>OU343222.1:84517632-84549198 GCA_910596185.1 Chrysanthemum makinoi
ATAACAACTCGTCACAAGAAGTCACTACTACACAAAATGAATTAGAGAATTAGACACCCTCACATAGAGACCCTTTATAAAAGACGGGTCTCGGAAGGCCTCTCCATCTAGAAAAATCGGATTAAGACCATTTTTTATAATTCGAACGGTCTATAATAGTAAAATATATCAAGACGGGTTATATGTTAAGGCCGGTCAAGAATATCGAGACCTTTTATCTGTTTGACCCACAAAGATCGTTTTCATCATAAAAAAAATATGTGACAAATAAGTGACTGCACGCTTCTCAAACATAGACAGTGAAGTACGAAAACACTCTGCGGGTATCGTGGTTTGAACAAATGTTCCTTTTATCACAATTTTGTGACAACTAAATTAGTTTCTTGTAAGACTTTACCTCTAAGCACGAAAAAAGTTGTGCCTTGTGATATTTTCATGTGACACTTGGGTGCTTGTGACCTTAAATAAACATTGTACTCATGATCTTTGCATACATAGAGATATATACACCACACGTAAACATTGTGTAACAACTGCATCGATTTGTCATTGTTGTCTTTTCATTTTGACACAAGGTGTTATAAACTGTATATTTGCATGCGTCACTACAACATTGACCTGCTACCCCAGCGACATATGGGGGCTTTCCCCGGCGACGTAATGCATTTGGGGAAACTTTCAACGACATGTATTTGAGGGATAAGCAAAGTCTCGTGAGGGATTGTATCCCAGCTGACAATCCCGGCGACGGCGTGGGTCATCGCTCAATTTTCGATCGAAATAATGCCGCGGTGGCATGCGGTGGTTCGCTGGGGCGGGCTGTGCGGGGCGCGGTTGGCTGGTGCGTGGGCGATGGCATATGCGTGAAGTGGGCGTGAAATACTGCATTTTAGCGGCACGCGGCGGCGATTTCGATTTTTCCGAAAAAAATCTACCAAATAAACTTGTACCAAAACCGTATAGACTCACCAACAACGTACCAAAACACAAATACAATATAACGGATCAACGCAATACAAATAGATCACAACTTTTAAATAAACACGACTTAAAAGTCAATATGTGCATTGATAGATAGGGAAACAAGTGTTTAAATGAACCAAGATGAACCTAATAATATATAACACAACTACCTAAAGTACCAATGTAGCATACTAATAATATATAACACAACTACCTAAAGCTAGTACCAATGTAACATACTAATAATATATAACACAACTACCTCTGGGTCGTGTTATCCTCATCGCATTTCTCCTCGTCATCACCACCCACCACTCCCGCTAGCACCACCGACTCATACTCCCTAAACATATCCGCGTATGCGTAGGTAACCTGAGGAGACTCATGATAAAGCCTACATCGCTGTGGCGACTTGTGAGGCGGGCATACTCTTTGAATAACGCGGCTTACCCCCCTCTTGCCAGCGCATTGATTTGATCCTCCGATATACTGACGGTAGCTCAAGCCTTTTCATCGTCTATGTAGTGACAAAAACACAAGATAGTAAATATATTAGTCGGTTTGCTACGAATTACCGATAATTCATTAAAAGTGTGTTTTGAAACAAAACTTACATATATCCGGCGGTCCTCATCGTTGAGGTACCCCATAATAGTATGTGTTCGCCAAAAAGTGTCGATGAGTGTGGTACTCTGAGTGTCTGAGGCACTGCCTCTGTACATATGTAGCATATAAGATGAATAATTTTAAAAACGACAAATCCAACACACCAATAATCCTTATATATATATATATATATATATATATATATATATATATATATATATATATATAAATATATATCTATACATTATATATAAGAGGAGGCATGCCACATAAAATGCCACTTGGCATCCCATAATGCCATGTCATATTTCCATGTCATCATTGTATTTATGTGGCATTTTTTTTATTTTTTTAAATGACATGTGGCATTTTAATTAATATATGTACAATTTGTTTTTAATAAATACAATTTGTTTTTAATAAATTTTAAATTTCGTTTTTTTTTTTTGTTGTAATTTTTGAATTTTAAAATTTTTTTATTAAAAAGAAGACATTTGTTGGAGTTGAACTTGGGTCATTCATGTGTTTTGTAAACAACTTACCACTAGAGTAAATTGTTTTTTGATTTATATTTTTCAAATCAATACAAATAAAGAGATTATAAAAAATTTAAATAATTTGTATTTTAGGTATGTATTTTTTGAAGATAACAATTAAAATAAATTATGATATATATTACTTAGAAGATAAATAAACCATATATATTTTTAACCTATTTTTTTATAAATACACCCTAATATCTTATTCTAAACATAATTATCCAAAAGTATAAGACTTTTAGTTTTACAATAACGAGTGGATATGACATTGATGTTATATTGTTATTGTTCAATGACATTCAAACAAATATTTAAAATTCCATTCCAGGGGGTCTTCTATCTATTGCAGTATGTGATTGGACAGTCTCTATTGAATCAGGGTATATTTTATCATCTTATGCCTCACTTAATTTCCTATTATACCTAGGTTGCAGTTTCCATCCATTTACTTATGTTGATTCAGGTTATTTTTGTATCACTAACAGTTCAAACATTTAAAAGAAAAAAGGTGCTAAAAGCGGAACTGGCCTAAAATCAACCAAAGTGTTTTCAGTGTCTAAAACATCCTTTGTCAAAATTGAACTGTCTGAAAATTCTTAGATGGCCTAATAGCATAGATTTGCAAGGAACGCCAACTGGTCCATTGTTGATTCGATAATGTGGATGGATCTCCAGTTATCACTTTAGAACTTAAGGATAGTCCTTAGAGTCACGCTATGTGGGATTACAGTTTCCAAGCATAATACAAGGTGAGAGCAAGTTCTTTTAAAAACATGTAACTTGTATGTGTGTGTGTGTGTGTGTGTTTTCTTCATAGTCCTTTATGAAACTCCAGATTAATTCTCTGTTTCGGATCACCCTAGAAAGAAAAGTCTTCCACTAACTGAAAATCACAAATACTGACAAAAAACCATTTTGTTTACTTGCTGCATACTTATTTCATTGCAAGTGTAAATCCTATTTTTGTAGTAGTTTGAATGACTTTGTACATGATATATAGTAGGATTTTGTGGGGTGTAGGTGTGTGTCGGGTGCATAGTTAAGGTCTAAGGCTGCAAGATGCTCAACAAAGATCAAGACCCTAAGAACCCAATTGAGGGTACAGAAAAAATGTATGATAGACTGCCCTTATCAAAAATCTTTATTTGATGTTGTAGTATTGTATATATGATGACTGAATCAAAAGATTTTTTTTGGGATGCAACGACTTGCTTTTGTGTTTCCCCTTTCTGCTATTGCTATTTTCAAGCATATAAAATTGGATTCGTGCTTATTAGGCGTTGTTTGGATACCTTATCTCAACAGTTGTTTAACTTGACATGTTATTAGGGGTTGTTCGGAAAGCATATTTGAGCAGCTAAATCACCCTCGCCTGTTGTTATGTGGTTATGTTTAGATAGATGTTTCTGAATCCATTAAATACTGAATCATTTTTAGAGGTGGCTAAATGGGCAGGTTGGGTACAATGCTCTCATTGCTATCACAATCGTCAGCTCCTATGCGAGCCATTGAGCAGGTACATTTTATAACAAGGACCGGATAATATCATGGTCACGTTTTTGTAGTCTCTCTTACGGTGGGTTGTTTTTTATCTTTTACGGGTCTAGCTCTCTCATTGATGTATGAGGTTTTAAGTTTCCTTATAATATTCTCATTTTCACTGTGTGTTTTATATATACAATTAGCAGATCTACTTTAAAGCGCACTTGTAGGGGTCTTGGTATATCACGGTGGCCATAAAAAAATGATAAGAGTGATTCTATTCTGAATCTGAATCAAACAGATGTAGTCATCCATCATCTAACTGAGCAGCTACCCCAGTTTTAGGGACTTCAATTGAACCATTAGGCCCTACAAACGTTTAAGTTCCTGTCAGTCTTACAGAACACGGTAACCATAGTTTCACACACACAGGAACAAACAAATCTGCCTGATGGATCTGCCCAACCCAAAACAACCATCGGAGATCAGTCTATTAAGATCACATCAGCAGCAAACATAGTGAAAGATTTGCCGACCAAATCAACACACAAAGATAATACCAATAATATATCAGCAGCAAACAGAGTGAAAACTTTGACGATCAAGGCAACATACAAAGAAAATACAGTAAAGTTTCCATTCAGCCTTTCAGATGGATTGGTAAAGTTGGAAGAGTTGGTTGCAACAAGGTTTCAGCTCAGTCCTGGAAGCTTTAGACTCAAATATACAGTTAACGTTATCATGTCACAATGCTCTTTAGCTTCATTCGTCAGTTTATTTTTCTTTTGTATAATTCATGCTTTTTTATAAAACAAATGGTTCCTGTACAGAGATGAATAATAACCTGTATTGACCCATTCATTAGTAAATGGGTCAAATTGCCATATCTAGACATCTGGCTATAGCTCAATGTCAGTTTCTGATTGGTTTTTACTTATTGAAAGTTAGGAAAACCTGAACCATTAACCTGTCCGACAACATCACCAAATAGGCTAAAAGACACCATTTTATTCATCTGCAACACCAAAAACTACTTTAGCCGTTGATTACAAGTCCACCTTAAGAAGTGTAACAAGGCTTTATAAGCTTTGTTAGTATTGAAAATGAGATTCTTTAATGAATATGTGGTGTCATATTGAAATAAATATATATTATACTTTGACAGATTTGGAATAAAGTTGCACGGACATCCGACGAAGACAGTGTTGAGCGTCCGTAAAAGTTTGAAAAAGAGGATTGTACCATGTTTTATGGTCCAATTTTCCATACTAACTTCCTGGTTGTCCAGGATCAGGTCGATTTGGCAGTCAACGGTACCCTTTTGTTGATAATACAATACTAAACGTTCAAGTCCAATTACCGGATATTAAATACTGATATGGTTTATTTTGTGCAATGAAAGGGAATGCTTTAGGAATTCCCAAGTGGCTGGAGTCACAAGGACATGAATACGTAGTTACTGATGTCAAAGAAGGACCAGATTGAATTCCCAAGTTGCTGGAGTCACAAGGACATGAATACGTAGTTACTTATGACAATATTTAAAAAGAACCATTGAATTCTTGAGATAGAATGTGGTTGGTGAATTAAAATATCTAGAAAAGAAGGTGAAGGATGTTAGGCTACAGGTATATAGCTATGTCTCAAATTCCGTGTTTGATTTGGACCTAATCAGATTCTTAGAATTACAAACGAGAGAATAATATAATGTTCTGTTTCAACATCCTACCTATAAAAATGCTTTATGAAAGTTGTTTCCCACAAACTTTTACGCTTACATTAAAAGTTTTATTGCTAATATTAGTCTCATATCAAATGATTTCGCTAACTTTATGAGAGCCTTTAAATTTTGTAGGTTGGTTAGCAAAGAGTATAAACCAACTGAGGACGTGATTCAACTCCTAACATAGCTCACCGGTGGAACTACTTTAAATTATTATGTAACTAAATTGCTCTTACATGCTATTAGAGACTAAATCCAAGATATTTCAGCTTCAAATGTTTAATGTTAATCATTTTATTTTTTTAAGGTCATCTAAAATAGGTTGGGTTGTTTTGAGTGTTTGGTCAGAAGCAAAACTGTTTATGCTTATCCTACTTATTTAAAATAAAAATAAATTTTAAATAAGAGGTTTGGGAGCTGCTTATTTCAATCATTTATCTAAATTTGACTATTTTTTTTACCTCTTAAATGCATAAAACTAAGGACGCTTGCCAAACTCCCAAATTATTACTCATCTGATTACATCTTTTGTCATGGCAGAAGGAAATCGAAACAAGCAGCTCTAATAAGAAATCACAAACACCACGTAATTTAAGATGTTGAAACTTTGTTTTGTGTGTAAAACTTCATTGTATCAAACAGATTGTTAGTATAATCGATTCAACATCTAATACTTTAACAGTTTCACTTGTGTAGTTAGCTGATCTATGTTTTTCCCCTGTTTTAAGTAAGTCTGCTATATTCTGCTGTATAGTATTGGATATACCAAGGGATTCTATAAGAAGCAAACGCAAAGTACTGATTCATCTGAAGACAGAGATCCATTTGTTGAGGTTGATCCAACAGAAAAATATGGTAAGTACTCTGTACTTTTAGGCTTTGGCGCTGTTAAAAATGTCTATAGAGGATTTGATCTAGAAGAAGGTAGAGACATTGCTTGGAATCAAGTCAAATTAAGGAATTTCACTAGAGACCAGTGTGTTGCAAATAGACTATCTTTAGAAATAAAATTGTTAAATGCTTTGAAGAATGAAAACCTCATAGTTCTTCACGATTTCTAGAGGGATTTTGAGAACAACCACTTGAACTTTATTACCGAGGCTTGTGCATCATGGAATTTGAGGGATTAGGGAAGAAACATAAGTGTGTCACTAAAAGCCTTAAAAGTGGTCAAGAAGCAGTTCGGAAGGCTTAGATTATTGCACACCCATGAGCCATGCGTCATTCATAGATATCTCAATTGTAGCAACATCTTTATCAATGGTAATATTGGAAAGGTAAATATGCTCTGAATTTTGATATTACATGTGCTTTACATCTTTATTATGTGTGCTTGGTTAGAATATAGGAATGGTAGTGGGAGTGTTTGGGAAGATGTGTTAACTTAGTTGTGTTTTATATCTGACGTGTCAAATGGGTAAGGCTTTTAAGCTTAATGTCTAAAGTATAAAACAAAATGGGTCAAAAGGATTGAACGGGTTATCAGTCATCCAAGTTCCAAATTAAGCTCCTAAGTTGTTAAATTATGTGCTACTTATGACTCCATTGCTACTTGACTTCTACAACTATGAAGGTAATGGCATATGTTTTTTGCTTATCTGTAATGAAGAACGTGCTTCCAAGGAGAGTAATCAAGACCAAGACAACTTAGATTCCTTGACAAAGTGATTTGAATTGCTTAATGGTAAGTGTTCAATGTTGTTGGTTGTAATTTGACACGGCATTTCCTGTTGCCACAATTGCAATGACAAATGTAGCTGCAAGATACCAATATATTAAAGAAGTGTTTCGGTAAGCTCTTTTTTGGACTCATGTTTTTGTTTGTTTCTTGATTTGTTGATCTTAAAAACTGAAATGAATTTTCACCATTACTGGGTCAAAACAGCTTGAAAGGAAATAGGTTAGATGGGTCAGGATGGCTGAATAGCCCCTCAAAGTATATTTTGAATGTATGACTCTTAAATTGCTTAATTTTACCATTTAGAATATTACTGTAATAGTATACTTAAGTTAAGTAGTAAACATACTTAAATGCTTTAAGCAATCGTATTTCTTCAATTCATGGCCTTGGTTTACTTCATCTAGGTGTTGTATGTTTGTGTTAATTATTTAGCAAACCATGTTAATTAATCTAAAGATATGATATGTTCGGGGGGAATAATGTGCATGTTCGTGAAATTTTTTGCTTACAATTATAGTATTTTCAAATATGACATGCTGTAACACATTGAACATTCCCTCCACCATGTGTGAGATTAGGCTTTCAATAGGCTGCAACCATACATATGCACATCAGAAGTACTTTGAATGTATAATTGCCTAATTAATTATATAACTTGAAGTTTGAAAATGACTTTGGAAAAATTTAAAGGTTATTACACTTCTATGTTTTTATCAGTAATTGTATAGTTAAAGTGTGTGTTTGGGTGTGCGTTATCAAAGTGATTATTGTGACTTATAGAATCAATGTAAGGTAATGATTTGATTACATTAAAGTAAGGGTTAGTTACGTAACTTTAAATTTATGATATGTGTTGTAATTATCGGTTTAATCAAATTTTACCACATTAACCTAACAACCCGATAACCGATGAACACCCTAATTCCAAGCAATTTATGAATTTAACAATTATGGCGTTTCTTAAGGTAGATAATTGAAAAAACCAAATCTCCATGTGAGAAGTGATCCTTTAATTTGGCCTTTGGTTTCAAATAACTGCTTTAAAAAAAATAACCTTCCCAACTGGAATAGAGTTTGCAGCCACGATGAGATAGGAAAATTTTCAATATCAAATAAATAGGTTTATTTGAGTTAAACAAAACTCAAAGTTAATGTGTCCATTAATTTAAATGTGAAATCTGAATTTTGACACGCGGGTCATCGGGCATACCAGAATCTTGACCCATTTTACAGACTGGAATTACTAGAAAGTGGGGCTTTACAAAAATTGTGACCGTGTTTGGTTGTCAAAGAACACTGGGAACAAATGACAGTGCGGGTAGTGTGGCTTCAGGTTGTATATCAATCGTTCTAATGAATATGTTAAATGTCTGTTCATATTACATTGTCGATCGATATTTAGTTTCAACTAATAAAAGTCAAGGCCACAAATTGTGTTGGTTCTTCAAAGCCTTGTTTTTCTCTCACTGGCAACTATATGTCGTTGTCTCAGAGGTCAAGAGTAGGAAGGGCTTGAAGATTCTATATTGTGATAGAGATGGTAAATAAACTAATTCAACAACACACGTTGTGTATAAAGAATCTTTATTTCACATTTGAACAAAAACTTATACTTTGTAATGGCAGATAATTTATTAAGTTTTATTTCCTCTTATCAGATTACCATTCATTTCTTTTTGTTCTATATTCACTGTATAAATATTTTACGATATTCATGATACATTAACCATTGCTTAGTTTATTCCTTGGACAATTTTTCATCCATTTTTAACCCGCCTTCTTTCGCTATAGTAAAATATGTGAACTATATTTATAAGCTTACAACCCTTCTTTCGCTATAGTAAAACATGTACACTTTCAAACCATTTTTTACCGCCCTTCTTTTGCTATAGTAAAGAATAACAATGATATTTATAAGTTATGCCCGCCCAACGGGTGGGCTTTGCAAATCGTAGCTAACCCTCCCTCTATTGAGGTGGCTTCAACAACGAATATTAATATAATTCAACATCTAAAATTATCAAAAGAAAGGTTGTTTCTTCAGTGATTAGTTCTCTTCCGAGAAGTTCAATGACATATTCGAAGAAATTCTTATCATCGGTCGGAATGGTTTGCGGTATTTATTCATTGGATATTTTTTCACCATTTTTTTACCCATCCTATTTCGATATAGTAAAATATGTCCACGATAATAATAAGTCATGCCCGCCCATCGGACATGACAGTAATTATTACAAAATAAGTAGATAACCGTTAATATAACATGACAGTCTGCAGGTCTCATGGATTTGCTAAGGACATGACACTTTCACACCAATAACTCATCGTAAGATTCAGAACCTGTAGTCTTTATGGTATAATTTGTATGGATGAAGGAAAGGTAATAAAATATCATTAAGAGTTGATGGAATAAAGGAACGTAATTTCAATCTTTGAAAATGATATATTTCGTTGACAATAAATTTTGGTTCCTCGGTCTTTTTGATAATTGGAATTCTGTTATCTTATATTAGTTAATGGACATAAAATAAATCTTTTGCAGCTCTCATTATAAAAGGTGCCAGATCTTCACAGCTTGAAATTTTGGTTAAAGGTACAATATGTTACGTGTGACCCCTTGTGTTCAATATTAATCCACTTTGTACTTTTGGATGTCAAGCCTAGCCTTCTTAAGAATCACATAATGACATATTCATGTTCTCTTCACTACTGTAACTTTTTCCATTAATACGATACTTTATATAGAATTTTTCAATCATGTGTTCTTCTAACTAATAGATTTTTTTTCTCAAAAGTATATAGTGCGTTGAGGTAATTTTTATTCACTATGATACTTTATATAATGATTGTGGTTCTAAATTTTGTGTCAAATGTTCATGTTGAAATGATTATTTAAAGGGAAATTTCTAATTGAACAAAAGGAATATATGTTTGAGTCAACTTATTGACACTGCATATCAAACCAATAGACATAACAAGGTAAATAAATCTAAATCTACTTATAAATTACGTGACTATTTTTCTTCTTGGGATCACTTTATACATGATCCTTTTGGTAAAATGTAATATTTGTCATTCGATTTCTTCGAATGTGGCTGATTAAATATTTTAGCAGTTGCTGAATCTTTTCATCGGATGATAGTCCACCAACAAAATTTAATACAATTTGGAATATGTCGACCTATTAACTATTGATCAATTGTTAGAATCAGTAAGTGTTCTCTTTTTATTTACCAAACTTACAATTTGTCGTAATCGAGTACTCGGTTAAATCATAAGCTCACACCATTAATTATAAATTCTAAATTATGCATGTTTAACAGGTAAGTTTCCTGGAAAGGTCCTACGGAGTTCTTGGGAATCATCTTGGGCAGCAAAGTCATGGTTTCCGCTAGCCTTATGGACCTGTAAGATTTTCTTCAATTATTAATTTATTTATTCATGTAAAAAACAAATAAACGACCATTGAAAATTAAGAATCATTATTCAAGGGCCTGTTTTATCGATGATTAAGTCAAAGTGTAAGTGTATTTGTGGTACCATTAAATTTTAGGCCCATATATCCTGATCCACTTCTGCATTATACCATAAGGGAACTAAGGTACATAACTTAGAAAATCACCGCTTCCTCTAATATTGCAAATCACCGCTTCCTCTGTACTGCAATGGTTCCTGTATTCTTGACACTCATGCTTGCAAAGTGGGATATTTTACCTGAGAGGTAAATTTCTTATATTTCAATATCTTCATTGGAATTTAAGATATATCCATTTGTTTACATGTGAGTCAATATGTCTACGATTTGACGGTTTTTTACTTAGATCATCACTTTTGACTTTGTCTTTGCATGAAACAAATATTGCCGAAATGCCACAATAATATATTGTCTAAACGGATAGTAATATTTTGCTGATAAGTTAGTATTCTCTGTTTCTCATGTATTTCTATTACATGATAAGCTTGCTGCAAACATGGAAAATATTGACTCCTACAACTCTCAGATTTGATTTAATAATATAGGAACGAATTGTAGACTTTTGGCATCATATTAATACCTGAATTCCATTAAAAAAAATGTGGTTGGGCTCAGTTGGTAGGTCGGGCAAAACACGAATCATGTAACTCTTATTGCTATAATATTAAGAGCGGCACCGTGAACTATTTCAAGGTATTTTTCATGAACGTTTGTGCTCCACTTGCAAGCATACTGGAATTGATGATGCACTTTGCTAATAAGAAAACACACATTGCATGATTTTTTTGTTCATTAGTCATCATATTTTCAATCTATGTTCTTCTAACCGGCTATTTAAATATGATGATTTATGATGAGTAACTTCACAATTACATGTCCAAGCATCACGTACTATGGATTACACATATTAGTAATAAGCTTACTAAAAACGCTTAATGAAGTCTTCTGGAAATAAACTAAGCTATCAAGTTGTATGACTAATCTTACCAACACACTGTGAACATGTGAATTTATATCCATTTAAATTTGACCACATCCAGTAAGTATCTTATACAACTAATCTGGGATATCAGACATTTGTAGCAAGCTTACCTAAACTCCCCTTGAACATGTCAAATAACACCCTTCCAACTTCTTTGAAGCGCACAACTTCTTCGGATTCGTATTGAACTTTTTGCCATTTAAAGTATATGCGGGTAAACTTTGTTAATTTTCAGTGTTCACTTTTTGTGCAGATCATGTTTGTTGAAGATAGTTGTCATCATGCGAAGACCGAGGTCAAGGAAATTGAGAAGCATGTAACAACATCCTTCTTATATGTATATTGTACACTAGATAAATCAATGATTTTATTTTAGTAAAATTATCATTGTATAGGTTTTAACTGTAGGTCTTTCATGGTAGCAAAACCCTACTCATATGTATTGTTATAAGTGTAGGGTTGCAAACATTATGTTTGAGTTGAAGGTCAGACTTGAGTTGCATTATAAGAAGGCTATGATGTTCAAACATATCATGTGGCTCAATTTGGGAAAACTGTTGACCCATTTCCTTTTAGACTTTTAATTTTTTCTGGATTGATGCATTCATGAGTAATTCTGTGACACAACTACTTACTCTATATAACAGGATGAACTACAATGAATGAAGAAAAAATGGTAACATAAATGGTATCTTTAAAGTACATCTTCCAGAGTTCAATAACATAAATGATCACTTTTGGCTTTAACCCTTAAAAAAAATTCTTTCTTTTTCCAGAGTTCGATAACAAAATCTATCGAGAGCTGTTTGGTAACTCCACAACTTACCAAAGATCGCACATCTCAGAACTTCTACCATCCAGCCGGAAAAAATAGATCACGAGTCAAAGAATCAAAACACCATTTAATTAAAGTTACGGATAAATAGGTGATCTCAAATTTATTTTAATAATTGGCTATCTAATAGCTACGTCTTTATTTGTTTCTCCTTTCTGAGTTTTTTGTACCCGAACTAATCACGAGTTTAGAATCGTTAAAAATTTTTGCTTGATGCCAAGCCCATTATTGCGACTTCTAGCTATATCACCACCTTAACTTATCCAAACATTCCAGTTAGACTAATGCTTTGTAATGTTTTCTCTTACGTAAATGTGGCAAAATAAGCATCTTAGTAGTATGTCAAATTGGGTCAAATATGGCTAAATCACCCAAAATACAAACAAACTAAACCCTAAATACAAGTTCTTTTTAATCAATAATAAAAGAAAATTGCAAACACTTACAATTTTGGAAGGAAAATCAGAAAACACGTTGGGTCTTCAAAAAAAATAGCGACCCTTAATTAGCAACTCTAATTAGCACCTCCATCAGAAAGATAAACATTCATCAACAATAAATTTGGGTCTATGCAGTGTCAAACTATGAACCAATATTATATTAGAGATCTATTTTTTAGTTTTGTGTATCATGTAAGAGACATATAATATGAGATCTGTTTTTACATATGTCTAAATTTGGTAAAATAACAGCTGGAAGCACCTATATACAATAACTAAATAAACATAATTAGAAAAACAAAATATAATAATAAATGTTAATAATATTATCAAATGTAAAAGATGTTCATGATTAATATTGTTTAGAAAAATATGTTAGAAAGTACTTACCTCCTTTTAAGAAAAGAAAAAACATGTTCGTAATCAAAGTACTTACCTGCTTTTAGCCGTTTTATGGATTATGGTAACATCAATTATAGTTCATAACCGTTTCATTTAACTTTTAATTACTTTTTAGTATATAATTGTTCAACTAAACGCTAAAAATAAAAACCAAAAATCAAAATACTTACACCTTTTAAGCCGTTTTATGAATTATGGTAACATCAATTATAGATCCTAACCGTTTCATTTAACTTTAAGTAACTTTTTATTATATATTTGTTCTACTAAATCCTAAAAACAAAATCCAAAAATCAAAGTACTTACATGTTTTTGCCGTTCTATGGATTATGGTAACATCAATTATAGATCTTAACCGTTTCATTTAACTTTTAATTAATTTTTGGTATATATTTCTTCTACTAAATCTTAAAATAACAACCACAAGCCATACCCGTCCATCGGACGGGTTTGACACTAGTAATATATATATATATATATATATATATATATATATATATATAATAATAATAATATATATAATATAATATAATAAATGTAAAATAATTATAATGTTTATTACCATATCATCTGAAGGCGGAGCGGCTGATGGGATCCCCCAATCGAGATATGACCTTTACTCTTTGTCGGTTTAGCCGATTTGTAGCGGCTCGAGCAAGGTTCTTGGGATCATTCCAAAACATAATGTACTCATCCCAATCGACCTTTGTAATCTCCTCGGAGACCCGCGCCTTTGATCGCCTCATCGTAATTCCGGTGGTGGGGTCTACCTTCCAATGCTTGGCCTTGAAAGAAGCCTTGTTTGTATTCTAGGCTTTTTGCAAGTCGATTTTATGCCGTAGATCTCGGTCAGTGGGAGAGGATTCCATGTCCGGCCTGAGATCCAAGCGAGTCAGCAATCATATACAACAAAACAACGAGTTAGAGATATAATTTATATATTTATTTAAATTTGTTTATTTATTTATATGATATAAATAAATAAGCGTATTTAGATAAATATACTGCAATAATGAAATAAACATAAAGGATAAGCTGACTGATATATCTGAAATGATTCATAGCCTTCTTCTCGCCCGGGACCTTCTCGAAGGGTAGTAAACGACACACTCCTAACGACCTCCCGATGTAGTTAGACCCGTTGAGCCGCAGGGGGCGAGAGGGTTTAGGGTTTTTGTCACCCACATCAAAATTGATCGAGACAGGACCTTTTCTCTTTGGATTGCCTTCAACGAAAGGTTCGGTCTGTCGCGGTTATTCGCCTGCCCGCTCCCCGCCGCCCAAATTGGGCTTCGTTTACCTTTGCGCAAAATCAAGTTAGTGATAAAGTCATAAAATTCAAGGCAAGCAAGTTCAATATATGTATCAAATTTATGCTTGTATTACAATAATCCAGAAATTCTTACCTCGGTTAATGAACTTTACCCTAGCAACGGTGGAGTACCGGTCCGGAGGGGGCGATCCTCACCGCCACCGTCACCGCCGTGGACGATGCAACATCTGCGGACGACATCGTACAAGTACAATTAGCATAAGATATAGAAATTCATGAACAAAATAATATAAGCATTGCACATCCAAATACATACACATCCAATAAATATACACATTTAAACAATCCACAACAATTTCATTCATTCATTCTAATATATAAGTGTATTTTGCAAGTTACAACTCAAGATCAATCTTCTTCTTCACTAGAATAAACTTTCTCAACACCATCATCATCAACATTAATGAGGGCTTCAACATCGAATGCTTCAAATCATGAGGAAGCGTCTTCATCAGACAATAATATCATGTCTTCGTAGGAACATCATAATGATTATGCGGATTAAATTAATACGTTGATTGACCATCTATATGCAAGGTCGCATTATCCAAGTCATTCAAACTAGTAGAAAGTGGGAGATCAGATGAGTTGTCGAAATGTATATATCGAGGGATCATCCTCTACCCGCGATGACACCACGTCGGAAAACTTTATGATTAACATGTTCGACGACCTTTCGGTGGGGTTTGGTCTTATCTTCAAGGTAGAAGACTTGTTTGACTTGTGTTGCGAGAATGTATTGGTTATCTTTAAATGCCTCAACTGCGGTCGATGATTAGTGTCATGTTGTTTCTAAAGACAAGTTTTTTGACTTTACGTCCTTTGTTGCTAGTGTCGAACCCTAGTCACCGGCCACATGTTGTAGGCCTGACTAAGGTTCCCAAACGGATTGAAACCATCAGCAGCCAACCCTAGTCGAACATTTCTTGGTTCTTTTGCAAAATCTGGATACTTTGTGTCAAATTTCTTCCATGCCCCACCATCAACCGGGTCTTTGCATCTTACAGGAGCTCGTACACTTTCGGTAGCATGCCAAATCATATCCTTTTAGGTGTGAGTAGACTTGTACAAACGTTGTAGTTTAGGAATGATGGGAAAGTAGCAAACACCTTCTTAGGAACTTTCTTCCCCGGCGTGTTCTTTGTCTTTCCATACTGTCATTACAGAGACGGACAAAATCCAAATCTTTGTTCTTGTCTCCCGAAATAGCGGCAATCGTGTTCACAAGCATGTATCGACTCGTACCCTAACTTGTCGTTTTAAATGTCTTCTTTATTGAACAGTATGATGGGTGGGGCTTGAATCCTTTACGATGGGAAATACATTTTGTAAAAACTCTAACATTTCATTAAATATAGAATCAGTCAATCTTGCTTAAAATAGGTAAACTTTGCCATAAAGTCTAATCGAGTCACATATCACAACGGGTTACACTCCTCGGTTGGCCTGGCATATAACTCTTCAAACTCGTTACGTGTAGCTTGAGTGGGTTAGTTACTTGTCTCACCAATATCTCCTTGAGTTGGTTCATTGTGTTCATTATTCGGAGGAGTATAGCTAAGATCATTATTGCTTGTGTCATTATCACTCATGGTTGTCTTTGTGTTATCTATTGGCGGTAGCATAGGTGGAGCCGGTTCACCGTGTTCCACCACATATTTTTATAGCGTGGGTCCCACCCTTCTCTCAGAATGTGGTTTGAAAGGTGTTTGATGTGTACCCATAATATATTTTTACAAGACTTGCATGGACATCTTATTCTCCTGGCACTAGTCACTAACGACTTGCAATGATTGACGAATTTTTCAAGACCGAGAATAAATAATGGTTCATGACGCTGTAAAACTGTCAAAGTCTTATCATCGAATACCATACTTTAGCGTTTTAACGATACATTTAGTTATTATATGCAACTTAATTAAACACATTCAAACGAGGAATACTAGATGTTTTGTTCACCTAGTGCAACTATTGAAGGCAATCATAACCCACTCTTTGAATGATTTGTCTCATATATGAATCATTATAACCGATTTACTATTTAGAAAATTTGTTCCCTCATTTCCCAAATAATATTGTTTAAAGACATATTCATAGGAGTAAAGAGGAGAACACTTTAATGAAATCATCTCAAATAGTAAACCAATTATACTTCATTCATATCCAATGAGACAAAACATTCAAAAAATCCCAAGCGAGGGGACTTTCCAAAATAATTTCTAATAAATTAATTTGGACGGGGTTTTCTATAGGATGATTAATTTTAGGCGGGGATTTTTCAAAATTAATCACTAAAATCCTAAAACATTCTTAAAGGGTTCAAGCACATGATATCAACAAATAATAACTATAAACTAACAAAATTTAAACAACTAATTATTATAATTATAAGCGAGCACATTTCAAGGCAATTCAACTAATAATAACTATAAACTAACAAAATTTAAACAATAAACATTCCCCCGACATGTCACGGGATACCAAAAGGAGAAAAAAATTATTACATACCTCGGCTCGTGCTCCTTCTTGCTCTCGGTAAGCCTCTGCCAAAACCAAAAAAAAATAACTTAACTTTTCTAATTAACAACAACTTACAACAATAATAATCTGCAAAAATCATATTATAATTAACTAATATACTTGAATAACATTTAAAATTTGTAAAACAAACCGTCTAACGTGTGGTGGTGGTGATGGTGGATGCGGTGGTGGTGATGGTGGATGTGGTGGTGGTGATGGTGGATCTTGATTCGATGTGATGTGGATGTGCTCGAATTGCTGCAAAAATCGCCAAAGGAGGATAAGTTTTTTTTTTTCGTTTTCTGCAGTGAAGAAGATATCCAGATCTACTTTATGATAAAGTTTTTTCCCCGGCGAATTGTCGCTGGGGAAATTATATTTTGTCGTTAGGCGTAATTGGCGCGATAATGAAAATTTTGGTGGGTAGGTATCCCCGGCGACATGTCGCCGGGGAAAATTAATTTAATTTTTTTTAGTTTAAAATTAATTACATTATGTTGTTACGTTAAAGTCAACGAAAGTCAAAATAATCCCAGCGACATGTCGTTTGGGAAACTAGAATATATTTTTTACTCAACGAAACTTGATGTTTAGCGATAAAAAAAATCAAAGCTACAAGAAATATATGTTGCTAAGAAATTGTTTAACGAAACCTTTGCTCCTTTATATTAGGGTTGTCACGTTTCACATTACACACTAGCAGCCATACTCCAGATATCAATCCTCTTCCTCTTTGCACATAACAACTTGCACACTACAAAAACCAGCCACTCTGTTATGGTTACACATTAAGCGTTCAGCGAATGAGTCGGTATGTTATGGTTACACATTAGGCGTTCAACGGATGAGTCGGTATGTTATGGTTACACATTAGGCGTTCAACGAATGAGTCGATATGTTATGGTTACACATTATCGTTCAGCGAATGAGTGGTATGTTATTGTTACACATTAGACGTTCAACGGATGAGTCGGTATGTTATGGTTACACATTGGACGTTCAACGAATGATTCGGTATGTTATGGTTACACATTAGACGTTCAACGGATGAGTCGGGTATGTTATGGTCACATTAGACGTTCAGCGGATAGGTGTTAATGGTTACACATTAGGCGTTCAACGTATGAGTCGGTATGTTATGGTTACACATTAGACGTTCAACGGATGAGTGGGTATGTTATGGTTACACATTAGACGTTCAACGAATGAGTCGGTATGTTATGGTTACACATTAGACGTTCAGCGGATGATTGGTATGTTATGGTTACATTAAGCGTTCAACGAATGAGTCGATTTATGTTATGGTTACATTGGAAGCGTTCAGCGGATGAGTGATATGTTATGGTTACACATTAGACGTTCAACGAATGAGTCGGTATGTTATGGTTACACATTAGGCGTTCAACGGATGAGTCGGTATGTTATGGTTACACATTAGGCGTTCAACGGATGAGTGGAATATTTATGGTTACACATTAGACGTTCAACGGATGAGTCGGTATGTTATGGTTACAATTTAGACGTTCAACGGATGAGTCGGTATGTTATGGTTACACATTAGACGTTCACCGGATGAGTCGGTATGTTATGGTTACACATTAGACGTTCAACGGATGAGTCGGTATGTTATGGTTACACATTAGACGTTCAACGGATGAGTCGGTATGTTATGGTCATACATTAGACGTTCATGAATGAGTGGGTATGTTGTAGTTTACACATTAGGCGTTCCACGGATGAGTCGGTATGTTATGGTTACACATTAGACGTTCAACGGATGAGTCGGTATGTTATGGTTACACATGAGACGTTCAACGGATGAGTTGATATGTTATGGTTACACATTAGACGTTCAACGGATAAGTCGGTATGTTATGGTGTACATTAGGCGTTCAACGGATGAGTCGGTATGTTATGGTAACACATTAGACGTTCAGCGGATGAGTCAGTATGTTATGGTTACATTAGGCGTTCCAGCGGATGAAATTTATGGTATGTTATGTTACTTGGGATGAAATGAGGTATGTTATGGTTACACATTAGGCGTTCAGCGGATGAGTGGTATATTTATGGTTACACATTAGGCGTTCGGCCGAATGAGTCGGTATGTTATGGTTACACATTAGGCGTTCAGCGGATGATGCATTATGTTATGGTTACACATTAGGCGTTCAGCGAATGAGTGGGTATGGTTACACATTAGGCGTTCAGCGGATGAGTGGTATGTTATGGTTACACAATTAGGCGTTCAGCGGATGAGTCGGTATGTTAGGGTTACACATTAGGCGTTCAACGGATGAGTCGATATGTTATGGTTACACATTAGACGTTCAACGGGATGATTACGGTATGTTATGGTTACACATGGGCGTTCAACGAATGAGTGGGTATGTTATGGTTACACATTAGACGTTCAACGGATGAGTCGATATGTTATGGTTACACATTAGACGTTCAGCGGATGAGTCGATATGTTATGGTTACACATTAGGCGTTCAAGCGGATGAGTCGGCATGCAAAATTACGATTTTTTAATAAACAAGAGAATCGGCTGACGTAATGCGTAGAAGCCTATTTTACGTCGGCGTTAAGATAGATTAACACTAATTACGTTATTTTTTAATAAACAAAGAATCCCGTGAAATGTCACGGAAATAAGCGGGAAAATTTCCGCCCGCGTTTAACCATGAAATATTACGGTCAAAATATTATCGTTTGAATCGGCGACATGTCGCGAAATGAGAGATAATTTTCTTTGACTTTTTCTCTAGACTTCGTGCCACACGTAGGATATATTTTTTGTCGATTTAGTGAGGATTCCACCGACAAGTGGCCGGGGAAAACATCGATGGGGAAAGTGGTAAATGTGGTAGTGATATCTTTACTTATAATTTTATGAATTTTGTTTTATAGAAGTAACCTAATATCAAACACTTAATGAGAGAGCATCGCATTACTATCATTCTGAAATTTGTTACTCTTTAATTTACAAAATGCTTTGATGTTTCATTTACAAAATACTTTGTTTTATGATATTTTTACAATTTTTTATGGGTATATATATAAATATTCTCAAGCTTATTAATAAATAACTTTTTTTACTCTTGACAAAATACTCACGAATTTTTATATTTTAGAAAAATATATTCGTTTTTATAAATTTGATTTCATAATACATTCTTGTCACAAATAGATCTTATTTTTTACTACCTTTTCAGTCAAGAAAGTATTCATACATGAACAATATTCGAAGTTCCAACCTTGAAGTGTGCACCCATTAGTCAATCCTTAAATCCGTGCACTTGTGTTAAGTTATTTACTAGATGGGTTTGGATAGCCCTTTGCAATAACTATAGAATTATAGATCAATAATTAAAAGTTAAAACGTAGGCGCAAGGCACCTGCAAACTAACCAAAGTGCATACATGTCGACTACCACCGGAACATAAATCTCACATATATAATAGTCTCTAGTCACTCAAATCCGTAAAAGCAGATAGAAGTTTTCCCTTTGTTGGTTTGTGGGCGTATAGTCCGGGCTAAGGTGAGGAATGGGTCCTTGGATCGACCCTTTCTACACCTAAACTCTAATTCATGTCCTATATATATACGACGGTTATCTCTAAACCTAACAACTTATGTGATGCTACATCGCATACTAACTGGCCGCTGGGAGGTGGACTCGGGGCTAGGCACCGGGTCCACTCTAACGGGTTCTCTTTTGTTGCCAGTCTACTAGGGCTCGGAAGACGACTGACCAAGGAGAGTCGTTTGAATCACAGCGCCCGAATATGCTTCAACAAGTTGGCCATCCGTTGGATCTTGAATAAACTATGTTTCGTGTTCTCATATTACCAGAAAAATCAATCGGTAACTCTAAAACCAAAGACTCTTTTCTCAAAATTATGGTGCGTAAGCGCAATTTAATGCTCCTACATTAGTGCAGTAGCGTGAGTTAGCCAATAAACTATGGTACGTAATCATATTTTCTCATTATGCGTTTGGTTTACCTAATAAAATATATTGGCTTACTTTAAATTAAATCATATTTTGGTTTACGTAATAATCATACAAATAATCAGTATCACAATTACAATATTTCTTTACATAAGATACAAGAAAAGAAAAAAAGTCATGGTGGACTATTTTATCTTTTAGTCCGCACGATTGGACCTAAGAAAATATCCGCATGATCGGAGCAATTTTATTTTTAGCAACAAAATTAATTCGCAGATCTTTGTTTTTAAGGTTGATGCCTTTGTTGGCTTTCGAACAACTAGCGGTCGCTGATACATCTACCAGCGTTAGGTGTGCGTTGGACATCTTAGAGAATGCGTGCCAGCGAACACCACGATGCTAGTCAATCGCCATGATGCGCCAGCGGACAAAGGCCGTGGTATAAACATGCGTGATCATCCACGTTGAGTCTATGCGGTTACGATAAATATCTGCGTCCTATGAGTGCGGTCACGGTTTATTTTATACATTAAAAAAAAACACAATTAATTATTTAGCCAGTGCGCATCCCATGGCCAGTGCGTACTTGCCACTTTCTTATATGCTATATATTATTTATGCTATCGCAATATATTATTCATGCTATGTCTTTGTTTATTGTTTCACTTCATTGGTTTTATATGCTATATATTATTTATGTTTTAGTTGACTTGTCAGCGTTTAGTAGGTATTATCCGTGATAAGTAAAAGTCTGCAATTTTTTATCTGACACATGGTTTCTAGATTTTTCGGAAAAAATCTACCAAATAAACCGTATCAAAGTACATTAGACTCACCACAACTTGTACCAAAACACAAATACAATATAACGGATCATCGCAATACAAATACATCACAACTTTTACGAGAACCGAAGATAATAAAAGCTAAATCGTCAAAATCCGAAATAAGTCTACAAACGTTTAGCTTCTGATAAATAGGGGCTTAAAGTCAATTTCAACATGATGAATGGGAAACAAGTGTTTAAATGTCGCCAAGATGAAACCTAATAATATATAACACAACTACCTAAAGTACCAATGTAGCATACTAATAATATATAACACAACTACCTCTCGTCGTTGTTATCCTCATCATCGCCACTCTCCTCGTCATCACCACACCCGCCACTCCGCTAGCACCGACTCAAACTCCTTAAACGTATCCAGGAGTATTTGGCATTAAACCCACGAAAAGACTCATCACAAAGTCTACCTTTCTATGCATGCTCTTGAGCTGACTTGTGGGGGCGGGCATACTTGGCACCGGATGTGGCCCGTGATGGCATACCGACCAGCACAGGAATATGCCCACGAAGCTTACCTCCTCTTGCCAACGCATTGATCTCATCCTCCGTGTACTCACCCGTAGCCTCAAGCCTTTTCATCTCCTCTTATGTAGTGACAAAACACAAGATAGTAAATATATTAGTCGGGTTGCTACATTATTTCTCGATAATTCATTAAAGTGTGTTTTGAAACAAAACTTACATATATGTGGCGGTCCTCATCCATAGGGAATACCCCGTCAACAATATGTGTTTGCTAGAAGGTGTCAATGAGTGAAGGGGTACTCCTGAAAGTGTCAGAGGCCTTGCCTCACATACACCTGTAACATATAAGATGAAACTAATTAAAAGCGACAAATCATAACACACCATGATATAATGGATATATATGTATATATGCATGTAAAATATTTATAATGTTTATTACCATCTCATCTGAAGGCTAATAACGACGGGATCCACAATGAGATATGACCAGGCTCTTTCTTGGGGTTTAAGATTTTGGCGACTTCGAGCAAGGTTCTTAGGATCATTCCAAAACTAAATGTACTTATCCCACTCATCCTCTGTAATCTCCTCGGGACGTGCCAGCGTCGCCTCCACATCGAAGTCCGGTGGTGGGGCGCCTTCAATGCTTGGCCTTGAAAGAAGCCTTGTTGGTATTGTAGGCTTTTTGCAAGTGCATGTTGATGCCTTCGTAGATCTCTGTCTAGCGGGAGGATTCCATGTGGCGAGGAGTCAAACAAAGTGCAATCATATACAACAAAACGAAAACAGAGTTAGAGATATAATTTATATATTTATTTAAATTTGTTTATTTATTTATATGATATAAATAAATAAGCGAATTTAGATAAATATACACAATTAAATAAATGAACACGATAATGAAATAAACATAAAAGGATAACTGACCTCAATATTTGAAATGATCGCCTATACACTCCCGGGACCTTTTCAGTAGGGTAGTAAAACGGCACACTCACTTGACCTCCCGATGTAGTTAGACCAGGTGAGCATGGGGACCGAGAGGGTTTAGGGTTTGTTTGTCACCCACATCAAAATTGATCGAGACGGGGCCTTTATCTTCTGCGATTGCCTTTAGCGAAAGGTTTTGGGTCTTGTCGCGGGTATTGACTGCCCGCTCCCCTGCCGCCCAAATTGGGCTTTCGTTTACCTTTGCACCGCAAAATCAAGTTAGTGATAAAGTCATAAAAATTCAAGGCAAGCAAGATCAATATATATATCAAATTTATGCTTGTATTACAATAATCCAGAAATTCTTACCTCGGTTAATGAAGCAACCCCATAACGGTGGTTCGCGGTCCGAGGGCGATCCTCACCGCCACCGTCAGCGCCGTGGGACGTGTAACATCTGGCGGCGACATCTGTACTGAAATTAAAGCATAACATATAGAAATTCATGAACAAAATAATATAAGCATGCTCACATCCAAATACATACACATCCAAATAAATATACACATTTAAACAATCCACAACAATTTCATTCATTCATTCAAATATATAAGTGTATTTTGCAATTCAACTAATAATAACTATAAACTAACAAAGTTTTAAGGTAATAACACAAAACAAAACTGCTTATATCAACAAAGGTTTATCATTGACAACTTATTATAATTATAAACGAGCACATTTCAAGGCAATTCAACTAATAATAACAATAAACTAACAAAATTTAAACAATAAACATTCCCAGTGACATGTTCACCGGGATACCAAAAGGAGAAAAAATTATAACATACCTTGGTATAGTGCTGTCGCTAACAAAATTCAACTAAGAAAAAAAATTATAACTCGACTCGTTCTCCTTCTTGGCTGCTGTCGCCTACTGCCAAAACCAAAAAAAAATCACTTAATAAAATTTTCTAATTAACAACTTCTTACAACAACAATAATCTTGTTTAACCAAATCATATTATAATTAACAAAATTAAAAAAATATATATACAACCAAACCACATTGTCATGTACATCGAACCAAAAACAAATTGTTGGTGATGGAGGTGCTCGAATTCTTGGTGATGGTTGAAGTGGTGGATGCGGTGGTGGTGATGGAGGTGCTTTGTGCTAGATGTACGCCCGGTTGTGGTGGGTAACGTTGAAGTGGTGGATGCGGTGGTGGTGATGGAGGTGCTCGAATTGTTGGTGATGGTTGATTTTATGGATGTGCTCAATTCTTTAAAAAATCGCATGAGGATGAGAGGATATTTTTATTTCGTTTTCTGCAGTAAAAGAAGAACCATATCTACTTTATCATAAAACTTTTTCCCGTGACAAGTTAAAATTAGGAAAGTTACTTTGGCTTTAGCGTAATTGGCGCGATAACGAAATTTTAGTGGGTGGGTATCCCCTGACATTTCATGAGGAAAATTAACTTAATTTTATTTTATCGTTAAAAATAATGACATGGGTTGTTACGTTAAAGTCAACGAAGTCAAACTGAATCCCGACATGTCCTTTGGGGAAACGATATATATATTTTTGTTAAGTCAACGAAACTTAATGTTTAGCGATAAAAAAAATCAAATTCTATTTTTTAAAATTAACTTAATTTTATTTTATACGTAAACTTAATGTTTAGCAATAAAATTAAAAAGGATTTAGATCACAAAATAGCAGCGAACTTTTTTCAAAGTTTCGTTTTTGCACGTAAACTATAAAAAAAATATCATTAAATGCAACAAACTTTAATAAAGTGATTAAATATGCATATTTTGATGTGTTGTTACGTTAAAATGTCTATATTTGAACACTTTATGAAAATTCGTTTCATTTAATAATACTTTTTATAGTTCCGCGTGCAAGATGAAAATTTGAAAAAAAAGTTTTTACTCCGTATATTTAAGGTAAAAGTTCATGTATTATTTTATCTAAAACTATAGCAGCAAAAATATTTAAGGTAAAAGTTGTCAAAGAAAGACTTAAAATGTCCACTTCTATTATACATTAGACGTTAGATGTTCAACGGATGAGTCGATATGTTATGGTTACACATTAGACGTTCAACGGATGAGTCGATATGTTATGGTTACACATTAGACGTTCAACGGATGAGTCGATATGTTATGGTTACACATTAGATGTTCAACGGATGAGTCGATATGTTATGGGTAGACATTAGACGTTCAACGGATGAGTCGATATGTTAGGGTTAGATATTAGACGTTCAACGGATGAGTCGATATGTTATGGTTACACATTAGACGTTCAACGGATGAGTCGATATGTTATGGTTACACATTAGACATTCAACGGATGAGTCGATATGTTATGGTTACACATTAGACGTTCAACGGATGAGTCGATATGTTATGGTTACACATTAGACGTTCATTGGATGAGTCGATAAGTTAGGGTTAGACATTAGACGTTCAACGGATGAGTCGATATGTTTTGATTACACATTAGACGTTCAACGGATGAGTCGATATGTTATGGTTACACATTAGACGTTCAACGGATGAGTCGATATGTTAGGGTTAGACATTAGACGTTCAACGGATGAGTCGATATGTTTTGGTTACACATTAGACGTTCAACGGATGAGTCGATTTGTTATGGTTACACATTAAGTTATGAGATATGTTATGGTTACACGTTAGATGTTAAACGGATAAGTCGATATGTTATGGTTACACATTAGACGTTCAACGGATGAGTCGATATGTTATGGTTTACATTGGAGGCGTTCAGCGGATGAGTGATATGTTAGATTAGACATTAGGCTCAACGGATAGGTGAGTCGATATGTTATGGTTACACATTAGACGTTCAACGGATGAGTTGATATGTTATGGTTAGACATTAGACGTTCAACGGATAAGTCGATATGTTATGGTTACACATTAGACGTTCAACGGATGAGTCGATATGTTATGGTTACACATTAGACGTTCAACGGATGAGTCGATATGTTAGGGTTAGACATTAGACGTTCAACGGATGAGTCGATATGTTATGGTTACACATTAGACGTTCCACGGATGAGGCGTATGTTATGGTTACACATTAGACGTTCAACGGATGAGTCGATATGTTATGGTTACACATTAGACGTTCAACGGATGAGTCGATATGTTTGGTTTAGACATTAGACGTTCGCGGATTAGTCGATATGTTAGGTTATTAGACGTTCAACGGATGAGTCGATATGTTATGGTTACACATTAGACGTTCAACGAATGAGTCGATATGTTAGGATTAGACATTAGACGTTCAACGGATGAGTCGATATGTTATGGTTACACATTAGACGTTCAACGGATGAGGCGATATGTTATGGTTACACATTAGACGTTCAACGGATGAGTCGATATGTTATGGTTACACATTAGACGTTCAACGGATTAGTCGATATGTTAGGGTTAAACATTAGACGTTCAACGGATGAGTCGATATGTTAGGGTTAGACATTAGACGTTCAACGGATGTTAAACAACCAAGTATAGGTGCATTGGTATACGTGTCATGTTAAACAACCAAGTATAGGTGCATTGATATACGTATCATATTAAACAACCAAGTATAGGTGCCTTGGTATACGTATCATGTTAAACAACCAAGTATAGGTGCATTGGTATACGTATCATGTTAAACAACCAAGTATAGGTGCATTGGTATACGTATCATGTTAAACAACCAAGTATAGGTGCATTGGTATACGTATCATGTTAAACGAGCAAGTATATGTGCTATGGTATACGTCATTATTATTATTATTATTATTATTATTATTATTATTATTATTATTATTATTATTATTATTATTATTATTATTATTATTATTATTATTATTATTATTATTATTATTATTTTTATTATTATTATTATTATTATTATTATTACTGGTCTCAACTTCCCACCAAAAAGTATAAGAATGCCACCAAAAACATGGCGGCAAAACTTCCCACCAAAAGCTACCAGATCTGCTGTATATATCAAATAAAGAAAACTTGAGATCTTATCCCACAAAAAACTACCAAATCTTATCCTCAAAACCACTCAACCTCACAACCTTTTACCTTCACACAAATTTCAAAAACCAGAGATGGAGTCATTTAATCCTTTTATGTGTTCTTGTGGAGCAGGAAATATAAAATTAAGAACACCACGTAGAGAACATTCATCTGGACGACAATATTATTCATGTACTCTGTCAAAGGTGAACAATCATACATTTCTTATTTATGTAAATATATAAATAATTGGGTTGTAATCTCTTATAATTTTCTTATTATGTACATGCCCGAGAAAAAAGATAATGGGTGCGGATATTTTATGTGAAAGGATGCATTTGACGAGTACTTAAGAACAATCTCTTCTCAAGGTTATGGATCTGCACCAACAGAGTGCTCGAGCTGCCATGAAAAAGATCTTAGGATAAACTTGCCGGAATCACAAAAACATGTGCTAGAGACAAGAGTAAGGTTGCTGGAGGCAAGACTTCAAATGGCAAGGATTCATGACGACCACGCATGTCGGTCGGATGCATTACTCGTGAGCGGTTAGGTGACATGGAAAATCTTCGTATGTAGTAGTAGTAGTAGTAGTAGTAGTAGTAGTAGTTGTTGTTGTTGTTCTTGTTGTTGCTGATCAAAGTAGTAGTTGTTCTTATAGTTGTTGTTGTTGATGTTGTTCTTCTTCTTGTAGTATGTATCTGTCAAGTATTTTTATAAATCAAAGCACATGGAAAAATCTTGTATGCATTACTCGTAATTTGTTCGGATGCATTACTTCGTGAGCTGTTAGGTGACATGGAAAATCTTCGTATGTAGTAGTAGTAGTAGTTGTTGTTGTTGTTGTTCTTGTGTTGCTTGATCAAAGTAGTAGTTGTTCTTATAGTTGTTGTTGTTGATGTTGTTCTTCTTCTTGTAGTATGTATCTGTCAAGTATTTTTATAAATCAAAGCACATCTTTTAGTTTGTAAAGTGACCATGTTCTTAGTTAACGGATTATGGTGTCCAAACACCCATTTTCCAATACTAAATTACATATGCTCAAAGAATAAGAACCATATTAATTCATCATAAATTTAATATTTTTGTTTTTCCCATATATAGCTATATATCTACGTTTCGTTTCGTCAAGTCTCATCAATAACGATATATATTTTTGTTAAAGTCAACGGTCAAAGGTGAATCCGTACGACATGTCGCAGGGGAAAATGTCCAATAAAAACATAAGCCGAGTTTCCTTAATAAAAAAGCCCAAAACATAAGCCCAATTGCATAACTTAAAGCCCAAACAGTTATCCCCAACGACATGTCGCTGGGGAAACTGTTGTCAACGTCACCATTAGAGTCATTAACACTAATTACATATTTTTAAATAAGCAAATGAATCCTCGGCGACATGTCATTTCAGGGAAAATAAGCGGGAAAAAGTTCCACCACGTTTACTAAGAAATATTCGGTCAAAATATAACCACTTTATCCACGGCGACATGTCGCCGGGGAAAAGTGCATAATAATTTAGCTGAATTTTCTACGAGAATTGGTGCTACGTAGGATCTATTTTTGTCGTTTTGTGCAGATTCGCCAGCGATAAATGTCGTCGGGGAAAATTTCGCTGGGGAAACTGGTAAATGTTGTAGTGTATTGATTTCAACAAGGTATATGTTGTTTGTTTTCCTAATTTTATATTTCTTCTTTAATGTTAACTCAATCAATAAAAGTTCATCCACCTAGGCAGTTATTGTGTTATTAAGAAGAAGCGGAATTAGGATGATGCTATGATAAGTAAGTTAAAGATATTAGGTATGTCACTTATCATGATACAAGCTTTTTTTTAATGCTATATATCATTTTATCTATTAACGAATGGATGATTTATATGTATATAGTAGCATCTGTGATTAAGCGTCACTGCGAGGAGCCTAGCGAGTCAAGTGAAACTGTGGTTGCAGATTTGCAATCACCAACTACCAGTAACAATGAATTACATTCTTATAGTAGTTGGGTTTAACATTTTTACTTTTACTTTATCACAATCAAGGAATCTTATGACTCAAGATTGCAACTTAGTAATTAGTATAAATATCCACGTTATTTATAGTAGGAGTGATGGAACATATTGAGGTGCAGTTTCACTACGCAAGTCGTTTATGCACACACCAAGGCAATTATTTGTATATATTTGAAAACTTTTAGAAGCTATAAATTTTTGTTTGAAAGGGTGTTTGGTACGCTATTTTTTACGGCTTATGTTGTCATAAAAATTGTTTGGCTACTGATAGTTACTCATGTTCAAAGGGGTGGATCATAACATTATTCTCTAGAAACGGTACACGTAGACTAAATGTCTATAGCTTTATCGATCTAAATATGGATGCAAGGCAGGTTGGGTATCGCATCAAAATTTGCTATGGAAAAAAACTGGTAATTTTTAATAGGCAGCTTTTTTGCTTTACAAATTTGTTTCAAGCTATTTTCGACCGTTCAACCCGTCTGACCTTTTTATTTTAAGCTCACTTTTTTATTTTTCCCATTTGTTCCGTTATAGATACCCACCTACTACGTTTAAAGAAAAATAAAATTTTTCTATGGAAGTTGTCATCTCATATTGTGTTTTGACAGTACATCATGAATTGGCAACATGTTGGTGTGGTAGCTGCTATTACTCCATGGAATTTCCCTTAGCAATAATCACTCTGAAAGTGAGACAATTCCATTTATTAACATCAAAACCATGCAATATTATGATGCTCTTTGTAGTTGGCAATAACTCATAACGAAACTCTTCATTTTGCTGGTTGTATCAGTTGGACCCGCTCTTGCCTGTGGATGTACGGTGGTCATAAAGCCTTCTGAGCTCACGCTATTGACCGCCTTAGTAACAGCTGAGCTTGCCCTTTGAGGAAAAAAATGAGGTATGTTCTAATGCCCACCAAGCTCATTTTACAATTATACCTATTAGCAATTTAACAAATGAATACTTATTTATGACATGATTGATACTGATAGTGATTTATACCTTATTTATGACATGATTGTTACTAATTTATGTGTCTTGAATGTTAAAACTATTGATTTTGTTTTTATTTCCGTATGGCGGTAGGAATCTCATATGTCAATAACATGATGTCAGTGGTAGTTTTATGAAATATACCTAAACTAGACTATAGACCCGCGGGTTTCGGGGGTGGTAAATAAAAATAACTTGATTAATAAGAAACACATATAAAGCATTATATGGATATCAATAATATAACGACTATCGTTAACCTATTATAAATTCACCAAAGACGAGAATATTTTTAAACAACTCAGTAGCATCAAAATGCTCCACAACACCTAAAATCCCAAATATGTATGATGCTCAACAAAGACATTAGGGACGGCATTTCCTTCGCATAACACCCCCTGCATATTTTTCACCACTTAGTATTGGCTATATTTAATCTTAGCTTTAACCACCTTATGTAAGTAACTTGTATTGTTATCCCCCACTTTTAGCCATTCAACCTTGGGAGTAGTGGTGGCAAAGTTACCTCATGTCAAAATGGATTCCACCAGTCCATTTTAGGCCATTATACTGCAACTATATATATGACATTAAAGGCTATTCAACTATTCTTGTACACACACATACAAGAGTGAAGTGCTTTCAAACCTGCAAAATCACGAGTACGGCAAGATATCCACGAATATCACCTATTTGAATTCCCCATTCTTGAACATTGCTATAGACACAAACATTTCTTGGCCTGGAGGTATCCTGATAATAAAATTTTGAAAAATGAGATAGTTCCTAATTAAATCAGCCATCAAGTTTACTGAGAACTTACATGCACTGATATACTTCCACTTGCCACACAACTTTACAAGTATACATCCTACTCTTATTGATACGTACATATTTGATAAAACTTGCACATCCCCTTTCTCATTAATCAAATGTCTCGATGCCGTCACGGTCGCACAATTATAGTAAAAATAAATCCTCTCAAACAGTTTGCCAAAGTAGTCATACAATGACATCAGTAAGGTACAAAGTAATATATTCACCGATACACGCAATCACTTAAACCAAATCTACATAGAAAACATACTAAAAGTATAAACTGCAGTAGCCATCACACATAATTTCATAGATATGACTAACCTACCAGCACAATTACTATTATGATCTTTTTCCTTGTATACATCTCAATTAGAATATCACAAATAGAAAAATCATCACTCTTCAGGCTACTGTTATAAACAAATCTGTGGAAAACTAGAAGGGGGGGTTGAATAGTTTTGCCGATTTTAAGTTAATTTCAAAAACTTTAGAT
>OU343222.1:84549298-84648006 GCA_910596185.1 Chrysanthemum makinoi
TAATTAGGCGATGGTTAGTAGCTATTTTGTTCAGCCGTTTACAAAATTCTTTGGTTGTGGTAATGCTAATGGTGAAAGATACTCTATTCCATGAGTTCGGCGTTAAGAACGTAAGTATACGATATATATATATATATATATATATATATATATATATATATATATATATATATAATACTGATTAGCTTTTGCCATATATTGATATTATGTTTGTGACCCAAACGTTGTAGGTTTTCATGCCTATTAATGAAACTGAAGCTCATTGGTGTGTTGCAGTTTGGAGATAGACAGCATTATTTACCTTTTATGATAGCGGTCCAAACTTTTGAAGAGGAATGGCGAGGAGTTTATATCAAGCTGAGGGGTGTTTAAAGGTTTCGCTATTCATTCATATGTCATAAAATTAATACATGTAGTTTAACGAGTTTTAAAATTAGATTTTTAAAGCGATTGCTACTTTGTCCCATGACTACAATTACACGAGGTCCTAGCACAAGCGCAAGTATTTGAGAAGAAGGCATTGATCCGGCAAGTTATTTCATTACATTTACTATCATTGAACAAGTACCGAAGCAGGCCGGGATATTTGGTGATTTTGGTATTTGGGTATGTATTTTTTTATCTGGCTTGGCTTTTGGTCTACCATTGGATGTGAAGGATCGTTATTCGGCAGCCTTTCATACCGTGAACAAATGGCTAGGTTTTTTAAACAAGTGTTTGTGTTTAGCTATGTTCTATTTTTGTTGATGTATTACTTGAAACAAATTGAAAACCATATGCTCCCTTGAATGGTTTTGTATTCAACATTTTGTATTATAGTTGTGTTCAAACTAATGTAGAGATGTTCCAAACTTGTTTACTAGTAATATTTTTCTATAAAAATAAGCAAAAAAATATTAACCACACACCAAATTATGGATATACAAAGTAGGCCAAACCCATGCATGCTAGTTTACAAGTACTGTCCATTTGGTATGCATTATCCAACATTACATACTAGGCGACTTTTTTTGGGTGAGTTTGACTATATCTTAGATATATCATTTGAGTATGGTTTGTAATGTACTTTTAGACACTTTTAAGCTGTTCACTTTTTGTACCTTTTGTATATTTTGTACCTATTATTAACCAAAACTACCCATATTTTATCTTACATATATTTTACTTTTTTAGGACTTCTACTAAATATGGCATCGAAAACACAAAATCAAAGAGTGTTATTATTAATTATGGTACATCAAGAATGGGTGTAAGTTTGTCCATTTTATTTTTCTCTGTTAATTTTTATCTTAAATATCTTTTGTTTCTTGAATTATTTCCATTATTACACGAATGTCAAGAAAGCAGTCAAGATCTTGGGTTTGATGTTTATCATGGCAGTCAGTTTTTTTTTATCCCTTAAGTTATTTAGGTGGAGATGTTTTACATTTGAGGTTACCTAGGTTGACTAGGTTATCGTATTCTCAAATATGTGACATCTTTGTTGAAAGAAATTAAGGAGGAATTTGGGCTTGGTATTTTTTTCTTCCAAGTAGTAGTGCGGAGGAAGGGTTGACCCTTGTAGAAGATGATAATGATGTCCGAAGCGTATGACATGGTGAGCTCCATGGTCTAGTTGAGATCTATGTTTGTCATCGCCACGAGGTTCATTTAGTTACCTACTATCACAAGAACACATCTTTTGATTCCCGACGATGATCGACATTTAAAATTATAAGTCACGAAAAGAAAAAAAAAGATGTATTTATGCATGCGTTTGAAGAACTAATGGCATGGGAAGAAGAGGAAAAAATTCACCAGCCTACCTTAGGACACCTTATATCAAGCCTTTTGTTGAAGCTAGTTTATTCAGAGGAAAGTCTGAATTTGGTGGTATTAATGACCTTGACTACATTCCTCCTTGTTTAAGGACTCAGTGATCCGACCTTATGTGTCGAATGACTTTGAAGATTCTTGGACACAAAACTCCACTGTTACCGAGTGTTTGTCAAGCGAGCGTGGGTTGGAGATTAGTCCGTTAAGAGGTAAGAACCTTTTACGACTTTGAGGCTGCGATAATCATGACCTTGGGATCCATTCAACAATATGTATACTCCCATCTACTCTCAAAACAGCCCTTTAAAGTGTAAAGGGTTTTAATGACATTGATGGCCTTCCTACGATTGGAAGCTCAAACATAGTTCATTATGTGTCCAAGAAAAGTCGTTTTGAAACTGGTACCTTGAAATCTAGGAGATTATTTGATGAATTTGAAGAAGTTGGTAGTAATCAATCTGATGATATCAAGGGTGATGAGGCAATCAGTTTGGTTAATGATCAAGTGATAGTTCTTGATTCCAGGCTGATGGTTCCATGTCATACCCGCCTCTTTGATCCAAGTAATTGAGGGTATTATGAAGGCTACCATGTGGTAGTTATTTGATCTTCCAGGGTGGTATGTACCTTGTTAAACAATTTGTATTTTTGTTCCTTTCCATGCATGATGACTAGTTAGTGTATGTTACAAACTACACTAACTAGTCATCATGATAAACAATTATTTTCATATGTGGTGAAGGCTAGTTAGTGTATGTTACAAACTAGTATGTGATGATGGTTCTACTACCATGTGTATGTTACATTGCTATTATTTTGATTAAATATGCTGATGTCTATCAGCACAACTATCTCGATAACAAAACTACAACAATCATCTCAATTTTATACAATTTTGTGTGTACTTTTTGTCTATGCATTTATATAATTTTATACAATTTTTGTAATTGTTGCACACGGGACATTCAGACCATTTTCTTGAATCATCCTATGCATTTTTATCAAAATGCACTTTTTAGGAATGATGAAGTCGAATACATGATGCAAATTCAGATTGACTATCATAGAGACAATCCATTCAATTGAATCATGTGAATGCATTAGGTATTTGGAACTACTTTTTGAAGATTGTGAGTTTGATCATGGAAAGATGATAAGGTTTAAGTTCATGTATGTAGAGTCTTATGATGGTTTGGTGTATCCATTTTCCATATTGTTAGGAAATCGGATAAGGTTTAATTTCATGTATGTAGATTGTTATGACATTTTCTCTATTTATTTTGTTGGGTTACATGAACAAACTTTTAGATGGTGGGTGTGTATATACTTGTATTCGATTGAATTTTATTTAGACTATTACAAATTTTAACAGTTTATGGTAAGGACTTTCACAACACAACCATTATGTTGTAATCCTTCATATTAGTTCATAATATCACTATTTTTCGACTACTTTTGGTAGATGTAATCTTGGTGAAGAGATTGGAGTGTGGTTGGTGTATCCACTGCTAGGACATTTCAAACCACTGCTAGAGTTGATGAAACCACTACCAGAAGAATGAATCCAATGCTTGATTAAACCCTTTGCTAGAGTTGATGAAGCGTCGCTAGAGTTGATGAAAACCTTTGCGGAAGAATGAATCAATGCTTGAATTAAACCACTTTGCTAATAGTGTTTTTATAACTGTTAGTATATTGTAAAAATTTGGTCATCGCGACCTAGAACGACTGGGACAACTGCGCCCCGTCATTTTAACATAAACTAAAATTTCATTAATAATTAAAATTTTACAATCTTTGAATAAAACAATCGAAATACATAAATCATAAATCTAATCGGATGCTCTCCGCATGCATAGTCATACGAGGATGCGAGCGAGCAAATCCCTCGAACCGAGCCAAATCTTCCTCGTCTACGATGCGTCTACACCATCGTTTTGTTCTCGGATAGCTCCAATTGATTTTGGTGCGTTGTTCGTTATATTGAAACACATACAAGTTGTCAGCAACCTCGCGATCTTTGCGTGCTTGATCTTTCAAAATTTATGCGATCACGGCTCTTCTGATGGTAATGTCGTTTGCGCTATGGTAGTTTTGTCTCATTTGTTCCTTTTCGCCTTTGCACGGGTCAAACAATTTGATGGCGCTTATAATAGCGTTTTGGGCCTCATCATCGATATTGCATTGATTTTTGAGCGTACACTTGCATATCTTCAACGGAATGGGGGAACTGCAAGCCATATTAAATCTTGTGTTGGGAAGTATTTTGAGCTCAATGGTGTTTGAAATTGTGTGTTAAGAAATGTGTTTGAAGTGAAGTTGGTATTTATAGAGTGGTAAATTTTTTTTTTGAAAATGTTTATTTTTGTTTGTTTTTTTTTTTTTTTTAATTTAATGACCAAACGTTAATGTACTATATCACATATCCCAAAATATTGCAATGCAACTTTTTAAAAGCGCCTTTTTCAATTTAGCGATTTATGATACACTAATCTGTGTCTTTTATCTTTTGTTCCCACATTCACTTCCTACCGACCAGAACTATCTTCTTAATAATCTAATACAATGCGTATTCGATTCGATTATTAAAATTGAATTGTCTTGAAGGTTTAGGTCATACTTTATTGTCATGGCCCTCATATCAATTTTGTCTATATTTGATGTTTCATATTGAATCTAATTAGGGTTTACATTTAAAATTATTTATATTTTTTAAAGTATTGTATTTCGTGTTCCTATGAGGATGGCACCTATTTGGAGTTGGATCCTCGTTACTGTTTGGCGTTCATGTTTTGAGGGAGTTTTATTTCCAACCGTTGAGGTATGAAAATGGGGGTGTTTTTTATTGGAGTGTGTCCAAGGATAGGAAGGTGGACTATAATAGTATGTGCGGTTTACGAAAGAACATCTTGAGCTAAATTTCCATTCGTTGTTTTTACTTTTACCACAATGTCAATTAAAGGTAGGATTGAAACTAATAGAGTGTGATAGGGATGTGGCTGCCATGTATGACCTTGCTGATCGATATGGGAAGTTAATGATGTATATGGCACATAATCCCCAAAACTTATTTTGATTTTTATTATAAAAATCTTAACTTTTATGATTCTGAAGATGATTATACAACCAAATTGATTATACATGGAAGAAGATTAAAAGATGCAAGCAATATGACATATGATGAGCTTATTGCTTGGAGAAGAAAAGCAAGCATCCTTATTGATGTTGATGTCGATATGTCATTGTAGGGATGTAGTTGCTAAGCCGAAGGTTAAGCGTAAGTTGGTTTTCATTGAAGAGCAAGATAAAGCCTTTGCGGCGATGGATAAAAATTAAGGTGGTGCAAAAATAAAAAAAATAAAACAACGTTATTTACGGTGTTAGATTCTACTTTGTGACACATAAATCTAATAAACCAGGCGATATATGTGTCACAAAGTAGCATTTAGCAGCCAAGCAATATTTTTTTGTTTTTGTTTTTTTTATTTTTTGTTTATAGCAGACACTTATATTTTACAGTGCGCGTAAAAGTTACCGATTAATTCATATCACACTTACCACGACACGTATCCATATCGATTATACTTTTTTTTTTGATGATGTAGGTTATGTTTTCAACACTCGTTACAAGCCCGCATATATCAAGGGAGCGAGGTTATAACGGGTATGTTCCACAAAAGTACTTAGACAAACATAAATAAGTAAGTGCATATATTAAAATATCCAACAAAATTAACCTTAATAGGTTTATAGAACATCCATAAGCATAAACATAAACATCATACATTCCTAAGCATATATAAAGCGAAAATACATATAAGAAAAACCGAGAAAGAAACGGTTCGTACACCATAGACTTGAGCTTCTCAATGAATGACATAAGCTCCCTTGTTAACTACGCTTGTTCAAACCTTCACCAACATGTTTTGTCTCACTTAAATCTTCATTTTGCAAAATATTCAACTGTGAAATACTTTGCACACCAGAATCAAAGGGATACAAAAGCTCCAACTCTGCAATCACGAAATCCCTCTCAGTAACACGAGCCCTAATATCTTGGGCTTTTGGTTAATTCGCCCGTCCACCCTAGTGACATTAACCTCCCTCTGACTTCTCCACCATCATGTCTCTAACGAGACTAGAACAGCCAGCGGCCTTGCTAACTCCTCATGAGAAAGGCATTTTTGTAGTCATTTTTCTTCTTTTGGTTTTTTGTTTTTAAACAAAGCAGCTGGTTATATTTTTCCTTTGGTTTATGTGTGTTTTATATTAGTTATAAGCTCTTTTGATTTGATAGCCACGCATAGTAGTTATGGCGTTTTGACTTATAAGCCATATTCATTTGATAGCCAACTTGAACCAAAATAAGTATACTAGACTACTTGATGAATTTGTTTATAAGCCATATTCATTTGATAGCCAATTTGAACCAAAATAAGTATAGTACACTACTTGATGAATTTGTTTAATTGAGGAAATTTTGAACCTTTGTTTTTCTTTAATTTGACAGGTTTCCATGCCTGGCGTGTCGTGTTTATTAGGAGGCGTGTTTAAGCGTATTGCAAAAGTGCATGGACTCACAATAGTTGTATTGCTAAATTGTATATTCGACAATTGTATTTAAGTGGCCTAAATTTATATGTCTTTATTTAGTTTAGTTCCCTTTATTTTAAATTGTTAATCGAATAATTTTACTTAGTTTTTTAAACAACTTTTTTTAAGCGTTATTTTATAAGCAATAAACTTGTTTATAAGAAAGTATGATCTTTATATGAAATAAGACATGTGTTTAATAGTACTATCACGTAATCCAATATATTGTGAGCGACATTTTTTAAAGCGCCTTTTCTTCTCTGCTACGCCCACTATCAGGACCAGAAGCCCGACAAGAACTCTACATTTATTTACAAGTCAAATGCAAATCTTTTCCGATTTGAGGTCAAACAACAATAAGTGTAAAAAAGTATTATCACACAAACCAATGTATGTATCATGTCAAGTACTTTCACATAAACCGATGTATTCCAAGCGACCTTATTAATGCGCCATTTTCATCTTACCAACTTAAACCTAGTAGACAAACATATTTTGTTTTACTAACCAAAAATTGCATACAAGGATTTATGTGGTTACTATTTTATTTTATGTTTTAATTTTAATTATGTCGATTATGCGATATAATTTTGCTTTTTAATTCAACGTCAATGTAGGTTGTTTTGTAAAACACAAAGACAAATAAGATTAAGATTGACAACGACATAAACAAAAGTAGTTACACTTATGTAGTACACACATAACCCACCATAACTAACCTAAACAAAACATAAACCTAACATGAAGGGTTCAGAAATTCAAAGGACCATTGACTCAAGATGTTCAATGAAGGATAACAAAGAAGAAGCAGCGAGCACGCGCTTTCTAAGATGGAGGTCGCTTCCTTACAATCTCAGCCTATCTTCAATTTGCATCCTTCTCATGTGCCGAACAGAGGCCTTGAGCAGTTAGTTGGACCCAAACCAACTCTCCAATAAGCACATCCCTACGTTGTACACGAGCAGTTAGCTCGTCAATCTTCTCTTGCAGATCTAATTCATCCCGAGCGGTATCCCTAACTTCTCCCCAATATTCCACAATCATCATAGACTTTCGGTCGAGAGTTTCTTTATGCGGGATAGTTGATCCAAGAGGGGAAGGCGGAGGTTGGACATTGTTGTTTTTGTTGAGATCACGTTTTTTTTTAGAGAGGATTAAAAATAGAGTGTGGAAATATAGAGTGATAACCACAAAATGTGTTGGTAGTTGTGATAGGAGTTGTTAAATAGAGTGGAATTATAGTTGTTTTAAAATAGAAGTGTAAAATGTATATTGTTTAGAAGAAAAAAAAATTGTATCTTGTTTAGAAGTTATCATCATATATGTTTTGACTGTTAATTGATATTTGTATATAGTTTAGAAGTTTTCATCATATACGTTTTTGTTTTGTCACAACAACACAAGTTCGTTAAACATAATTTCTTATATAAGCATCAATCGATAACATAAAATGTGTTTACAAAATCACCAATGGTCCGAAAACTATACCTAAGCTACATATAAGCAAATGTTCAAAAACTATACCTATAATCCATTTAGCGGTAATCCTAACCAAGTTATTCTCTACAAACATATCGTAACACATAAAGCAGCGAACTCGTGTTACCGGGGTCTTTTGTCATAGACTTCGATGTCTCTGCTTCTTCGAGTTTAACCAAAGCTTAACCTGCGTATTTTAAATAGCTTAGGGTTTTAAGTAATGAGAACTATCAATCATGGGTATTTTAAATCCTTTAAACCATTAAGCTCGAGTGGGTCATTTTAACAATTAGGGTAGGAGGGTAGGATGGTGGATTTTTGGGACATAAACCAAGTTCTTGGCGGGGTGTTCGGGTCCAACCCCTTTCATGTGTAATAGCACTTTAACAAGGATAATGAGATCATGTTGTGTTCATATGCTTGTGATACCGCGAATTTGATCGTGTTTGCATCGACTATTTGAGCGATGTGTATATGGTTGGGGATCCGAAAACAAAGGAATGATGTTAGTGTGTCTGCTTAAAATTTATATTATACCATTGCCCGACACCATTTCCTTATCCTTTTTACAATGATCACCCCAAAATCAAACCAAAAATTCTCTACTATATTATGAACCAACAAAATTGAAGTTTGCGTCTATGACCGCGTGGCTTCTTTGATGGTTCCGGCGACGAGGTACACGGTTTCTTGGTCCATGATCGGGAAAGGTGTACAACACGTTTCTTGTTACGGTTTGTAATGGTTACCTAATGATGAGAGTTGAATCTTGAAGGGTAGAAAGGTAGTGCAAAGTGGTTTAGCCATGCGTAGAGAGTTCATAACCGTGCTGTGTATGCATTTTAGTGTCTGTTTGTTGTTGAAAACTCCATGTTTTACGTGTAACAAGAGATGTCAGAGATTATAAGAAATAGATGACATGGTTTTGTAATGATAGTGATGGCGAGTGAAGTGGAGTTAATGAGGCACCTAAAAACACTAAATGTCGCTGCGCCACCATTATATATATATATCATTACCAACCATTTCATCTATCTTGTTATCATCTATGATCTCATACCACACGGAAACATGGAATTTGTCACCAAAAGACACCACTAAAAAACAAACTCGATTAAACAATCTCAAAGCAAGCTAAACCCTTATGCATCACCTTTCTACACTTCATGATTCAACCCTCTTCATCAGGTAACTTCTACATACCGTAACAAGAAATGGCTTTACACTTTCGGGTATCTACGGACCAAGAAACGTGTACCTCCTCGTCGTAAACCATCGAGAGAAGCTCGTGTCATGGCTGTTTGATTTCTATATTGTTGTTTGATAATATAGGAGAAAATTGTTGGTGAGTTTTTGGGAAGATCATTGTAAAAAGGAGAATGAAATGGTGTTGGGCAATGGTATAATAGCACTTTAAGCATACACACTTGACATTCTTTTGTTTTCAGAACCTCAACCATATACACCTTTGTTCAAATAGTCGTCCGCAAACACGATCAAATCTTTTGTATTACAAGCATATGAACACAACATGATCTCATTATCCTAGTTAAAGTTCTATTACAAGAAGGGTTGGACCCAAACCACGCCAATAATTTGGTTTATGTCCCAAAATCCACCATCCTACCCTCATACACTTGTTTAAAGACCAACTCGAGCTTAATGGTTTAAAGGGTCTTTTTTAAACCCGATGCTTCGATAGTTCTCATTACTTAAAACCCTAAGCTATTTAAAATACGCTAGCGACATATCTTACCTTTTGGCCCCGACTGCGGTCACGGCTTGGCCTCGGATTGGAACCCATGACACCTAATCAATTTGAAACAAGTATAAAAGCAAATCATATATTCCTACAACTAATCAATTGCATATACTATATAACAATACCTAATAAACAAAGAGATACAGTTAAGATTAAAACTATATAACAAAAACCCATGTAGCTTTTTACGGTCAGTCAAGCGTATTTATAAAAGTAGTAAACGATACTGTAGCGGTGATGTAGTGGTGGTGGAGGCGGCGCTATGATGTAGTGGTGGTGTAGTGATGAAGATGAAGATGAAGAAGTTGAGGTGAAAGCAGTTGAGGTTAATAATTGGGGTATGTGTGATATGGGTAGTATCTGAGTTATAGGTTCTTAAATAGAAGTTAATATGGAATCATAAATTAATGTGGGGAAGGTATAAGTTGTTGAGTAAGTAATTGGTTGACTTTGGTATTTCATTAAGTGTTTGGTTATTTGACACGTTGCAAATTATTTTAAAAAATCGTATATTACATATTATTTTAAAAAAACAGAGACAGTATATTACAAATTATTTTAAAAAATCGTAAGTCGTACATATAAGCACGTGATTTTCATTCTTTCTTGTTACTTGACGATAATGTATACTTGTTTTGTAAATTTGATGTATCCACTGCTAGCGTCTATGAAACCCCTGCTAGTGGTCTTCAACCCATGCTAGCACTTCCTCTTAATGTATCATTTGAGGGGCTTTTGTAAATTTGATGTATCCTTTTGCTACCGTCTATGAAACCCTGCTAGTGCCTATCAAACCACTTTGCTTGTGGTTGTCAATGCACTGCCGTGGTTTTCTGATAATATATACTTGGGGGCTTTGTTTGTAAATTTGATGTATCCTTTGCTATACTTTATCAAACCACTGCTAGTGGTTTGAAATCCACTGCTATCAGTTGCATGGTAATGCATACTTCAAGGGGGTGTTTTGTAAATTTGGTGCAAACTTATTTTTCCCCAAATCACTTTGCGGTTAAGTAATTGATATTCAAATCACTTCCAATTGGCGCTCCACATAAACCCTAACCACTCCAAGCTGGTAATTTCAAAATCCATCATATTCAAAACAACTCACAATGCCGTCGCATGATATTCCAACACCCATAACCTAGTTGCTTACTTAATAAAATAATCATTCAATGGTTTTCATGACATGATTGATTTTATCAACCACACTAAAATTCGGTTTGCACTAAGTGTAGCACCCACAATTCTTAAAGATTATATACATGCTTTTGGGGTATCTTGGGATCGAGGCGAGAGATGGATTTGAGGTGTTTAGGGTGGATGATAATGAGATTTTGGTGGATGAGGAAGTCATTAGAGGTACGTTGATGTTCGATGATGCTAACGGACTAGTTAATCTTTCTGATAATGATATATTTATAGGTTTACAAAGATTAGGTTATGCAAGAAGGAGGCAGGTAAAATTTTTTAAATGTATGTTTTCTCCCGAATGGAAGTTTTTAATTCACACCTTGCTGATGTGTCTGCGAGTAATAAGACTTGGGTTTAATGAATTTCCCTCCAAAATTGCAAGCTGCTTTAATTTGTCTATCTGAAGGGAGGGAATTCAATTGGTCTAGCATGATTTTTGAAGGGTTTTTGCAGAATATTAGGAAGAAAGGTAAATATTACTTGTATCCTAGGTTTGTTCAACTTATTGTGGATAGCCAAATAGCGAACCATTGAACATAATACAAAGTATGAGGTGCATTATATGCATCCTAAGGTTTTTGCTCATATGAGGAACCAAAAGCCTAATTTAACAATCCCAATTGTTCCATTGTTCCCTCATATGATTAATTTACCAGTCATTCGTGAGTTTGATGATGTAAATGAACCCAATTGACTGGACTGAACCCATTAACACCGTGGTTGCACCTTGTTAGTACGAGTGTAACCACTGACACCAACCCGATGCTATGATAACTTCACGGTCGCACAGTTCACACGAGGCGAGGAGGTACCTTGGAACATCAACATGAATGGACGGATAATGATGAACATCAACATGATGCCTTTTCCAATGAACCACCTCTCGGACGATTAACCGCGTCGAGTTGGGGATGAAAATGTGAGCGATTAAATGAATTGACGGTTAAATGTACAAAATGGAGAATCGATCGGACAATTGAAGCACGGATGTTTGTGATGGAGAAAGTTAGGAGACATGGGCGTAGTGTTGTTAGAAGAGTTAGGAAACATACTAAGAATGTGAGATCCTGTCAAGATGTGGTTTTGGAGGACCAAAAAACAGGGGACGGCTGAGTATTTGATTGGGGGGAGGATGCAGTTGTGCATATGGATGAGGATGTGGATATGGATAGTGTAGATCATGGAGGGCGTGTGTGGTGTCGATAAAGATGGGAATGAAGCGTACTCGAGATCGTGAAGACGTATTAGATGATATAGAGAAGGATTTGGTGCGAGGAAACATCCTTGATAGTCTTCCAGAACCCACCGCTACAACTTCAACTGAGGTAAACCCACCAAGTGATGTACAAGTTAAAGAGATGGAGGTGGTGCAGGACACATCCACTTTATAGTGTTTCTGTAACCACTTGATAGTCTTTGGAACCCACCCACTTCCCCAACTTCAAGTGAGGTAAACCCGGCAGAAGCTGATGTAATACAAGTTAAAGAGATGGAGGTGGTGCGGGGCACATCCCTGCTAGTGTTTCGTAACCACGATATTTTCAGAACCCACGCTACAACTTCAAGCGAGGGTAACGACACAAATGATGTACGTTAAAGAGGAGGTGCTAAAGGAGACATCCATGGCTAGCGTTTCTGTAACCACGGCTAGTTTGAAAACTGTAGTAGACAATATAGTAGTCTCACACTGCTATTACTACCATCTACAATTGTCACAACTACATCATTTCACCACCTAAATCAAAAGAAGTTGACAAGGGGTGCGCGATTACCTGATAAATTTAAGCAAATGTTCATCAAACCCTACACCTACCATTGCACCGGCTCATATATTTCTTAAACCAACTGGACCTAAACCCTTGACTAAAAGCTTGACTATTGGTGAGCCTTTGAACAAGAAGGTGGCTCTACGGATATTGGAAGGGAAAAGGTATTGTTGAACGATATAAAGTTTAAGAATAAACAAGAGGTGCTTATGATCATGACTTTGGTGTAAGAATCATAGCTGCAGAAAAAGCAGAAATAGAAAGGAAAAGGCTACAAGAGGAGGAAGCTAATCAGAGATGGATAGATGATTGGGAGGATTCACAATCCTTTCTTGAAGCTTCTACTAATATTGGGAATGAGTACACTCGTGAAGTGTGGGAACTGTTCTCTAATAATCAAAAAGCAAGAATCTTGTGTGAATGGGCAACAAGGTTCAAAAAGAGAAAAAAGCAAGTCAAAAGAAAGAAACCTCCTACAAAAGTTTGAGATGAGAAATTCATACATGAAGATTATCAAGAATTCAGGCATAAATGTTGGTGTAAATCTAACAACATGTTCAGTTGAGAGGCTGAAGGAGCTTTGTCAGATGTGTATGAGGGTTAATGAAGATCACATTCCTATGAATTACGAGAAAGAAGCGAGGAATGGTTAAAGAAGCAATCCATTATAAAAGACAAGGTGGATGAAGATTTGAAAAAAAAGAAAGAACTAAACAGTATTTTAAGGAGACTAATAGTCCTAATCCTGAACCTATTAATCCTATTCATTTAAAAGCAGTTCATCCTATTATCGATTGGCAGATTGTTATACAAAGAGGTAGAGAAGTAGTTGAGATTACAAGAGGTGATGGATGCAAATCCACTTATTTCACATTTGGGATCTTCTTGGATTGTTTGACTAAGAGTGATTTGGACCAGTTGTGGAAAGTAATGAAGTTCATATATGGGAAGTTAGGTCCAAATGGAGAGTTAGCTAAGTTTGTGTGAAACGCTATAAAGACCATGTTTGAACCTGATCTTGATGCTGAATATTGGTATGATTGTGAGGTGGATGAATGGCTATTGTACTCATACTGCAAGGTTCATGGTGTAAAAACTAAAAAAAATGATAGGTTTTTCATGTTCGTTGATAGGGATTATCCTTTATCAAAGAATGTGGCAAGACAAATCTTTGGAAGCTAAACTCAGTTCAAGAGGAACAAAGGAGACACATCCTATAATTGATCCATTGTTTCAAAAGATAGAGAAGATTGCAGACATACAAGGAACCTACTGCCAGAGGTAATTAAACCAATCCTAGAAGATTGAATCCACTTCGATGTTAGAATGCGGCTAGTAGTAAAGTGTAACGGATTAGGCGAAAAAATTTGTAAATCAATAAATTGATGCAAAAAAGGTCAGACGATACTTTAACAATGTGAAGTTAATGTATTCGATTGTTCAAATTTTTTTATTTTCGCAACCTCATTTTATTAAATTAAAATCCCATATATTCAATAGACAAGGAACCCTAAACAATACCCTAAACCGTTTCCCAAGAAACGTATAAACATAAAACTAAATAAGATATACACAATCACTTCCTAATAAAGCTCATGTATATCCAAACTAAATATACTAAACACGAAATAACAACTTCAGCAGAAACCAAATGATCACTATATATCTTCGGCAGAATTATGTCTTCGGTAGAATCCACACTACTTAGTGAATCCATTCAGCATTAACTTGTTCGTTTTAATCCATACTTCACATAATTCCCAACAGGATGTTCACCTAAACTGGAATTTGACTAGGTTAGGTTCTAGTTTCTTGATAGATCTTTAACTATGCAACACCAGTTGATTGTATACGAACATCAGAAGCAAAGACTCAAAATAGATATTTAACTGGAATTTGACTAGGTTTGTGTTTCTCTGAGTTTGTTTTGCAGCATGCCCTGTTCAGTTATTTCTCATCAAGTGTGGTCCTTTGGTATATGGTCTAGTAAGCTCAAAGCTTATTTATCACCAGATCTTTGCAGCAACATATGACATCATGTACATCAAAACATATAAGTTTCATACTATTCTCATCACTTCTAGGTGTGTTAACTCCTGCGAGAGGTGAATCATTGAAAATAATGGGTTTGATGTCTCTTTACCAATAGCCATCACTACTGTAGTAGCCATATGTTTGAGTTCGAAAACTATGGTACATTGATAACCATCTGATTTATTGGCAAACCAGCAACCATATAAACGGATTTGACTTGTCTTTACTTGTAGCCGTTTGCTCAGGACTAGTCAATTCTTAGTATTGGTGAATTGAGAACCAAATATGGATTCAGTTGCCTTTACCACATTCCATATTCATGTGGGCTAGCCAATTCTTGGATTCCAAAAAGGAATAGACCATGGTGAATTGATGACCATGCAACCCTCAGCAATTAAGCATGGGTGGTTGTAGACCCTATGATTTTGAGCAAACCATTACACTATCAACGATTTGTTGTGTCTTTACCAAAACGTACCTTTGGACTAGCCAACTCTTTGACATACACAAGGTATATCGGTGAGTTAAAACCATCGAGAATGGTACAACAAACAAACTGCATAAATGTTAGTTTTTTTTTTTAACTAAGAAATTGTAAAATAACAGAAATTGACAAATATGAGAAATAACACAAACTAAATTAACAAAACAAGGTAGTGCAGAGAGTACCAAGTACCATGATAAGGATGAGGATGAGGCCTATTCTTTGTAGAAGTTGAGTCTTGATCAAACCCACCAATGTTGGCAGCATAAGTCTTTCATTGCCCTTGGATCCTGAGGAATCTCCAATTTCTGACTAAGCATCCTTTCCATAAGTCTCTCGGGCAATGGATACTTTCTTTCGAAAGCATCTGACAGTGATTCCACCCTTAGTCTCAAGCACATGCACACGAGGGAGAGGATAGAATCTCCAGGATCTAACCTTCCACCGATGTGAGTTCTCCCAAATGGAATGTGCTTTACTATTGGGAGAATGAGAGTTTAACAGGACTTGAAGATCTCCCGGTAAGAACATCCCAGAACCTTGTGGTTCCTTGTTGCAGTAATGGGTGGTAACACGAGTGTACAGAGTAAGCAAGTCTGCCCTGTCTATCAAGTGTAGAATTTCCTTCAGAAAGGTGAATTCCATTGAAGTGGAGTCCTTTCGATGAATGACATTCATCTGATCATCCTTCAGATTCCAATCGACCAACACATTTTGATCTCCCTCAGGAAAATCAACAGCAGAACCCTCTGTAATGAAAGTTGAGTTATCAGCTTCAAGATCCAAGGGAGATCTTTTGGCCATTCTCTTCTTCCTCCTACCAGGCTTATGGATTTCTCCACCTAGTATACTTTGAGCAAGAGAAGGTCTTGAAATAACTTTCAGTTAGAGTATCCCGATATTGGCAGCATCTGAACACGCATTTCATCCAGTTCTCTTCTTTTCTCAGGAGGTAAAGATGAAAAGTCCTCTGTCTCAAGTTGTTGAGCCAATACTTCACTTTTCTTTGACTTCTCAAACTCACCCAATCTACTTGCTTGTCCTAGTCTTTCCTCTCACTTACCAGTGTCGGACCAAGCTCATCTGATTATTACATCTTTCCTTTATCATCGGGCTTCTTAGCACACTCATCTTTAGTTATATCAACGCAGGAACCTCAAGGTAGCAATACCCAGGTCAATTGCTGTAGGAGAAACACGTTGATGCAGATTATCAACTGGAGTGGTCATGACACCAACATCAGAAAGATCTGCTGAAGGTGAAGGGCCTGTTGGTTCTTGAACAGATGAAGATTGACCATGATATGAAGATACATCTTCAATTTGCACATCGCAGATCTTGACCTTGTCAACACCAGGTTCCTTTGAAGTTTCAGAAGAAACCTTACTTAAATAAGATCTCTTTCTTCTTTTGTAGAGAACAGGTTCCTTCTTCTTTGAGGAAGCAGCAACTACTGATGAAGGATCATTAAGAGACACATCAGCCAACATATCAAGAGACCCAAACTGAGGTACTTCTTGTTCTTCATCAGAAGAAACCACAAGCTTCCTTTTGGAGCCCCCTTTGAGTTTGTCCTCTAATTCCTTGACTTGATTCTGCAGTACTTCAATCTTACTACCAAGAGAAGACTTGGTCTCTGCAAGCTCCTTTTTCAGACTAGTCACCTCAGTAGCATACACCGTTGACAAGAGCATAAACAGATGAGAGTGTAATAGGGTCCTCGGCTCCACCGCAGATTGCTCGTAAGGGGGGAGCTTCATTGGGCCTTTCAGTAGAATCATGGTCATGCTCAAAGTGAGGAAGATCTTCATTGAGAGGATCCCTAACAGGACTTGGTGTGGGTAGTCTGTTAAGATCAGACTCATCATGTGTAACTAGTGTGGGTGTTGGACTGGGACAAGGTGGCTGGTCTGGAGCAACATGAGTTGCTTCAACAGTTGATGAAGGGCCCTCATCAATGTTAACTAATGGATTACCATCAGTAGCAACAGGTGAAGAAGGAGGATTATTAGCCACATTCTCCTCATCAGCACCCTCATTGCCTTGGGGCAACATGGCTGCAAGCAAGGGATGATGTTCCCCCTGAAAGTGAGTTCTCATGGTTGCAAATAATTTAGCAGTCAAAGCACCTATGGGATAAAAGGATTGGGCTTGGGTAGTGGTTTCTAAAATCATTTGCAGAAACCTTGGGTACATTAAAAACTTAGTCTTTTTCCTTTGAAGATTTTCAACCATGTTTTCAAAAATATACTTAGAAAAATTGTAAGTTACCCCTTAGGAAAGACACACAATACCACATCCTAGTTGTGAAGAGAACTGGTCCCATCCTCCTGACTTGTTGCTTATGCATTGAAGTAGCGTGTGAACCAGGAACCTCCACTTCGGGCAAAGTTCCTTCTTCAGCCACATATCAGTCCTTGTACCTCGATAGCCAATTGCCCTTAGCCCAGTAAGCACGTCTTCCTGATTAGAGTGAAATTCTCCATCAGCATCTTCCAAGCGAAGCTTCCTCCTTATTAGGTCCTCTGTCACTATGTGCTCTGTTCCATCAATCACAGCCCTAATCTCTGTCTCACTCCTCTGCACAGCAGATTCCCAAAACTGAGTAACCAGTGATTCATATATCTCATTCGGAGAATGTGTAAGAGCATAACAAATCTTGGACCTTTTCAAGAATTCCACCATTGGTTCGTACAATTCATATCCCTTACCTTTTCCCAGAAATGCAACTTTGTTGTGATCATTTTTAAATTCAAGAGCCATGAGGGATATGAGTTTTTAGGGTTATGTTTCTCGTAATGGTGAGTGTTTGTGGATGCAGGATGAGAGGGAATTGGTTTGTTCTGAAGAGAGTGATGGTGGAGAGATAGTTTTTGCCCAAATTATAGTCAAAGAAAAATGGACCGTTTGGTTGACCGTCGCTGACGTGTATTTCAACTTTGACCAACCCCAAAATAACGCTTTCAGCATAAACACATGGTCAATCTGCTGAAGTTATACACTTCAGCAGAAACCATCAAAGATAAGAATATCTTCGGTAAGTTTCTAGAATTACTGTGCCACCCACGCGCATTAATTTTCATTGAACCTCTAACCCGTCTATAAAATGATCCCAATGTATACTTATCTCTTCATCAAAGATCCCCAAATGTTTACCACAAACCCTAGATTCAAAAACAAACCCCAATTAACCAAATTGTATCATGAATACCAAACCTGAGATCATAGATCTCACAACATCATCTTCATCATCCTCTTCATCATCATCAAGTGGTGATTCAAACCCATGGCTACATTACTTTCCTCAACCTTATCCACGACCAAATAAATCACCCTTTCTCCCTTCTTCAGAAGATGATAGTGTAGTGAATCCAAGTGAATCTGCTGATGATTCTAATGACTCCTATAAGGAGGGAACATCATACTCCCAACCTCCAGCACCTCGGTCTCAACAAAGGCCTCGTGCCAGGAATCCGCCACTCCCCAAAGATAGAGAGGTGGTTCTTGGTCTCACTGCACCATCTTTTGGTGCATCAACACACATCGTATAATAGAAGGGCTTAGGGAGGGTGGATGGATTGCATTTTGGTTGAAATACATAGATGAAGCACACAGGAGACGTTATTTTTCTCCATCATCATGTGTGGTCATCGTCATCATCAACGTTTGCATCAATCCATCCTCTCCATTTTGGTCCTTAGCATCTTCGTCGTATTGGTCATGCATATCCGGCCATCGAGATAGACGGAATGGGTGGGTATGCAAGACCCACGAACGCATATCCAGCATCTAATGCATATCCAACATTCACTTAGATGTTGGAATAGATGATATGTACTATATTAGGATTAGCGTAAGTGTATAGCTCGTATCTTGAAGATGCATTTGTAGTAGGTTGACTTTTGTAAGCTGTAAGCTGTAAACTGTTTCTTGAATGAATGAAAGAACAATTTGACTTCAATTTCTTTTCTTCAGTATGATAACTTCAGTGGAATCAAATTGTTTGCTATCTTGACCATATACCAATGAACCACACTTGATGAATTTGATCTTGATCATGGGATAGACAAACTGCAATTCAGACAAGGAATAAACAAAATGCAATCCAGACAACTGCAAAACAGACACAAAAACACACAAGAACAACACAAAGACAAACAAACTAAAGAATTATTAGATATTTAGTAAACAAAATAATACACAAAAATATGTGAGTTGCACAAATCCTCCCCTGAGGCATATGCCTCCCTGAGGCTATGCTCCCTTAACTCTATGTCAAGGGTTTAGCATGCCAATATTGACCACAAGGTGTTGAAACCTTGGTCCATCAAACGCTTTTGTTAACAAGTCTGCCACATTATCTTCGGAGATAGCAAACGGCTACAGGTAAAGACACATCAAATCCGTTTATATGGTTTCTGGTTTGCCTATATCCAACATCTAGTGTGAAAGATGTGAGCGATCATGCATATCCAACAGCCTGTTAGATGTTGGAATAGATGATATGAACTAGATTAGGATTAGTATCACATGTATAGCTGTTTTCTTGTAGTTGGATTTGATGTTGACATCTTGTGTAAGCGGTAAGTGTAGAAATGCATTTCTCGAATGAATGAATGAACAATATGTTTTTATAGAAAAGAACCAAAAATGTCCAAATTGATTCAACAGTTGATTGTATAACATTCTCACAACGTAACATAAAAAAACAATAAAAGCAACCCATTCCTGTAGATATTATTATTCAAGTAACAAACATTGAAAATTCTAGATGACTGATAAGTTGTGCTTCCATTGTGTTAAAGTTCAAATTGGAGTAACTATAAATCGTCCAAATGAACAACATTTTCGCCATGGGTTGTGACTGAATTTGTTAGGAACGATGTTTTCAGCAGTAGATGATTCACATTTCCATACGAAATCATTGTTTGATTGAGCACTTGCTTCTCCCTCTTCGACCTCTACACGCGTCCTCTGTCCTCCATGTCGTTCTTGTTCCACTGCTTCTTCGTTAGTTGTAGGGGTGCACGATTGTGACTTTCTTTTACGTTTCTGACATGTGACATTAGTTCAAACAACCATATGAGTAATTACATTAAAAATTATATTCATTGAAATAAAAAATAGAAACACACTTGCCTTGCTTGTCATCAACGGTTCAGTACATGACTGTCTTGTGTGTCCTGCCTTTCCACACCTGCAGTTTTGCTTTCGGCTCTTCCCCCGTGATCGGATACGTGTTTTTCTTTGGGTCTTCCAGGTTGTCGCTATCCATAGCAGGGAGGTTTTACGGTTTCCAATTCATCAGGAGTACGCCACAAGGATACATCTTTTAGAGGATAAACCCTTGCTTCGTATGTATTTTTTAGTGACGTTTTCTTAAACCAATCCATCGCCCAACTGCTAGCGTCAGTCATCCCTTCAACTCTAGACACAGCACAAACATGACCACAAGGTAGACCGGATAGCTGCCATTTGCGGCAAGTGCATTCTCTGTTGTCAAAGTCAACAATATGAACATGTTTCGGATCAGTAACTTGGTAAATCTTGTGCATCTCAATTCCGTTAACACCCCAATTAGCACTCTTTGCCATTCTGTTGTTTACTTTTGCATTTGCCCATTCGCTAAGTTCATCCGTTGGAGCATCTGAAATAAATAAATAATAATACATTTTCGAGCGACGTGACAAATATGTAATAAACCAATTATAATAGACAGTTTTTTTAAGTTACCTTTGTATTTTGCTCGACGTTCAAAATACCATTTTTGTAGAAGCCTTTGGTAGTACTCCATTAGCTGGGTTATTGGAACCTTCCTAACATCTTTGGTTCAGAGTTTCTGATTCACACTATTTGAGGTCAAATAATTGTACCTTTTGCGGGCAGGTAAGCACGCGACCATTTATCAAATCCACTTCATCTTTTAGTTTTTATACACATCGGTTTTAATGATCAAATGTCAAAATTGAAGCATCAAACTCCTGCTCTGTGTAAGCTTTGCATGTCCTCCAATATATAGCTTTCCACTTTCTACTTTTCAAATTGCAGTTCATCATTAAATGCCGACAACAAAAACCATGAAACGCGTTGGGAAAAACGGTACTACATGCATGTGCAATTGCGGATGTCTCGAGATGATGGCCAAATCTTTTACTTCACCAATGCATTCTTTAAGTTTGCTCAAAACCATGTCCATGATTCATTGGTCTCACCTTGAGATACACCAGTTGCAATAGGTATAATCTGGTTGTTGCCGTCCATCCCAACAACAACCAGATTCGTACCAAGGTATCTCCCTTTAAGATGTGCGGCATCAATGATTAGCAATGGTCGCATAAAACGTAAGAAGCTCCGAATCTATTTTAAATCAATCAGAAATTGCTTAATTAATAAAATTTTGATAATAATAAAGGTATTAATCACAAATAAAAGATAATAGAATATATGGAAAACTTACAACAACACCGAAACCAATGAATACCATCTTAAACCGATCTGTCTCATCTGTCTCAATGTGTGTTACTGTCCCCTCATTTTGCAACTTTAAGTTATAGCGATATACGGAACTGCTCAAAAGACTCCCTAGGACAACCGTTCAACAATTGTAATGCAATGTTTTTCCCACCCCAAGCTCGGTAGTAAGAAATGTCTACTTTCCAATCAACATTAAAATCTTTTTTATGTCCGCACCCGTATATACCCGTTTGTAATTCCTCAATTTATCAATTAGTATGTGACCCACTAATTTTCGGGTAGCATTTCGATGATTAGGATGAATTTTGTTCGGAACATGTATGACAGTCGTTAATGGAAGTAACATAGAAGTATCGGCTAACAACACTTTTTCGTATGTTAATGTACCAGTTACAACCTTTTACAAAACAAGCTACACCGTACCTTTTCTTACATGAGTTAGTAACTTTATACTCAAACATATCAACCAACGCTTTTATTCCTATTGCATAAATGCATCCTTGCTTATCATCAAACCGACTACCCACCTTTAATTTAGATACTACCGGGTGTTTATGGTTACTTAGCTTTTTAATTATGGGATCAGCTGAAGTGGGTGGATCAGGGATATTTAGAAATGTGGTTTTCTGCCAACTAGGATGCACATCTACATTAACGTTTGCACCTGCACCCTCCTTATTATGATCTTCAACTTTTGGTGTTTCAAAATAAGATTCTTGAGGCAACAAAGGAACATTAAGATCAATATCAAGAGTCTTAGAAGAAGTAGGCGGCTTTACCTCTGAAGATTTCTCGATAAGTTTGATGTATAGCGTCTGGATCAAGTTCCGCTTACAAAGATATTTCATGAACGAAGAAAGAAACATCATCATCGTCACTCACATGAATTTTGGTTGAATCGGACATGTAGTATAAACTGATGATCTTATCTTTAATCTGATATTTGTTAGTGAGATAGGTAATCACCGTAGGTGATGTTAACTTGAAGTAAAACTCCACGAATTGATGTCTCAAAATCCAAATAAAGTTTGAATTTTTGGGGATTAGCCGAAGTCATTTTTCTGGGATTTGTGTTCACTGTTCTGGGTTTGTACGAAACAATAAGGGAACCAAAATAAAATTCGCTGAAAATAGGACCTTTTAGTCGCTCAATATAAAATTCGCTAAAAATTTTCCCTCCGCAATATTCATTACCCGCTCATTCACAAAGTATATTTCCCGCCAAATTAGATGTGACTCTACTATAAAAGCGTCGAGTTTACTCATTGGGTAAATAAAACAATGGCTCCCTCCTCCGCCTCTACCTCCGATCCAATAGAAAGCCATTGGAATACTACATCAATGCTACACACTGCGAATGTCCAAAACCATTACCGATGGAAGTACAAACCTCTTGGACCCGGACTCATCCTGGTAGAAGATTCAAGGCCCCGTCCAATTTATGTAATATTATTATGCATTATACTTATTTTACTTGTTAGGTTGAATATGTGAATTTAACAAATTTTATTTTAGGACAAAAGACTAAATGTAACTTCTATGGGTTCCTATACCCGAACTACCAACCGAGTATTACAAAGATTTGTTTTACAAGGAACATGAGGAAAAGAAACATTTAATGAAGACGAGAAAGATTTCAGTCTCGGATGAAGTTATTGAGGTTTCAAACAATGATATCATGAAAATGTTGGATGAGTTGACTTTTATCAAGTCAAGAGTGCAAGTTCATGACAAAGTTGTGTTGGTTTCAGTTTGATTGTTCTCTTCATCTGTAGTTTGGTTATGGTAATCTGTTTACCAATAAGTTTCATGTAATATGTAATATGTAGGTAGTCGTTTTTTCAAATCAAATTTTAGCACTTTACACAACATGTTTGTTGCAAATCAACAAGATCACAACACTTATATACAGAAACTAGGGCATAGACAAAGCCTGCATGGGTGTTAGGAATATACCAAGTTGCGCTACACACGCACATGCATAAGAAGTTGTCTTTTGATGTCCTTCACGACATCCGTTTGTGGTTACATTTGGTTGAACAACAAAAGTCTAAAACCACATACAAGCCATACCGAAACAGATGAAATGCATCTTTATTCATCACTTGTATGAACAGCCACCTTATACTTCCAAAAGTACTCCACCATATGCTCTCGATACGCCAAAGCAACTTGAAGAGGGTCATCAACCTTCATACTTAAGTTGTTACCCAACCTGTGCAAAAAAATACATACCCAAACTCCACAATCACCGTATGCATTGGCTTGTATAGGGACATCATCCGCAACTCGAAATGTGATCTTATAATCAGAAACAGATATTGAGTTGGCTTGAAGAACTTTGCACAAGTTTAGATACTGTGGTAGCTTTCTCTCAAAAGTGACCCTCCATTTTAAATTCTTTTCTCTCGTCTCAGGTTCTCAAGGCATCTAGTGTGTCATAAATTGTTATAACTCCGGTACGAATTTCCAACTCGGCGAGAAACCAGTGGCACTCGGGTACGTTGACAGGAAAGTATACCTAAATGTGATCAAATAATCCTTGTCATAATTCATCACATTTTGAGCATGTATATATTTACCCAAATATCTAGAAGAAAGTATGGTCTCTATATACAAACCTTCTCGACACTAGACCATGGCAATGGATAGCGTTTACCAGTGGCGTAGTAGGCACGCATAGACCCTTCAAGGATAGACGAAGAGAAAAATGGTCCAGCCATAGCCCAATTGGCATTGCCTCCTGAACGCCACATTAGATCAACCCAGAGATCCAGATGTCAGCAAATTTTTTTATAAGCAAAATACCGGTAAACTAAATCAAAAAAATAATTAAATTTTTTATGGAAATTAAATATCTGTTAGGTACCTCATCTCCAAGCCATCCTTTTTATTGCCTCTTCCATAACCCAACAAAGCCAACCAAAATTTTCGATGAACAACGACGTCGCCAAGACCCCAAGGAAAGCTATGCGATGACTTCAAATCTTTTTTTATAAAGGTAGCCATACACGCCGGTTTAGTAATCTTGTTGATATCGCAACCTTCATGACGTGACAGATCCTGAATAAAGTTAAAAACAAGATTAATGTATATGTCTTTAAGATGTCTGTTTGTAAATCTACTTCTTCTATACCTCTACCCATGTTTCCAACTGATTATCTCAGCACCACTGTGGTGGATTAATATCTTTCTCAGTCTTTTGGAACGCCGTTTCGGCAACTGTGGAGTCGTGGGAGGGAGATTCACGTATGGCTCCTGCAAACACTTGACCACCTGCTTTGTCCTTTTCGACTCATCATCTTGTTTCAAAACAGGAGTACTCTCTTGGGTAACTTTGGCATCACTCTCTTTGGTAACTTTGGCCTTTCTAGTTTTCTTTAATGCTACGGCATTATAAGGTGACTCGTCGAACTTACTTGCATTTCTCTTCCTTTTACCCCGCATGAAAACATACTATAGAAAAAATCGCCATTGAAATAACATCAAACTTTTGAAGTACATGGGTAAGTTTAATATATAATGTACGTACCTCGTCGTAGGCAAAGGCTTACCTGGCTTGTCCGTCGTAATTATGAATCATCGTCCTGCTTGCCTTCACAACATCATTATCAATTTTGTCTATTACCGCCTTGGTTGACAACCGATTTGCAACCGTAACTCAACCCGCTTTCTTTCTCCTTACCGTGGGCATCAACATTGTATGCTTCATTATGAATAACCGTATCTCCAAGATGATTCATATGCTCATACCCAATCCCCGCCATTTGTGACCTCGCTTCACTTACTTTATGACCTTCATGAGAATCTATAAGGTTATTTTGATTACCTTGAACCACCTCTATAGATTTCTCACCAAACATTTAACACCGCCTCACGATCATGAGAGTGTTCATCAACAGCATTGCAATCAACAATGACATTTTCATTAACTTTAACACCTTCTATAGATTTATCATCCACATTTAAAACTACTTCACCTACTTTCTCACGATCATGAGAGTGTTGATCAGCAGAATTGCAATCAACAATGGTATTTTCATTACCGTGAACGCCCTTTATAGACTTATCATCAACATTAAACACACCTTCATGAGCATGTATTTCATGTGCTTGAACCGACTCTCCAGGTTTATCAGCACCAGATTTATCATCAACCTCAATCGGTGTTTCGCCATCTTCATTTTTTTCAGCAGCATTTTGTTCATCTATCCCAACCTGTTTGTCCTCAACTTCCGAAAATCCATAAACAGAGAAATCATCTTCTAGCTCCACCTGTTCATCAAGCTGCAGTTGTTTCCCCTGTAATTATACAAGAATAACACATCTATATGGATGAGCAAATATAGCAAACATGTATAGATAGTGCAGGTGGAATTTATATATACTTCAACAGATTGAGAAAATGTTTCATTCAAATTAGGTAAATTGAAATGACTGGGATCATGATCTCGAATGTGATCATCTAACGGCAATGGTCCGTCGTGAAGACAATATTCCACAAGCTGTGACATAGTTGATGGAAAAGCGGAGGTCTATATAAGTAAGACCAACTTGTTCGTTTTCAGCATTTACACAACTCGATTTGTCGCAATTATGTAGTTAACCAAACTGATTTAGGCATGTAACAAAAAAACAATAAAATAAAAAAAGTACTACTAAAAGGAACATAACCTTATTATAATCAGCCGAATGAACATCACCAGAATGAAGATCAAACAAACTAGGACTACCATTCCAGTTTTCATTATGAATTGGACTTGGCGTCTGAATTTCCTTGACATTTTGCCCAAAACAAGCCTCCTCCGATTTGCCGTCCGTATCAGTTGAAGTCTGAAATTTAAAATATACAATCAATTATACTACTAAAGAAACCTGCTAGCAGTGGATTCAAAACCACTAGCAGTGGTTTGATAGACACTAGCAGTGGTTTAATATACACTAGCAGTGGTTTAATAGACACTAGCAGTGGTTTGATAGACACTAGCAGTGGATACATCAAATTTACAAAAACAGCCCCTCAAGTGATACATTAAAGGAACCTACTAGCAGTGGATTGAAAACCGCTAGCAGTGGATTGAAAACCCTAGCAGTGGATACATCAAATTTACAAAACAACTCCAAGGAGGAATGAAAATCATGTGTGTGTACATTTACAACAAAGCCTCATTATACTTACGACTTACGAGTTGTTAAAAGAAGTTGTAATATACGGGTCTCATTTTCTAATTCAAAGTTCTTACGAAACATATATCCTAAAAATGAATGTAAAGACCATGTTCACCTTTGGACGTTGTATCTTTAGAGCTTCCTCAACAACGGCAAGTCTAGTTTTAATATCATTAAGGACTCCCACATTAATGTCTAGCTTGCTCGGGGTTGTATCTTTATTGGCTCGGGGTTGTATGTTTAGAGCTTCCTCTACAACGGCAAGTCTATTGTTAATACCGTCAACCTCGGAATGTATGTCTAGCTGATTGGAACTTTGACCTTTATCGCCATCGGCACATCATTATTGACTATAGCCACCTCTTTATCACCTAACGCCACATCTGTATCAGATATCACCACCTCTTTATGCACCTACAAAGCAAGATCGAAACAGAATGTGCAATGGTCAATTGTCAACGTGAATACAACAATGGTTTGCACAAACGGGCCAACTTACCTCATTAGTGGGATCATCGGCAGGTAATTGATCTTGTAGACTATCCAACTGGCTCAAATACGCTTTACTTGGTGCAAACCATGGTTGTAACATTTCCGCATTTGTTGGAAGAAGATCCAAGACTGGAATAGAACGCTAGTAAACAAACAATAATAAATTAAAAACAAATATAACGAAGTCGTAACTTATTTGACAAATACAAACAAATGGAAATGCTTACAGGACCAAAAAGTTTGCCATAATGGCGTTTGGCAAATGTTTTACCCTTTGACCAACACAGACAACGTGGTATCTTTGACGGGTCTTTCTTCCACCATTCAGTGCTAGTGGGATAACTCTCAAGAATCCATATCTAAAATAATGGAAAAGAATAAAACCATTGTATGAACTGCTAGTAAACAAAAACTGATATGTTCATAAATGTATACACATCTAACCTTAAAAGCCAAGAAAAAGCCAGAAATATTATAGGTTGCAATTGTAGAAGGGTTTTCTTGCAATTTCTCTTTGCAGTGAGCATTGTAATGCCGGGGTACCAAATTGGCTAAATTTTTGTAAAAACGGGTCCACAAGAACTCTCCCCAAGGATATGCATTCCATGCCCCAAAATCCTCAACTAATTGCAACAAATGACTGTCAACAATGTACCAAGGTCCACGACCTATGAACACGACCTCAGCGACTAGCAACAGACATACCCTTACAGCATCCTCAGCTGATAACTTTGAAAATTCCGTGTCATTCCCAAACAAATCTAAAAGCTCATTGCCTTTTACAGTTACCTTTCTTATTAATTGTTTTTCAGGAAAGACACGCAAAGCAAAAGGACTTCGATCAATTTGTACATGGGGAGGCAAACGACCAAAACGAAATCCAGTCTTCAATAGAAACTGTTCCCGACCGAATTTCAATACATTGTTCCCAATTTTGTATAAAATGGGGGGACAAGAATCAAGAAGTTTGTCGATAATTACCTGGTGTTGTAAAACGAAATTAACAATATGATTGCCTTTACCTAGGTCAGGAATATCTAACCATGGCCCAAAAACAGTTGCTCTGAACAGCCTCATTCGATCTGGATTGCTTGACAATTTAGACTTAATTTGCGAAAACAACTTAACCTTGGAACGAACCGTTAACTTAGCATCAAAATATTGGGGAATGTAAGCCATTTTGGAGTTTATTTGACTGAATAATTAGGGATTGATTTAGGGTTTCACAATTTTGAATTGTGGTTTTTGTGGTAGTAGTGTTAGTGTGAGTGTTAGTGTGTGTGTTTGTATTTGGGTAAAAAATTTGAAAACAGGGTAAAAAAAATGTTTCAAAATAATGTTAAAACAGTCTTTAGGTACAAAAAAAGTACATAAATTAAGTCGCTTATATTGATTCGCTTAAGTCGCTCAACCTCGGGAAGGAACTAAATGTATAAAAAATTAATTTTGTAACTTTGACTTTTTTTACTAAAGGACAAAAAAATTTAAAGATTCTAAACAAAGTCGCCTAGATTCGGTCACTGTAAAATCGTAGAAAAGTCGAGAAAAATGATTGGGTACACAAACTTCGAAGGACACTTGTCAAACTTATATAAAAAGTAGAAAAGTCGCAAGTCTCAAAGTTTATTTTGGAAATACCCAAACTTTTTTCCTAAAAAGTGATGACACCTTGAGCAAAAGATGTATTCTCATAATTACCCCAAAAATGTTTAGAAGAGTTATTTTTTTTGTTTGTGTTTATACTTTCCCTTGTTTCTCTTCCAACATTCAGCAACTAATTTAGACATATCCAGAACACAAATTCACCCTTTTGTAGATTTTTTTACATCAAATACAGTTAGAACCAAGATCCACAGATGAAATTAAAAAGAATAGTTGAAAATAGCTGCATTATCCCATTTTAATTCCATCGTTTTAGTCGAAGATTATAGATTATTGGTTGTGATATATGGTCAATATTTTAACGGCATATTAACTATTAATGGCTTTATTTGGACCAATCCGGTTTTTTGAGCAGATTGGTTGAATAGTGTATTTAATTATGGAAAAAATGACCGACCACAGTAAATGCGTTTCATATGTTTTCTTAATCAAATTATGTGTCGATTCGAGTGAGATAAAGATGACCGGCCAGCGTAAAACAGAACAAACTTGCGCGTTACAATTTCGAGAGATAGCTTCTTTATTTCATTCTGCTATGTCCTTTTTTTACAGCCATCTTTTGCACAATTTTCTTAAGACAAGAGTACCCTTGAAACTAAGTGTTGCCTTTAAGTTATAACATATGCAACGCTTATCTAAATATGCTGCATTCTTATACCTAATTTGCAACACTTTAATAATAAAAATGGTTGTAGCTAATGTTTCATTAATTGACGTCATATGGAAGAGCTTAATCATATTAAAAGAATGCGATGCCACAATCTTGTAGGTCGATATACAATCATTTTCATTTGAATCTCTAGTACTCTACTAGTACCAAAACCTGAATGCAAATTAAACTTGACTTTAAAAAGCGAGCATGTTGAATAATACTGATAAGTTGATTTAAGTAGATAGGTACAATGCATTGAATTCAACTTCTCCAAGGGGTTATGTAGACTAAAAACATTTTGATTCCTTTATTACATTATTACCTCATATTAATATTATCATCCGTCGAAACAACATCCTGCCTTTGCCGCCTGACACTTTTGCTCACAGTCTTTTTTGAGATCTTCACATATATCGTATCTGTCTTTACAACAGCACCATAGAGCATTGCTATCTACGCCTTGGCAATATTTTCGGCAAGTTCTGGTACTATTAATTCCTTTTATCTCATCAAAATCGGATATCCTACCTGCAAATAGAGATCGATTCTGTGTATATATGTATTATGCTCAGAAAGTATGCTTTACATTGGCTACAAACAAGCAACAGCATAAAGCTTACCAAGAAGACACTCATATGTGATCCTCCTGGCTTCGCTATTGCGCCACTCTAATCTCTGAGATTGATTGATTGATTTTTTTTTTCTCTCTCTTCAAAAACGAAAAGAGAAGAGGATTTGATGAATGACAACATAGAAAAATTCTGTATTTATCCGTACATACAAGACAGATGCGTAATGGTTTATTTTACCCATCTATGGCATAAAAGACTACAGTTTGTGTTTTATGCTTTTCTTGTTTCTCTTCCAACATTCGTCAACTAATTTAGACATATCCACATTCCAAAACACAAATCCGCTTTTTTATAATTTTTTTATATGGATTTTGTTAGAACCACTATCCACAAATGAAATCTTCAAAAGTAGGTGAAAATAGCCGCCTTATAATATGTGGAGTCACAACACTATACAAAGCTGAACCTCGTTTAGTCGTTTACTTGAAAACACACTCCTCTTGATTATTTGTTGTAATTTCACTGTTTTAGTTGAAGATTACAAATTATTAATGGTCAATATTTCAAAGATTTAGACCAATCCGGATTTTGGAGTAGATTGGTTGAATAAATATATTGTGGAAAAAAGATCGATCACAATATATACCTTTCAAACCTTTTTCTGGGCATTTGCGTATATATCCTTTCCAAAATGCAAAATTGCATGTATATCCTTTGCATGCATAAAAACCATTGTATCACGTGCATCAAAAACTAGTACCGATGATATATATGCAATTCTCTCTTTCTTAATAAAATTGTGTCGATTATATTCGAGAGAGATATAATTAGAGGACCAGAGTGACACTAAACAAACTCATTAAAATTTTGAGAGATACCTAGCTTCATTTTTTTTTTGGTAAAAGGCCTTCCGGCCGGTAAAATTACCTAGCTTCATTTCACATTCAACTTATTCATTTCATTCGGCTATGTCCTTTTTTTTGCAGCCATCTTTTGAATCATATCATTTTCTTAAGGGTACCATTTTACTAGGTGTTGCCCTTAAGTTTTAACATATACAACACTTATCTAAATATGCTGTATTCTTATTACTTATTTGCAACACTTTAATAATGAAATAGTTGCAGGTGTTTACAACTAATTCTAAATTGAAATTTTCGCTTAACAAGGAATACTAATTATTTTGTATTTTAAGTCTTGCATTGGAAATTTGTGTGTCGGTGCCCCTTAAGAAATTTGTGTCCATGCACCTTTGCTTCAGGGTGGTTTGCTTTTTTTTTTCTTAAGTCCGTGAGGCAAATATATAGTGTGGACACATATTTCATTAATAGGCTAATAACTTTTTAAATCACTATATACTTCATCAAGACGATGCCTAACATGAAATAACTAAAAAATATCAGAATTTTTATACATTAAAGTTGACATTTTTGTCTTTCTTTAAGTATTATGACCATATTATGACCATTTTACCCTTCGAAAAATATTTCAAAAAAAAAAAAAAAATTCAAAAATCAAAATCTCAAAAAAAAAAAAAGTATTCGAAAAAAAAAAAAAATTCAAAAAAATATTTTGGAAAAAAAATTTCGAAAAAAAAAGAAGTTTTTTGAAAAAAATTTAAAAAATGTAAAATGATCATAATACTTAAAAAAGACAAAAATGTCAACTTTAATGTCTAAAAGAGTTATTTTTTTAGTTCGCTACGCAGAACTGCTATTTTTGACAAATATAATGCTTTAAAAGGTTATTAACTGCTATTCTTGACAAATATAATGCTTTAAAAGGTTATTAACCCTTCATTAATTCACGTCATATATATGTAATTAATTCACGTCATATATATGTAAGAACTTATTCATATTGGATGCAATGTCACAATCTTGTAGGTAACACCCAGATATAAAATCTTTTCCATTTGAATGTCTAGTACTCCACTAGTACCAAAACCTAAATGCAAATTAAACATGATTTTAAAAAAATGAACTAGTTGAATATTGATAAGTTTATTTAGTATAAATACAATGGATTGAATTCAACTTCTCCAAGGGTTATGTAACTAAAAACACTTTGATTCCATTATTATATTATTACCTCGTGGAATATTATTATCCGTCGAAACAACATTTTGCCTTTGCTGCCGCACAATTTTTCTCACACTCTCCTTTGTTTTCAGTACATTTAACTTTATAGTCATGACAACAACACCATATAGCATCATTATCTACGCCTCGACAATATTTTTGGCAAGGCATGGTAGAATTTATTCCTTTAATCTCACTGAAATTGATTTTCGTACTCGTACCTGCGAATTTAAAAATTAGAATGTGTGTGATATTTGTTCAGAAAGTATGCCCGAAACAAATGAACCAGAGATGCAAAACTTACATTGGTTACAAACTAGCAACAACATAAAGCTTACAAAGATGACACTCATATGTGATCCACCTGGCTTCACCATCGTCCCAATCAATTCTCTTGGATTTTTTTTTTCTTTTTTTTTCAAAAGCGTAAAGAGAAGAGGACTTGATGAATGGCAACCTACACAAATCTGTATTTATCCGCACATACAAGACAGATGCGTGATGGTTTATTTAACCCATCTATGGCATAAAAGACTAGTATTATACTAGCAAATCATTCTTTAAGTGTGTTCCTACATGATTTTTCTCATGATTTAATTCAGGTCTCAAAATATACTATTCCTACCTCCGAAATAATAATAATAATAATAAATTGTAAAAAATGTTCATGTTTTATCCGTTTGACACATTATAAATGTCAGAAAGTGTTGGCTTTATTCATTTCTAAACTGCTAAAAGTCTAAAAAAAAATTCATCCTTAAGAGTGAAAGGTTCACCAAGTTTTTTGCACCAATGACAAATCCCATGCAGTTATTTCACAATGTTTATGTCGGGAGTATATCTATATTTATACGCAAAGATCACATAAATGTTTCTACGCGTCACAAGTCAAGTGTCACATGAAAATATCGCAAGGCCGGCACAACTTTTTCGTGCTTAGCAGGTAAAGTTTTACAAGAAACTAAGGGTCATTGTATTTAGAGCAGCCTATCCCCAGATCAAAAACACCTCATAGCGTGGCCCCTCCGCACTGGCGATTTCGCCCTTTTTTTTAAATCTTTTATTTGATTTGATTGTGTATAGTTTATTTTGTGTGTTATATTTAATTTGTGTAGTGTTTTTATATGTATAGTGTATTTATTTGTGTGGTGTTTTTATATGTATAGTATTTATTTGTGTATTGTTTCCATTTAATTAAACAATAACAATAAAATATTTTATAAACTTTTTTTACGTTACTTTTTATAAACTTTTTTTTATAAACTTTTTTTATAAACTTTTTTTTATAAACTTTTTTTATAAATTTTTTATAAACCTTTTTTATAAATTTTTTGTAAACTTTTTTTATAAACTTTTTTTTATAAACTTTTTTTATAAATTTTTTATAAACTTTTTTTTATAAATTTTTTATAAACCTTTTTTATAAATTTTTTATAAAAAAATTTATAAGAAATTTATAAAAAATTTATAAAAAAAGTTTATAAAATATTTATAAAAAAAGTTTATAAAAAATTTATAAAAAAAGTTCATAAAAAATAACGTAAAATAAATACCATATAAAAACACTACACAATTAAAAACACTATACATATAAAAACACTACACAAATAAATACGTTATACATATACCTAAACACTACACAATTAAATTAAAAAAATAAATAAATAAATAAATAAAAATAAAAATTGGTACCAAGCATGTGGGGACCCACAGACAAAGTACCCCTAAAACACTAGAGAGGGTTAATCTAAAAATATAGCCACCGTCAAAATAACTCAACCCGAAACTAATTTAGTTGTGACAAAATTGTGATGAAAGGAATATTCGTTCAAACCACAATACATGCACAGTGTTATTCGATTTTTCTGGTTGGAGAGATTTTCCGAGACCTGTCAAGGCTGTCGTTTATAAAGGGTCTCTGTGAGGGTCTCTAATTCTCCAATTTCTATTTGTGTAGTAGTGACTTCTTGTGACGAGTTGTTATAGACACATATAGGGTTGAGCATCAAAGGTCTAAAACCGAACCGGACCGACAAAACCGACAGGCAGGGGAACCGAGTCGAACCGGCCGTTCCGGTTCGGTTTCATTTCATGTTTTACGGTTTTCGGTTTCGTTCGTTCGGTTCGACCCAAAACCCACAAAAACACACCTAAATATACCTAAATCAACCGGACCGACGGCCCGGTTCGGTTTCGTTTAGGCTTTTCATTATTTTCGGTTTTCGGTTTTGTCAGTTCAGGTCGGTTCGGTTCGGTTCTGGCCCGATGCTCAGCCCTAGCACACATATTGACTAGTATTCGCGATCTCCTGGTTTTTGTTGTAGTTCCAACTATAATGATTTGGTCAACAAAATACATGGCCCTTTTTTTTGTAAAGACTAGTTCCATTAAATCGTTTCATTTTTTTGAATCTAGTTATCGGTTTTGCATTGATGTAAAAAGCCAAGAGGCTGTTGTAACATTTGAAGTAGTTGGTTGTCCTAAGAAAAAACCTTTAGGAATTAATAATCTATATCTACGGGTAGAAATACCGTAAGAATAAAAAACTAAAATAAGAAGAATAAGAAAAAAATTTAGCCACATATTTCAAATAGGAGGGAGAATTTTAAGGATATATTCTAACTCTATATGCAGTTGATCCTAACTCTAAGGGCATGCTTGGTTAAGGGGATAAGGGGGTGGGGAATGGGTAAGGTATTCAAAAGGGCCCACATTTCTCATTATATAGTGCTTGGTAAAGGAGGGGTAAGGGATTGATTACCCCGTAATGGGTAATGAACCATTATAGAATAAATTGAGGGGTAAGGGATTGATTACCCACCTCACTCATTCTTTTGCATTCCTTTCTCTTTCCTTTTTCCCTTTCCCTTTCTCTTTCCCTTTCCCCACTTTGAACCAAGCGGGCCCTAAGCATTTGGGACATTTTATTTATGGAAGACTTAAAATTTTAAGATTTAATACTTGTTAATTTTGTAATTGTGTAATTTTGTAAGATTTAAAAAACATAAAATGTCAAGATTTGAACCCGAGTCTTCCAAGTGAAAGCAAAATATTCTAACCACTAGACTACAATGAACTTTTGTTCATTTATTGCACAGCTAAATATATATACATATACGACATTTATTGCACAAACAAATACATATAGAGGAGAGTTATTTTACATACAAAACTTTTCTCACATACCAAGGGACTCATTTCCACCATCCATTTAAAAAGAAAATCAATGGTTGAGATTAAAAGCATTTTATTATTTCACATATTTTTTATAATTTAAATATCTCTTAAACCGTTAATCGTTAAGCGAAAATATTTACACCGTCGGACGACATTTAATTATCTTTTATGATCTTAAGGCACTTTTGATATACTTTCGAAAAGAAAAAATCGTTTTTTTCGTTTTTCGTTTTTTGATATTATCGAATTGCATGAAAAAATATATATGATAAAAACACTAAGTTGATTAACACATGTGATATTAGTGTTAAATCATATATGATATGTAATATCATATGTGATATTACACTAATATCACATGTGATATTACATATCATATATGATATTACACTAATATCACATGTGATATTCAAATTAGTGTTTTATCATATACCATTTTAATGCAAATTTCAAAGAACGTAAAAAAACTAAAAGCATAAAAAAAAAAAAACGCGAAAAATACGAAAAAACTTTTTGTCGAAAAGTATATCAAAGTGCTATCTATGAAAGATAATTAAATGCTCGTCGCGATGATATATTTTTTTTCGCTTAACGATTAACGGTTTGAAAGATATTAATATTTGAAAACAAAGAATGAAAGTCGGTTTTTTAAATTGTTAGGATTAATCTCATCCATTATATCAAATAAAATGAAAGGTGGAGATTGATCCCTTTGTATGTAAACAATCTTTTGTCCTCAAATGATTTTAAATCATATATATAATACATATACAAATTTTATGATTGTTTATACGAGCCTTACAAATTTGTTGTTTATTTGATTTTTTTTTATTGGTTCTTCTAATATGCAACATCAAACACATGTCTTTCTCATAACGTTTTAATCTTACTAATTCAAAAAGAAAAACTCAAAACCGATTCAATTCGCCTCCGAACAACGTTCGTTAAACAACATTCGACGGCGAGAACCTATAATCAAATCCTTAAACAACATTCGCTTTTGAACCCGCTGCTTTGCACGGGTACTATGCTTGTAATAATAATAAGAGTGTATATCTTTACAACCTTTTTCTGTGTTTTCACATAAAATGGTGTGCATACCACAACACCAAAATTCTTTATCCACCTCAGTACATTCTGGTGTGCAAGGTCTTCAACTCTCAATTCCTCGGATGTCACCAACATCATTATTGTTACTTGAAAACTTAACATGACAATTTGTATGTGACTTTAATCATGAACGCATGAAGAAAAATATACAATACGAAAACTTAGACTTGCGACAAACTAGCAACAATAGATAGCTAATAACAAGATAGTCGTATTATATCGACCATTGAGTTGTTTGTTTCTCTAAGATTTTATTTTTATTTCTGTCAAAAGAAAATATGAACACCCCCGATTTGAGGATGAAAACTTAGACAAACATATATTTATCCGCATGTATAAGACATGGTCGTAATGGGTCTATTTTACCCATATTAATATAAGCTTAAATTAGTGAGTAATAATTAATTTTAACGTTCATTGTTTAACTGTGTGTTGAAAGTATACTTTATTTCGAGCTAGAGATACTAATTTGCTTCATTTCAGAATCAACTTCTTTATTTCATTCTGCTCTCTCCTTTTTTTACGGCCATCTTTTGCATCATTTTCTTAAGTTTACCGTTTAAACTAAGTGTTGCCTTTGAGTTTTTAACATATGCAACACTTGTCTAAATATGCTGCATTCTTATAGCTAATTTGCATCACTTTAATAAGGAAAATGATTGTAGGTATTTACAACTAATATTTCATTAATTGACGTCATATGGAAGAGCTTAATCATATTAAAAGAATGTGATGCGACAATCTTGTAGTTAACATCCGGATATATAATCATTTTCATTTGAATCTCTAGTACTCTACTAGTACCAAAACCTGAATGCAACTTAAACATGATTTTTAAATTTGAGCAAGTTGAATAATACTGATAAGCTTGTTTAAAAAGCTAAGTACAATGCATTGAATACAACTTCTCCAAGGGGTTATGAAGACTAAAAACACTTGTTTATTACATTATATTAAGGGTGGTGTAATCTAGTAGCAACATTCTGCCTTTGCCGCCTGACACTTTTGCTCACAGTCTTTTTTGAGGTCTTCACATATACCCAATTTGTACTCTCTACAACAACACCATATAGCGTTCTTATCTACACCTCGACAATATGTTCGGCAAGATCTGGTAGAATTAATTCCTTTTATCTCACTGAAATTGATTTTCCTACCTGCAAATTAAAAAAGGAGATCAATTATGTGTATGATATTTGTTCAAAAAGTAGGCCTGAAACAAATTAAATGAACAAGAGATGCAAACTTACATTGGTTACAAACTAGCAACAGCATAAAGCTTACAAAGAATACACTCATATGTGATCCTCCTGGCTTCACCATCGCGCCACTCAAATCTCTGAGATTGTTTTTTCGTTTTTTTTTCAAAAGCGTAAAGAGAAGAATAATTGATGAATGACAACCTAGATAAGTTTGTATTTATCCGCACATACAAGACAGATGCGTAATGGTTTATTTAAGCCATCTATGGCATACAAGACTATTATACTAGCAAATCATTCTTTAAGTGTGTTCCTATGTGATTTTTCTCATAATTTAATTCAGGTCTCAAATGTTGATTTGTGGGAGTTAAAAACATTCGAAACGACTAGAAGTGTGTGATCCGATGGGATCACACACGATAAACACGAGTGTACGTGTCGAACGTATTATAACTTGAATGTATACCCGATATATTTGCATGTACGTGACCCGATCACATTGTACGACCCATGGGCTGTTCTTGGCTTTTTGAATGGGTCGGTTATGGAGCTGCCTTGGGCCTAGAGGATCCATACGATCGGGCATGGGGGAAGCTTGGGCTTGAAGCTTGTTGATCAAGTTTTAACCCAAGGCAAAGGGTTTTTGTTTCTGCTATATATTAAAAACATACCCTACACCTAATACTCCTCGAACATGCAACATACATATTATATATTATCCCTAAACTTCTTATTCGAATGACCATGCAACTTTTTGTATCCCATTGTTATTATAAACGATTGGAGTTTTGTTGTATTGTTTGGTTTGTTAATTCGTAAAACACTTGCATCAATGATCCAAGTAGTGGTTTTCGAACATGTAGTTTTCTGCTAATTCCTTGTTCCTGAATCGTAGCAGTAGGGAGCTTAGTTTTCTGCTCATTGGTCGATATTGGACAATAAGGTGCAGAAGATATCGGACAACACTTGTACGATATAGGGTGACAATGACTTCTCGGACAGAAGTTGTATATCGGGCAGAAAAGAAAGGTTTTCTTATTCGTGTGATATTCAAGTTATCAAGGGGTTGATTTGTTTATACGTTCTCGACTAGCGTTTTAATCGAACGTATACGTTAATCGGGTTTGTGTGTGATACACGTTGAGGCATCTACTTTAGATGCTTAGTTTCGTATTAGTTTTATTGTCTGTTACTAAAGATCAATTGCCAAACAAGGTTAGTGTTCCTTTTATCCCTTTTATTAATTATTTATTGTATTAATTAATTGTTTATTAATTACGTGTTTAACCTGATTGCAATTACTAGATCTGTGGAAAACTAGAAGGGGGGGTTGAATAGTTTTCTCGATTTTAAGTTAGTTTTCAAAAACTTTAGATTCGTTAATATGTGATATCTTGTGGATGTAGAGAAATTATAGATCTAATGATAAAGTAAGCAAGTAAAGTAAAGTTAAGGGATAGAAATGACACAACCGATTTATAGTGGTTCGGCTACAAGGACACCTTCCTTGCCCTACTCCACTCCCCGAGTCACCTACTCGAGAGTTCAAGCACTATGTCAACAAACTCCTTCACTTGGCGGAGAAGCCTTCACAACGTTGCTTACACTTTTTCCGGTACAAAGCTAAATACCGAGTCCATAGCACGGTGGACCAAACCAACACGACTATTACACAACAAATATGTGAAATATCAAATACAAGATCTTTGCTACTGAAATCTTGCGGAGTGACAAATCAATCAAGGACCCCTTGCTTGGATGACTTGTAGAATGCTCGTGATCTCGCCTTAGAAGGACCTATATGAGAATCACAAATAGAAAGAAAGAAGAACAACTCTCTAGATCAAGTGATCTATATGTTAGAAGAGAATGAGAGTGTATGAGAGATTTAGTAAGAAGAGGGGTGAGTTAGAATGAAGAAATGGCTCTCTATTTATAGGCAAAATTCTTCACTGTTCCCAGGATCCCACGGATCCCTTCCACTTGGGATCCGTCTAGTGTAATCCTAGGGATCCGTGGAACGCTCCTCTTTGCCCATGGGTTTTTGGTTATGGGTCATGGGTTATGGGTTGGTCCATGGGTTTTCTTTAGATTCAATGTATCTAAGTATACATTGTATCTAGTCTACTTGGGTATGGGTTAAGATCCATGGGTTATGGTCCATGGGTTATGGTTTTACCCATCCTAATAAACTATTACAACAAATGCTTAATTATTACATTTTGTATTTAAATGGCTATATGTAAATGCTTTACAAAAATAACATGTATCCTTATAATTATACTTAAGATAACATTATATTTGTTATCAACAAAACACAAAGAGATCGCAAAATATTAATAAGCGTTTTTACGGTTTATTTGTATTAACAATCTCCCCCTTTTTGTTGATGACAAAACATAATGTTATGATGAGTAAAACTTAAGAATAGATGTAAGTTTTGAAAGCCCCTAAGTTTTACTTCTTCTCCCCTTTTTGTCGAAACAAAAAGTTAACCCTTGGAAGAAATAAAAGTGTGGAAAAATTAGTCCACGTATTGCTAACTCCCCCTTGACGGTAGCTCCCCTTGTTTGGGGCGTCAAGTGAAGAAAAATAAAAATCCTACAAAAAGAAGGGTTAGTAACATGCTTAAATAATCTTGTGATTGCCGAGAATCAAGATTGGGAGCCAAGGTATGTAAACAAGGCCTTGTAATAAAACAACAAAGTGTAGTGGTATTTATGCCACTTACAAGCATGTAAAAATAAGAACAAGACTTGTTCTTGAAAATGACTTCAAAAGAAAAAAATACTAAAAATAGAAAATAGTAGTAGTGATTCCTTCCATGCTTGCATAAGGTTATGGATGGAGGTTTTGATGAGTAATGGTATTGATGCGATCAAGGATGAGGTTGAGTATGAATCGCATTTCTTCCCTAACTTCTATTGCAATTTCCTAGTGGATTGGAAATGTTCACAATGTAAGTGATGTGGGTAATGAGTGCGGAAATCTTCCGGTTGTTTTGATTTGTAAGTTACGAAGTTGTGGTGGAAAAATAGGAAAATATGGATCAAAATCCGGAATGTTTGGAAGTGGTGGTGGAAAAGAACCTAGATGTTCTTGTAATTTAATGGGAGCTAATGGTGGTGATGTTTCAAGATCTTGAAAAATAGTATTTGGAGATGTGGGAAGTGTTGAAAAGACTATTTCTTTTTGTTTAGGTTGTTTAGATCTTGTTGGAGTCTTAAGGAGTTCTAAAAGAGTGACTTTAGGTGGTGATGAAGTTGGTGTACTTGTTGGTGATGAGGGGGTGCTATAATAGAAGCATCTTGTGGTGAGTTATTTGTTGAGGATGAACCATTTGAGGTTGGTTTTGCTAAACAACAAGATCGGATACTAATCCTTGCGGATATCCTAGAGTTTGATTGTGGTATTTTGGATGGTGGAAGTACAAAGGTTTGAGTATCATGAAGATGATTGTTTGTACTAGGTGATTCATCTAAAGGGTTTGTGGATGACATGGTGTTGTATGCGTTTGAGGATGGGATGAGTATGCAAGCATTTTGGGAGTTCTATATATAGAAAAACAAAGCATTGTAATGAATGCTTGACCCAAAATGTGGATTAAAATCTAATGATTAGATATGAATTTAAGGCATGTGATCATGAGAACACAAGCATTAAAGAGCATACTCCAAAAATTAAAACAAATGTGGATTTTTCATCCAAAGTGAGAAAAATAGAAGGTAAAAATAGCTTATGTTTCACGGATCCCACGGATCCTTCCCTTGAGGGATCCGTCCAGCATGAAGGCTGGGATCCGTGGGTCCGGTGATCCGTGCAACACAAAAGGAAACATTTTGCCTATTATGTGCCTATATGCAAACTATTTGGAGTTACGGTTATCTCGACTCCTAAAAGAAAAAGAAAAATAAACTAGAAGTACAAAAGCATCCTATTGAGATAACCCGAAAACACATATTTAGTACATGAGTACGTAATTTTGTGTTATCAATGCTCCTAATTCATTGTTGCTTAAATGAATGTACCCGAAAACACATATTAGTTATGTGTCCCCTTTAGCATTCAAAAGACATGAGATGCAATGAAAACGGGTTTTACTTTGTATTAATAATGAAAAGGCGATTTGTCCTAGTCGTGAGAAATTGCTTTTGTGAAATTGATACGGGAAGGTATCATCCTTTTAGAAAACATTTTGAAAGGAGGTTTTCTTTGAAAATGTGAAGAAAAAAATTTAAGAAAGCTATAAGTGGAAAACTTATCTTGGGTTTTGAAAATTCCCGTATTGTTTGTGAGTTGTGCAAGAAATAGAAATCCTAGACTCAGAAGGAAGAAGGCTAGTGTTTACATACCTTGTAGAGTCAAATAAGTTATGACGTTTGTTCCATTAGACCAAGACCAAGACGAAGTAGGTTGAATTGTTCCCGCTTCAACGGTTTGGTGAGGACGTCGGCTATGTTGTCTTCGGATGCTACCTTCTCAATAGAGATGTTCCCTTTTGAACATTGTCTCTTAGGAAGTGATGACGAATCTCTATATGCTTTGTGCGAGAATGCAATACGGGATTCTTGCTTAAGTCGATGGCACCTTTGTTGTCACATAGGATGGCTATGTCGCTTAGATGAATGTCGTAGTCGACTAACGCTTGTTTCATCCATAGTGCTTGTTGGCATGCTTTTCCGGCGGAGACGCATTCGGTTGTTGATATTCCAAGTGCCGTTTGTTTCTTAGAAAACCAAGATGTTAAACAACATCCCATGAAAGTACATACCCCACTTGTACTTTTTCTATCAACGTAATCACCGCATGGTCGAATCTGCATATACAATAATTGTTTCTACTCCCGTGCCCTTAGGATACCATAATCCTAATTGTGTTGTACCCTTAATATATCTAAATATCCTTTTTACGGCTTCTAGGTGTGATGTTTTAGGGTCTTCTTGAAACCTAGCACATAAGCAAACACTAAACATGATATCCGGCCTACTTGCCGTGAGGTAGAAGAGACTACCTATCATGCCACGATATTTAGTATTATCTACGGATTCTCCGTCCTCATCTTTTGTGAGTTTGGTGTCGGATGACATTGGAGTCCTAATTGGTTTTGACTCTTCTAGACCGAATTTCTTTAACATCTCCTTGATGTATTTAGATTGATTGAAGAAGATACCATCTTCTACTTGTTTTATTTGTAGACCAAGAAAGAAACTAAGTTCTCCCATCATACTCATCTCGAACTCGTCATGCATGATTTTAGAGAAATCATCACACATGTCTTGACAAGTGGATCCGAATATAATATCATCTACATATATTTGTACTATGATTATATGTGACTCTCTTTTCTTAGTAAAAGTGTGTTGTCAACTAACCCCATGGTATAGTTGTGTTTAACTAGAAATGACTTGAGTCTATCATACCAAGCTTTTGGAGCTTGTTTAAGACCGTAAAGGGCTTTCTTTAATTTATACACATGTTTGGGTTTTTCAAAATCAATGAAGCCGGGAGGTTGAGCTACATATACTTCTTCATTAATGAAACCATTTAGAAAAGCGCTTTTGACATCCATTTGATAAAGCTTTAGATCATTAGCACAAGCATACGCAAGAAGTATTCTTATAGACTCTAATCTAGCCACGGGGGTGTAGGTCTCATCAAAGTCTATTCCCTCTTGTTGGTTATACCCTTGAGCAACGAGTCTAGCCTTGTTCCTAGACACTACTCCGTTTGCATCTAATTTGTTTTATAAACCCATTTGGTTCCTATTATGGTTTGATTACTAGGTGGAGGGACAAGTGTCCAAACATCATTAGAAACAAATTGATTTAGTTCTTCTTGCATAGCCATTACCCAACTCTCATCTTTTATGGCTTCTTGTGTATTCTTAGGTTCTAAGGTTGAAACGAAACAAAACAAGCTACTTTGGTTTTGAACTTGAGACCTTAATGTTCGTTCGTTTAGTTTTCCTATGACTTTATCTACGGGGTGATCTTTGGACTCTTTAATGTTTATTATTTCATCACTTAGAGGTTCTTCTTCTTCACTTATCTTTTTCTTTATTACTATAGCTTCACTTTCTATAATCTCGTCATCGACAAGAGGTGGAGAGGGTTTGGGTGGACTTTCATCAAATTTTATATTTAATGACTCTTCTACCTTCATTGTTTCTTTGTTTAATATGACGTAAGCTTTGCTATTTGGCGAGTAACCTAAAAGATACCTTCGGTTGATTTAGGATCAAATTTTGTAAGGTAATCTTTAGTGTTAAGAATAAAACATTTACTACCAAAGACTCTAAAGTGATTTAACGTAGGCTTTTTGCCTCAAAGTAACTCATATGGAGTTTTTCCTAAGATTGGTCTAATTAAGACTCGATTGAGTATGCACGTTGAAGTATCAACGGCATTACACCAAAACTTTTGAGGTATGGATTGTTCATTAAGCATGGTTCGACTCATTTCTTGCAGGGTTCTATTCTTTCTTTCTACTACCCAATTCGATTGTGGAGTGCGTGGAGCCGAGAAGTTGTGAGTAATACCATTAGCGTCACAAAAAGCTCCTAATTGCACTTCATTATCGAATTCCCTACCATGATCCGTCCTAATAGACACTATGGGACTTCCTAGTTGTCTTTGGATCTTTTTGCTTAATATTTCAAAATAATTAAAGGTTTTCGTTTTGTTCTTTAAGAATTTTGTCCATGTATACCTAGAATAGTCATCCACTATGACCAAAGTGTAGTAGTTGCCTCCATAACTTTGGATAGCGGATGGACCAAATAAATCCATATGTAGTAATTCTAGACACCTAGTTGTAGACACCATGTTTTTAGCTTTATGACTAGAATGAGCTTGTTTTCCTACATTACAAGCATCACAAAATGATGTTCATATTTTAACTTAGGTAGATCTCTTACTAGATCTTTGGATGATAGCGATTGAAGAAGTCGCATGTTGGCGTGACCCAATCTTCGATGCCATAAGGTCAAAGTATCATCCATAGAGGTAAGACATAGTTTGTCTTTAGGTTCATTACCGATTTTAATGACATAGACTCCATGTTTCCTAATTCCTCTTCCTATGGTTATGCCTTTTTTAGTATCTTACTGTCGTTTTGGTAAAAAGTATGTTGCACTTTTTATCACATATTTGTCCTATACTTAAGAGGTTAAAGTTTAGGTTTTCTACGTGACACACATCGTTAATGGTTAGAGATTTGTTAGAAATCATACCTTTACCGATGATTCTACTTTTGCTATTTCCAAACACCACATTACCTCCATTTATGGATTCATATGTGGAGAATAGATCCCTATTGCCGGTCATGTGCCTCGTGCACCCGCTATCCTTGACCCATTCATTGGGGTCTAGGTCGACCTTTAAGCACACCTAAAACAATAATAAACTCAAAAGTTTGGTCCCCATTTGTTCATGGGTCCATTAGTGTTAAACATTCCATTCATGTTAGACATGTATGGATAAGATGAGTATGCATTCCATGGAGCAAAGTTTTGAAAAGGAAACCCGTTTTGCATATTTGGATTCCATCCCATTTGATGGTTACTTTTCAGGTAAACGTTATTAGGTCTCCTAAATGAATTAGGTTTTGAAAAGGATGGAGCTTTGTTTCTTGCAAAAGTAGGATTATATTTTGGAGGTGGTTGTCTAGTGGTGACATGAGTTGGTTTCTTCCTATTAACTATAACAAATTCAGTTCTAGATGAAGAAGCTACGTTATTACCACTATTTGCTACAGCAGATCCACGGATCCCTTTCTGTACACTAGCCGGTTCCCTTTTTAGGGATCCGTGGGATCCGCCACAACAGTGGCTGGTTTTTCTAGTTCTTTAACAAATTTTGTTTCTTTTCTTTCACTAGTTGATGGATCAAGTTGTTGAATACCTAGACCCTTTTGGTTGTTACCGGTTTTAACACCATCTAGTATTGTATCTAAAGTGTTCGTACTCATTCTAGCAATTTTAGAATCTAGATGATCAACTAGTGTTTGAAGTTGAACGCAAAGTTCACATTCACCACTTGCTATTTTACCCTTTTCTAAACGTTTTAGTTTTGCTTTTAATTCTATGACTTCTTTATCTAAGCGTTGGTTTTGACTCTTTAAAAGCTTGTTTTTGTTAACTAGTTTTAAGCTAATATTGCATAGTTTATCATATTCATTATGCAATGAGTCGTCATCAAGTGATGAGCTACTATAGTATTCGTGACATACCTCGTCATTTGCCATGAGACAAATTTCTTCGTCCTCCTCGTCGCTCATTCCCCACGTGCCGCTCACGAACGCCTTTTGATCATCCCGTTTGGGACACTTACTAATAAAGTGGTTTGGGTCCCCACATTTAAAGCAAGTACGATCATCCTTTGGCTTCTCGTCCTCTTTGCTTTTCTAAAAGCCTTTCTTATTGTCATACGGTTGTTTGACGTATCTTCCCTTTCTTCTAAAGAACTTTTTAAAGTCCCTTACCGCCATAGCGTACTCTTCGACGTCACTACTTGAAGAGGAGTTCTCTTCATTTCTTGAAGCCTTTTTGGCTTTAAGGGCAAGAGATTTGTGTTTCTCTTTCACCTTTGAGGCTTGAGAGTCTTTAGCAAGGACAAGCTCGTAGACTTTTAAGTTGCCTATGAGTTCATCGAGGGTGAGGATTGTCAAATCTTTTGACTCTTCGATCGCCGTCACCTTGGATCTCCACTTCGATGGAAGTGCTCTTAGATATCTCCTAACATGGTTACGGCTAGAAAAGATTCATCAAGTGCTTGTAAAGATGTAATAATAGTATTAAAGTTAGCAAATGAATGATCTATAGTTTCCTCATCCGATATTGAAAATTGTTCATATTGTTGAACAAATAAATCAATTTTATTATTTTTAACTTGTTGGTTGCCTTGATGAGTTACAACTAAAGAATTCCAAATTTCTTTAGAGGTTTTAAGCATAGAAATTCTTTCAAATTCCTTTTGGGTAAAGCATTATATAAAACCATTTTTGCTTCACTATTTTTAGAAAGCTTTTTCTTCAATTCATCACTTAATTTATCATGAGGTATGTTAACTAAATTTCCTTTATCATCATTTGAGGTAGCCTCAAAATCACCTTCAACAATAATGTACCAAAGATCAATATCTTTAGACTTCACATATGTTTGGAATCTATTTTTCCAATATATAAAACCATTAGTTTCAAGTAGTGGTGGTCATTGCATAGATTGCCCTTCCTTATAATTTTCAGAACCCATAGTGATCGAAAAGTTTTTAAAATACAATTTTACTTTAAAACTTTTATAAACTTAGCTCTTGATGCCAATTGTGGAAAACTAGAAGGGGGTTGAATAGTTTTGCCGATTTTAAGTTAGTTTCAAAAACTTTAGATTCGTTAATATGTGATATCTTATGGATGTAGAGAAAGTATAGATCTAATGATAAAGCAAGCAAATAAATAAAGTTAAGGGATAGAAATGACACAACCGATTTATAGTGGTTCGGCTACAAGGACACCTTTCTTGCCCTACTCCACTCCCCGAGTCACCTACTCGAGAGTTCAAGCACTATGTCAACAAACTCCTTCACTTGGCGGAGAAGCCTTCACAACGTTGCTTACACTTTTTCGGTACAAAGCTAAATACCGAGTCCGTAGCACGGTGGACCAAACCAACACGACTATTACACAACAAATATGTGAAATATCAAATACAAGATCTTTGCTACGAAATCTTGCAGTGACAAATCAATCATGGACCCCTTGCTTGGATGACTTGTAGAATGCTCGTGATCTCGCCTTAGAGAAGGACCTATATAATGATTACAAATAGAAAGAAAGAAGAACAACTCTCTAGATCAAGTGATCTATATGTTAGAAGAGAATGAGAGTGTATGAGAGAATTAGTAAGAAGAGGGGTGAGTTAGAATGAAGAAATGGCTCTCTATTTATAGGCAAAATTCTTCATTGTTCCCCGGATCCCACGGATCCCTTCCACTTGGGATCCTTCTAGTGTAATACTAGGGATCCGTGGAACGCTCCTCTTTGCCCATGGGTTTTTTGGTTATGGGTCATGGGTTATGGGTCATGGGTTATGGGTTGGTCCATGGGTTTTCTTTAGATTCAATGTATCTAAGTATACATTGCATCTAGTCTACTTGGGTATGGGTTAAGATCCATGGGTTATGGTTTTTACCCATCCTAATAAACTATTACAACAAATGCTTAATTATTACATTTTTGTATTTAAATGGCTATATGTAAATACTTTACAAAAATAACATGTATCCTTATAATTATACTTAAGACAACATTATATTTGTTATCAACAAAACACAAAGAGATCGCAAAATATTAATAAACGTTTTTACGGTTTATTTGTATTAACAAGATCCTTATCCGCTGCGTACTCGTAGAGGTTAATGGGTAACTTAGTTCTAAAATCTCTACAGTGGCATCACGAGACAGGTTGTTTTTGCGATTATGGGTTACACGTTTCTTATTAATAAACATGTTTAAAATGATGCATGAAACCTAATTTAGTTATTCGTTTTATTTTGTTTTGACAACTATATGCAATACTTGTCAAATTTTTAATAAAAAATAACTAGTCACATACAAATTAAATTATATTGATAATTAGAATTAATTTGTTAATTTAAATTACATGTTAACTAGAATTACTTTGCTAATTGGAATTAACTTGTTAATTAGAATTACTTTGTTAATTGGAATTAAATTGTTAATTAAAATTACATGTTAATTAAAATTACTTGCTAATTAGAATTAAATGTTAATTAGAATTAATTAATTGTTAATTAGAATTATTATGATAATTAGAATTACATATTGGTTATTAAATATATAATATTGTGTTATTACTTGTTAATTGAGATTGCCATGTTTTATGTGTTTTCCGGCCAAAAGACCAACTCAATTGCTTCTGCGATGTATGGGGCGATCTAGGTATTGTATCCTAGTGACGGTCTTATGGTTGGGGAAGACTCGCAAGGGTACTTGGAACAATATGTGATTTTAATATTGATGTTTATGCTTATATGTTTTTAATTCCTATATGTGCATTATTGTTACTTGCTTTGACACCTAATTGCATGCTATATGAAATAATACATATCGTAACCATAACATTAATATTGGTCTTTATTTACGCGCCTAAATATCATGCTCATTGTGACCTGCTATTTGATTAGTGGAAAATATTTTTTGTTAAATAAAGTGACATAATATATTAAACATGTTTTCAATAATTTAAAAACTAGACGCTATGGACACTTGAGATGTACGGCTCACCCACTAGAAAAAACTCAAAAGGGGGTTCAAAGAGGTGCGCACAGTCGCACCGAAAGGATGTCTAGGGTTATGCTTCAGCGCTTACCTGGTCCTCTGCCTCTCTGTGCGTTCGATTGGAGCAAATGTGAACCATGATGATCACTACAGTGTCATTACCGAAAGGTTTTTAAAATTAGTGTTACAAAGTTGTTTTGCATGCTTCTTTGTACACGACTTTTACCACATTTACATGTGCATACCTATTTGTTAATTTTAAGTCTATGACATCCAACTATGAATACATGCATTTGGATTGACTTCTCTGGTCAGACCTAAGGGCCTTTCCAACCCATGGTAATTATTTCTCACTGGTCAGACCTATGGTTATTTTTACACGTTCATACTTGGTCGACTTATCTCGAGTTAGCTTGGTCAGACCTTGAACCCGAGGCATAAGATGAGAACTAAACATGCTTTTGACATTATTACTTGATACTAATGCCTTAAACAGTCTCATAAATCTAAGAGTTGCATTATGCAATTAACGTTCGCCGCTTACCTCTTGTCCAATTTTTTTACACACTGGTCCGACCTATGGTAATTAAGTGAGGTTGCAAGATGGATCTTAGGCTTAATTAGTAATTAATTGGGTAGTTAATTCTTTTAAGAATGTAATTATCGAAAAACAAGAATTGAACTATTTATGTTCTGATTAATTGTGTTATTGCAATATAATTCGTAAACAAAGTTGTTTTTCTTTGAAATACAAACTTAGTCTCTTTTCCTAGTAAGAAGAGTGAGACTTAAACCTATATTTTCTCCTTAGTTGACAAACTAAGATAGGATTACAAAATTGATAAACTCACTTATGATCTTTTATTACCCTTTTGTGGTCTAGAGTTAATTGAAAGATAGAATATTTTGTGTAACTGGAAATATTGTGTTTAGAGCTACCAAAATAAATAACATCCTGCACTTGTCACGATGTATGAGTTCAAACCGCAAAGACTAAAGGAATTACTAGCATATTTGCGAGGTAATCTTCTTGGACTCTTTTTATTCCTAAAGTGCTAATTACCCTTGGGGCTATGTAGACGATAAAGGAGGAATTGCATGCTAAAGATTCAAGTTAATTGAATAAAAGAATGGCTAGCCATTGTCTACATAAGTAGAACTTCATATACTCTTTTCAATACCTAAGTACATGCTACTCGTAGGTATTTGAAGAGAATAGGAACGTATATAAAAACTGCTATATGTTTTTCTGCTGAAAATGTAACACTTACAATGTTGACAAATCCAGTGGGAGCAATTGCATCTTATCACTGAAATATCATTCATGTAATGTTGTCAATTTCAGTGGGAGCTACGGGATTTATTTCCTATTAGTCACCCATATCATTTCAAACTAGCCTTGAAATAATCCATTACTTTCCGAATATGAACAACCATTGCTTAAAGGAAAATTGCATTTTATTTTATAAGATAACACGTTGCCTTCCTGCTGTCACTTCCTGAAATGTTATCTGTAGAATAATAATCCACAATTCCTTATTACAGGTTATGGTTCTAAAACTAATTATGATATCTATGACATTATCATATTGTTTGAACAATCAATCACGTGTTGTTTGTTTTCATAATATGATGTTGTACCTTTCACAAGTGGGAGAAATCTCAAAGTGTGTGCAAGGAACAACAATATTATTGGTATCTCTTGACCGCAAGGTAAAGGAAACTAATAATTCTACTAGGACTTAAACACGTTAGATGTTTAATGCCCTACTAAATGTAAATAAGAATTCTACTAGGACTGAAACACATGAGATGTTTATTGCCCTACTATATTCTAATAATGATTCTACTAGGACTTGAACACGTTAGATGTTTGTTGCCCTACTACATTCAAATGTCATGATATTGTGTATAGATACTTCAACATTAGACTACATGTTTTAGTCAACATAATTATGGTTATATGATAATGAACATAATTCTGAAGTATAAAATTAACTTGAAATTACTATAGAACTCAATAGTTTGCGTACATAATTACTTTTATTAGTATAATTATGCTTACATGATAAGACATAATTATAAAGTCCTTGTATTAATCAATGGCTTATAACATAAAGTGTATATAGTAAATGTGTTATGTCTTCTCGTTAACACATAAACATGAGGCTTTGAATTATTCAAAGACTGATAATGTATTATTGAAATGTTCTGTTTTCTTGTTAACACATGAACATATAATCCTTGAACAGTTTTGTCTTCTTGTGAACACGTGAACATAAGGTTCTTGTGTTGTTTAATGAATATACATTATTGCATGCACTTGGTTCGTAAATACTTTATATGCAATTTGGCCCAACCCAATTGACAAGTATTTGGTCCAAAGAGAATTAAGTTATCTATAGAATTCTGATATAGTTTCACAATTCTAATAACTCATAGGATACCACTTTATTATGGTATGTCTAATGTGTTGGATCAAACCTTATTCTTATTGTTTGGTTCATGATAGCTTTAATTGCTCTACCTCTAAAACATATCAAGGTTAGAAATTGCGTGTGTCATGGATACACTCAATATAGTTCAAACCTAGAAGGTATTCAAGATAACCCATAACTGAAAACCCTAATTCATTAGGGATTTGAGGTTTTACCACTCAAACAAATTGAATCCTAAATCCTTTTGGATTTTTGATTAATCTATACTTCTTAGCTTGAAGATTGTAGTTTTGATGTTCTTCCTAGCTTGATGAAACACAAAACTGCAGCTAGAACTTTTGGTTGTAGAGTGATACTAAATTAGAGTTTTTCTATAAACCCTAATTTGAGTTGTTGGAAGAAATTCCATTGTCTCTTGATTTAAGTTCTGAATTTGTTAAAATCTTATGAAGCATTTTATTAACAAATCTTGAGATGAGAACTTAAAATGTATTTTGTGGTTCTCCATAAAGAACAATTTATTGTTTCTTAAATACTTAGTATTTAGAGAATTGTCTCTACTTACAAAAGTAAGTGGGAGTATATACATATCTCAAAGTTTTTTGAGAACAAAATACTTGACCTTCTAAAATTCACTTATTAATGTCATACTAAGGTTAAACATGAAAATGTTAACTGAAGTATAATGATTACTCTCATTCATAAATCCGCAAGGATGACTCATCACCTGAAGTGATATTGTTAGTATCAATGCTGAGGGATATAAGTTAGAAGATTATTGTATATCAGCTAACTACTAAAATATATTATCACATCTTGAATCTGATAAATGTTTTAGAACTATGAATGACAAGATGCAGTTCTTAAAAGGCAAATCAAGTTTTGTGATTGATTGTTATTTCGCTTAACAGTTAACCTATGAGATTGGAATGAGTTTCTTTTGAAGAATGACTCACAAGGACAAAATTCTATACATTTTAATGTTTGGCATTTAGTAAGAAGTTTTTAATCATACTTAAGCAATTAACTGTGATTAAATTTTCTTATATAATACATGCATTAATTATATAAAGATATTTAATTGTCATATGTGATTTGTATGTTGAATATGACAGTTAGATTTTATAATTCTTTCTCTATAATTACCTTTATGTAGTATACAAGATTTATGCAATCCAAGTTTTGGATTAAATCGTGCATCTAAGAGATGAGATATTGAATTTAATTACAATATGATTCTAATTGAATCAAGATAACTCTTGAGTACATCTGACATTGAGTAGGAGCATTGTGTTTATCTTAAACTTTACATGTTGAAGATATCATTCTCTTTAAGCTAGATATTGATCCTTAAACTTGGAATGAAACTTCAATTGGAATTTAGGGAATAAAACAAACAACCTTGGAATAGATGTTTATATGGAATAAACAAATGCGGAAAATTAAGTCTGACACAAATGCAATATATCATTCGAGCAAGTCTTAAATGGTATATTTCACTTGGAATAATTTACATGGATGGAAACCTTGTGTTTTAAACTAAAGGTTCATCATGTATATATTATATTGTGTATAAGACTAGTTGTTGCTTTTGTACAAGAACAAAATGAGCTGACAACAACAATATCTAATTGAGAGTGTTTAGATTATTGTTTTATAAATGTTTACGAATTATAAAGCATAGTGTTGTATAAGTACAAATGATGCTAGGGGATTATTTATACTAGTTGTAGTAGGATTTTATCATTTATGATAAATCTGCTAACTAGTTGTGCTCAACATTGAGCATTGTTGCATTACACATTAATGAATGAGAATACTTTGCATTTTTAGAAACTGTAAAGATGACTGTCAGTATGTTGTTGATTTCTAATACCTCATGCAAGGTAAGACGACATCTGCATGCTATAACTCTTGCAATAGTATGAGCATATGAGATAAGACACTCATCTTATATTTCAAATCATTCACTATAAGTGAAATTTGAAACAAGTATTCAGAAAGTTTAATCAGATGACTATTTAGTTTTTCTTTTAAAGAAAGGTTGAAAATGTTTGAAACATTAGGGTTCAACTTACTAAATGAGTTTCATGCATATATGTTTTAGTATTTGGATAATTGGGATTGAAAGACAATTTTTACTTTATGATGAATAAAGATATTTGGTATTTGTTATGCATTCATATAATAATTGTTATCCTATATTTGCATGTTTAATTCTTGAATGATTTTATTGTTCTAAACATGTCCATTGTCGGTTAACAATATGAGAATATTGTTATGATAAGGCAAATGTGAGTGTTGGTTATATTCTAACGAAAATGTGGATTGTTCCCGCCAAACTCATATGTATTCAATAGAGATGCATATTGGATTCCCCAACTTTCAAACATTTACTTTTGGATCCTTGTCATAAGTAAAATATTGAAAATGGTTTGTTATCTTCGTCCTTAGACTTGAGATGCAAGCAAGTTCTGTTATGTGTGGATATCATTTTTTTGTAAGTATACGCAAAACGCTATCTGAACAAGGTAGTTATAAAAGCTATATTTGGAGTGATGTGAAGCAACATCCGCAAAACTTGTAGTCAATAAAGGATTTGTTACTCCACTTGATATGTGCGAAAGATACCATGGCGCTCTCCGATTTAATCGATAATTGTTTGGCCAAACCCAAAGGGTAATGCAAGATGATTCTGGATTACATTTGGTATATCTGAATTAAAATCGATAACAAGATTCTAAATGGTTAAACTATATGGAATGATTTGAGATCCATTATCCATGGTTTAACGGTATCTATAACAAAGGATGATTAGAGCAAGACATTGAATGACCATGCTACTGAGAAACTTTTACGAAACTATTCTCTCAGACACTTTTAGTTAAAAAGCGAGTGAGAGCGTTTGCTAGGCGTTTCCGTCGTTAGTTTTGTGTGCCATTCGACACTCCAACTCCCAAGTGGGAGCTGTTGGTTTGTGGGAGTTAAAAACACTCGAAATGACTAGAAGTGTGTGAGCCGATGTGGCACACACGATAAACACGAGTGTACGTGTCGAACGTATTATAACTTGAATGTATACCCGATATATTTGCATGTACGTGACCCGATCACATTGTACGACCCATGAGCTGTTCTTGGCTTTTTGAATGGGTCGGTTATGGAGCTGCCTTGGGCCTAGAGGATCCATACGATCGGGCATGGGGGAAGCTTGGGCTTGAAGCTTGTCGATCAAGTTTTAACCCAAGGCAAAGGGTTGTTTGTTTTTGCTATATATTAAAAACATACCCTACACCTAATACTCCTCGAACATGCAACATACATATTATATATTATCCCTAAACTTCTTATTCGAATGACCATGCAACTTTTTGTATCCCATTGTTATTATAAACGATTGGAGTTTTGTTGTATTGTTTGGTTTGTTAATTCGTAAAACACTTGCATCAATGATCCAAGTAGTGGTTTTCGAACATGTAGTTTTCTGCTAATTCCTTGTTCCTGAATCGTAGCAGTAGGGAGCTTAGTTTTCTGCTCATTGGTCGATATTGGACAATAAGGTGCAGAAGATATCGGACAACACTTGTACGATATCGGGTGACAATAACTTCTCGGACAGAAGTTGTATATCGGGCAGAAAAGAAAGAGAATTGTTTCTTGGGGTCTTCTTATTCGTGTGATATTCAAGTTATCAAGCGGTTGATTTGTTTATATGTTCTCGACTAGCGTTTTAATCGAACGTATACGATAATCGGGTTTGTGTGTGATACTCGTCGAGGTATCTACTTTAGATGCTTAGTTTCGTATTAGTTTTATTATCTGTTACTAAAGATCAATTGCCAAGCAAGGTTAGGGTTCCTTTTATCCCTTTTATTAATTAATTATTGTCTTAATTAATTGTTTATTAATTACGTGTTTAACCTGATTGCAATTACTAGATCCTTATCCGCTGCGTACTCGTAGAGGTTAATGGTTAACTTAGTTCTAAAATCCCAACATCAAAATCTACAATTCGTAACTCCGAAATAATAATAATAAAGATGATAATAATAATAATAATAAAGTGTAATAAGTGTACATGTTTTTTGTCCGTCCGACACATTATACATGTCAAAAGCTGTTGGCTTTATTCATTTCTAAACTGCTAAAAGTCTAACAAAAAATTCATCTTTAAAAGTGAAAGGCACTAAGTTTTTTGCAGCATCGTTTTTAACAACTAGGGATGGTTTTGGTTGAAATGTTGGCCTCTTCTGAGTCACGCATGCAAATATACAGTTTCTAACACCTTGTGTCAAAATGAAAAGACAACAATGACAAATCCATGCAGTTGTTACACAATGTTTACGTGTGGTGTATATATCTCTATGTACGCAAAGATCACTGAGTACAATGTTTCTATGTGTCACAAGTACGTCAAGTGTCACATGAAAATATCACTAGGCACAACTTTTTCGTGCTTAGCAGGTAAAGTTTTACAAGGAACTAATTTAGTTGTCACAAAATTGTGATGAAAGGAATATTTGTTCAAACCACGACACACGCAGAGTGTTTTCGTACTTCACTGTCTAAGTTTGAGAAGCGTGCAGTCACTTATTTGTCACATATTTATGAAACGATTATTGTTGGTCAAACAGATGAAAGTCTCAATAGCTCTTTTTTATAGACCAGACTTTAACATATAATCCCGTTTTGATATATTTTACTACTATAGACCGGTTCGAATTATAAAAAATGGTCTTAATCCAATTTTTCTAGAGGGAGAGGCCTTCTTAGACCCGTCTTTTTTAAAGGGTCTCCATGTGAGGGTCTCTAATTCCCTAATTCTGTTTGTATAGTAGTGACTTCTTGTGACTGAGTTGTTATAAACATTTATTGACTATTATTCTTTAGGGTTTTTGTTGTAGTTAGAACTAATTACATATTTGGTCAACAAAGCTCTGGAGCATTAGTCTAATGGGTGGAGCTCTCGTGCTTGAGTCAATACAAAATCTATGGACACACTGGATAGACTTTGTGGAATAAGAGATCGGGGATCGAGTCTCCCTCAAGGAGAGTTGTCGGAGGTATTTCTTGTGGGGTGGACAATGACTGGTGTCAAAAGAAACGTGATCAGGGTGTTTTCGCCAATCTACACCTTTTGTGGAATGATTTGGTCAACAAAATGTCTGGCTCAGTATGTAAAGAGTTCTCATTTTATATAATAGCTATAACTGGACTTTTTTTTTTTAAGATTATTACATTAATCGTTCTATTTTTTCAATCTAGTTATGGTTTTTGCACTGATGTAAAAATTAAAGAGGTTGTTGTAACATTTGAAGCAGTTGGTTGTCTTAAGAAAAAACCTAGCTTTTGGTGGCCTTAGAGCATATACATTCGTAACGGCATAACGCCGTTAATTGGCGAATAACGTCGTTAACGGGCGTTAAACCGTTGCAACCATCGCGTTATTTCGGCGTTAGTCCCTCCACGTTATGTAGGCAATGCTCGTTAAAAAAAAAATCATTTCACCCTTTAAATCATTTCAAATAAATTTTCACTTACACCCCCTCAACCTATTCAAATTCAAATTTAAATTATACTGGTTAATTCTGTGCGGGATAAATTCAAATTCAAATTTGAAATTTAAAAATCAAATATGAGCGGGATTTATTCAAACTCAAAATCAACTCTGCCTATGTATACAACTCTATCAGAGTTCTTTAGAACACACAACACACACAAATTACACACACAACTCACACACACAAAAAATGTCTCGCAAAGATTTTTCTCAGCAATTTCCAAGTCCAGAAAAGTTGCCGGAAACCAGCTTTCCAACTCCAAATCAGTTGCTGGAAACCAGCTTTCCAACTCTACCAGAGTTTGAAGTTTACTCAACACCACTTGAATCTGTCTTTCCGGTTTTTCAACCGGAAAATGTATTTTTAAACTCTCCACCTGTGAACAATCCAATTGTTCCAACTCCACATGTGAACAGTCCACAGGTGGATCTTCAAAACAACCCCAGCGGGTTAAGTGAGGCTTCCCTTCGTCAACTAGAACAAGATATTGAAAACGGTAGGGAGATTATGAAAGAGCAGGCACGTGAGGAAGCTGCTCGTCGTGAGCAAGAAGCAAGGGAAGCTCAGTATCTTCAAGACAACTACTTCGACATAATGGAGACTCTGCTATTTAATGGCGAGTTTGATTCCCCTTCAAGTTCTGAGGGTTGGGTCTCAGATGATTCTTTTTTTTTTAAAGTTTTAGTAGTTTTATTTTCATCAGCATGCGTTGTATCTTTAATTTTTAATGTAATTTGTGTTTAACGTTTAACGTACTTTGTGTTTTAATGTTAAATGTGATATGTTTTTTAATAAATGAAGTGTTTGTTTTAGTTTAGGGGTTGAATTGAAAATATGAAATGTTAAAGTTTAACTTGGGATGTTATTGATGTAGGTGTTTTTTGGGGATGTTAAAGTGAAATGTTAAAGCTGATGTGACGCTGACGTGGACGGTGTTAAAGGATAACTTATGTTATTGATGGAAATGCTCTTATGAATTACTAATAATAATAGAGAAATGCTACATCCACTCAAATTTTACACATAAAAAAAATCCACACAAATGATGTGGCTATGTGTAATTGGGCTAATCAAAATGAAGAAAGAGAAATTGTACCAAAGGCCACCAATCATGGATAGCCACACCATTGTGTGGATTTTTTTTATGTAAACTTTGAGTGAATGTAGCATTCCTCATAATAATAATAAGGGGTGTATATCTTTACAACCTTTTTCGGTGTTTTCACTTAAAATGGTGTCCATACCACAACACCAAAATTCTTTATCCACCTCAGTGCATTCTGGTGTGCAAGGTCTTCCACTCATAATTCCTCGGATGTCACTAACATCATTATTGTTACTTGAAAATTTAACATGACAATTTGTATATGACATTAATCATGAACGCATGAAGAAAAATACACAATATGAAAACTTACACTCGCGACAAACTAGCAACAATAGAAAGCTAATAAAAAGATAGTCATATTATATCGACCCCGCTTCACCATTGCGTTGTTTGTTTCTCTAAGACTTTATTTTTATTTCTGTCAAAAGAAAATATGAACACCCCGGATTTGAGGATGAAAACTTAGACAGACATATATTTATCCGCATGTATAAGACATGGTCGTTTGGGTCTATTTTACCCATATTAATATAAGCTTAAATTTGTGAGTAATAATTAATTTTAACGGTTCATTGTTTAACTGTGTTTTGAAAGTATACTTGGTATTTCGAGCTAGAGATACTTTGCTTCATTTCACAATCAACTTCTTTATTTCATTCTGCGAATTCCTTTTTTTACAGCCATCTTTTGCATCATTTTCTTAAGAATACCGTTTAAACTAAGTGTTGCCTTTGAGTTTTAACATATGCAACACTTGTCTAGATATGCTGCATTCTTATGACTAATTTGCATCACTATAATAATGAAAATGGTTGTAGGTATTTACAACTAATATTTCATTAATTGACGTCATATGGAAGAGCATAATCATATTAAAAGAATGCGATGCCACAATCTTGTAGGTAACATCCAGATATATAATCATTTTCATTTGAATCTCTAGTAGTACTCTATTAGTACCAAAACCTGAATGCAAATTAAACATGATTTTCAAAATTGAGCAAGTTAAATAATACTGATAAGCTGGTTTAAGTAGCTACGTACAATGCACTGAATACAACCTCTCCAAGGGTTTATGAAGACTAAAAACACTTGTTTATTACATTATATTAAGGGTGGTACTATTAAGGCTGTAATCTAGTCGCAACATGCTGCCTTTGCCGCCTGACACTTTTGCTCACAGTCATTTTTGAGATCTTCACAAATACTCAATTTGTCTTTACAACAACACCATATAGCGTTCTTATCTACGCCTTCACAATATGTTCGGCAAGGTCTGGTAGCATTAATTCCTTTTATCTCACTGAAATCGATTTTCCTACCTGCAAATTAAAAAAGAAGATCAATTCTGTGTATGATATTTGTTCAAAAAGTATGCATGAAACAAATTAAATGAACCAGAGATGCAAACTTACATTGGTTACAAACTAGCAACAGCATAAAGCTTACAAAGAAGACACTCATATGTGATCCTCCTGGCTTCACCATCGTGCCACTCAAATCTCTGAGATTGTTTTTTCGATTTTTTTTTTCAAAAGCATAAAGAGAAGTGTAATTGATGAATGAAAATCTAGATAAGTTTGTATTTATCCGCACATACAAGACAGATGCGTAATGGTTTATTTAACCCATCTATGGCATAAAAGACTATTATACTAGCAAATCATTCTTTAAGTGTGTTCCTATGTGATTTTTCTCATGATGTAATTCAGGTCTCAAAATATACAATTCCTAACTCTGAAATAATAATAATACGTAGTAATAATAATGATGATAATTATAATAAGAAAGTGTAACAAGTGTTCATATTTTGTCCGTCTGACACATTATACATGTCAAAAGCTGTTGTCTTTATTCATTTCTAAACTGCTAAAAGTCTAACAAAAAATTCATCCTCAAGAGTGAAAGGCACCAAGTTTTTTGCACCATCGTTTTTAAAAACTAGGGATGGTTTTGGTTGAAATGTTGGCCTCTTCTGAGTCACGCATGCACATATACAGTTTATAACACCTTATGTCAAAATGAAAAGACAACAATGACAAATCCATGCAGTTGTTACACAATGTTTACGTGTGGTGTATATATCTCTATGTACGCAAAGATCACTAACTACAATGTTTCTATGCGTCAGAAGTACGTCAAGTGTCACATGAAAATATCACAAGGCACAACTTTTTCGTGCTTAGCAGGTAAAGTTTTACAAGAAACTGATTTAGTTGTCACAAAATTGTGATGAAAGGAATATTTGTTCAAACCACGATCACACACAGTGTTTTCGTACTTCACTGTCTAAGTTTGAGAAGCATGCAGTCACTTATTTGTCACATATTTTTTATGATGAAACGATCTTTGTGGGTCAAACAGATAAAGGTCTCGATATCTCTTTTTTATAGACCGGTCTTTAACATATAATCCCGTCTTGATATATTTTACTATTATAGACCGGTTCGAATTATAAAAAATGGTCTTAATCCAATTTTTCTGGATGGAAAGGCCTTCCGAGACCCGTCTTTTATAAAGGGTCTCTTTGTGAGGGTGTCTAATTCTCTAATTCTGTTTGTGTAGTTGTGACTTCTTGTGACGAGTTGTTATAAACACATATTGACTATTATTCTTTAGGGTTTTTGTTGTAGTTAGAACTAATGATTTGGTCAAAAAATACATGGTTCGGTCTGTAAACAGTTCTCAGTTTATATAATAGTTATAACGGGCCTTTATTTTGCAAAGATTATTACATTAAATCGTTCCATTTTTTCAATCTAGTTATCGGTTTTGCATTGATGTAAAAAGCTAAGAGGCTGTTGTAACATTTGAAGCAGTTGGTTGTCTTAAGAAAAAACCTTGCTCTTGGTGGCCTTATTATCTATTATCTATATATACTATAGAGCAAGACACAAGTTTGTAGCATTAATTGCTATCTATAGCAATTTGGCAAAAATAGTCCGTAAGGTTTAAGTGTCGTTGCAAAGTAAGTCCTTTAGCATTAATTGCTATCTATAGCAATTTTGCAAATATAGTCCCTAAGGTTTAAGTGTCGTTGCAAAGTTAGTCCTGTAGCATTAATTGTTATCTATAACAATTTGTCAAAAATAGTCCCTAAGGTTTAAGTGTCGTTACAAAGTAAATCCTTTGTAGCCACGAAAATAGTCCTTAAGGTTTGAATTGTATTTTCAAAGTAGGTCCTTCAAGGACTAACCACATAAAGTTTGTAGCATTAATTGCTATCTATAGCAATTTGGCAAAAATAGTCCCTAAGGTTTAAGTGTCCTTGCAAAGTAAGTCCTTTGTAGCCACGAAAAATAGTCCCTAAGGTTTGAATTGTCTTTGCAACGTAGGTCCTTCAAGGACTAACCAAATAAATAGACAAACAAATTTTCCGGTCATTCATCAGTTCCAAATTCACGTCTGCAAAAGCAATCTCGCTGCATCGCGCGGATTTCCACACTCGTATATACTATAGAGCAAGACACTTTTTTTGCAACATTAATTGCTAAGTTTCGCAAGTTGGCAAAAATAGCCTCTAAGGTTTAGGTGTCGTTGCAAAGTAAGTCCTGTAGCATTAATTGCTATCTATAGCAATTTGGCAAAAATAGTCCCTAAGATTTAAGTGTCCTTGCAAAGTAAGTCCTTTGTAGCCATGAAAAATAGTCCCTAAGGCTTGAATTCTCTTTGCAACGTAGGTCCTTCAAGGACTAGCCAAATAAATAGACAAACAAATTTTTCGGTCATTCATCTGTTCCAAATTCACGTATACAAAAACAATCCTGCTGCATCGCGCGGGTTTCCACACTCGTGAATTACTAATAATAATAATAATAAGGGTGCATATATTTTCAACCTTTTCGGCGTTTTCACATAAATTACACAAAACCAAAATTCTTTATCCACCTCAGTGCATTTTGGTGTGCAAGGTCTTCCACTCATAATTCCTCGGATGTCACTAACATCATTATTGTTACTTGAAAATTTAACATGACAATTTGCATATGACATTAATCATGAACGCATGAAGAAAAAATACACAATATGAAAACTTACACTAACGACAAACTAGCAACAATAGAAAGCTAATAAAAAGATAGTCATATTATATCGACAAACATATATTTATCCGCATGTATATAAGACATGGTCGTAATGGGTCTATTTTACCCATATTAATATAAGCTTAAATTAGTGAGTAATAATTAATTTTAACGTTCATTGTTTAACTGTGTGTTGAAAGTATACTTGGTATTTCGAGCTAGAGATACTAATTTGCTTCATTTCAGAATCAACTTCTTTATTTCATTCTGCTCTCTCCTTTTTTTACGGCCATCTTTTGCATCATTTTCTTAAGTTTACCGTTTAAACTAAGTGTTGCCTTTGAGTTTTTAACATATGCAACACTTGTCTAAATATGCTGCATTCTTATAACTAATTTGCATCACTTTAATAAGGAAAATGATTGTAGGTATTTACAACTAATATTTCATTAATTGACGTCATATGGAAGAGCTTAATCATATTAAAAGAATGCGATGCCACAATCTTGTAGGTAACATCCGGATATATAATCATTTTCATTTGAATTTCTAGTACTCTACCAGTACCAAAACCTGAATGCAAGTTAAACATGATTTTTAAATTTGAGCAAGTTGAATAATACTGATAAGCTGGTTTAAGAAGCTACGTACAATGCATTGAATACAACTTCTCCAAGGGGTTATGAAGACTAAAAACACTTGTTTATTACATTATATATACTAGTTATAATACCCGTATACGCACGCGGTTTTGACAAAAAAATTTATTCTGTATTAATACTGAATATTGTGTCTTTAAAAGTAAATGCATATAATTATATAGTTATAAGTTTCGTGCACGAACGAAGTTTACACATAAATCAAATTTATTTTAACTATTTAGTTCAGTATATACACATATAAAAATTTGCCCATGAAAATTGTAATATAAGTACAACTAATACTTATGCACGAGTTTTTCATTATGCATTAATATCCATTCGAATTTGATAAAATATTTGTAAAAATTTCTTTTAGGTAATTCAAGATTTAATTTTATTTAGTTGACAAAGATGTTGATGTTGTTATTTAAAATTCACTACTAATATTATGTTGTACACATGATGCAAGTTTAATAGCACATAATGAACATTGATAAAGTTAAAGTATACTCCTTAAAGTTTTTAAAAAAATGTTTTTCTAAATATGCTTATATAAATAAATAAGAATTACATGAGTAATTGTTATAAGTACAATCGCGTATATTTATTTTTATATTAAATTAACCCGTGCTTACAATTTAATAATTATATTCCCGTTTTTAGTAATTTAGCCGTATTTAAAATGTAAACTCGTGTCTAAATAGGTTAAACTTTAAAAATGAAATGAATGAGTACTTATTGAACGTATATAGTAAAAAAACTTGATACTTATAATTTTATGCAAATTTATATGTTGTTATTTTAAAACAACATATACATTATATTTTTTTAAGATATAAAGTATAAAGGGTATAAAGTATAAGGGGGTATTTGTTTATAATTTAAAGTTATTAAAATAATGGGGCTTATAATATTACATTTAACTCTATATAATTTAAACAAATTCAACCACTAAAGTTTATTAATTACCTCCTCTTTTTTTAAGTTTTTATTTTCACAAATTTGACACCTATATTTTTATGTGTTTTTTTTATCAATCAAACTCCACCAAATTTATTAAAGTTTGACCAAAATCAATTTAATTTTGACATTTATTAACCAATCACATCACACGATTTTGCTTACGTGGCGAAATCGAGCTCTCCTATTGGGCCAATCATTTTTTCAATGAGAAGTGTTTTACAAAAATACTCCGAAATGATGTAATTCTTTTATTATATAAAATATTAAGGGTGGTACCATAGTTGTCAGGATCCCGATCCTGATCTTAGGATCTTACGATTTTACGATACTGCAAAGCAAAAACGATCCGGATCCTACATAGGATCTTTGCAAGCTTAAGATCTTATAGGATCCCGATCTTGACCATACGATCTTACGATCTAATCCGATCCAATCTTACTTTTCTCGGATTACAAACTAAAAAACTACAAATTTATGGGTTTTTTGTTCGTAGAATTCAAAAAATAACATGTTAATTTTTTTTAAACATTTTATAATAATATTTTAGGACAACATTTATATGAAACATTCATAGCAATTTGTGGTTATAATGTATTAGAATTTGTAGATTTGTATAACATTACATAAACTATTAAGAAATAACATTAGAGTAGGATCTTAAGATCCCGATCCGATCTTACGATCACGATCTTACAAAGACGAAAACGATCCTGAGTAGGATCCCGATTTTGACAACCTTGGGTGGTACTATTAAGGCTGTAATCTAGTCGCAACATTTTTCCTTTGCCGCCTGACACTTTTGCTCACAGTCCTTTTTGAGATCTTCACATATACCCAATTTGCCACTACAACAACACCATATAGCGTTCTTATCTACGCCTTGACAATATGTTCGGCAAGGTCTGGTAGCATTAATTCCTTTTATCTCACTGAAATCGACTTTCCTACCTGCAAATTAAAAAAGGAGATCAATTCTGTGTATGATATTTGTTCAAAAAGTATGCATGAAACAAATTAAATGAACCAGAGATGCAAACTTACATTGGTTACAAACTAGCAACAGCATAAAGCTTACAAAGAAGACACTCATATGTGATCCTCCTGGCTTCACCATCGCCCCACTCAAATCTTTGAGATTGTTTTTTCTTTTTTCTTTTTTTTTTCTTTCCAAAAGCGTAAAGAGAAGAGTAATTGATGAATGACAACCTAGATAAGTTTGTATTTATCCGAACATACAAGACAGATGCGTAATGGTTTATTTAACCCATCTATGGCATAAAGACTATTATACTAGCAAATCATTCTTTAAGTGTGTTCCTATGTGATTTTTCTCATGTTTTAATTCAGGTCTCAAAATCTACAATTCCTAATTCCGAAATAATAATAATAATGATGATAATAATAATAAGAAGAAAGTGTAAAAAGTGTTCATGTTTTGTCCGTCTAACACATTATAAATGCCAAAAGCTGTTGGCTTATTCATTTCTAAACTGCTAAAAGTCTAACAAAAATTCATCCTTAAGAGTGAAAGGCACCAAGTTTTTTTCACCATCGTTTTTAGGGTAAAAGCTACAAATACATTATGTACTCTCTTATATAACTCCTTATGCTTCATGAACTCTTAAATGTGTCATTATGCTTCATTTTTATGTGTAACGTTAGTCCTTTAGCCAAACGGAGTTCGCAACGTTAGTCCTTTTTACTAACAACCGTTAGTCTTTTACACCTTTTCGTCCATTTTTAGCTGTTTTCGTCCGTTTTTATACATTTTCGTCTTTTTCATATGTTTTAGCCGTTTAATCTGTTTTTACACGATTTCTTACGTTTTGCACGTTTTTGTCTGTTTTTACACGTTTTCATTCATTTTCGTACGTTTTTGTCCGTTTTCGTCCGTTTTTAGCCGTTTTCGTCCGGTTTATACGTTTTTGTCTGTTTTCATACATTTTCTTAGGTTTTTACATGTTTTCGTCCCATTTTAGTCGTTTTCATCAGTTTTTGTCCGTTTTTATCCATTTTGTCTATTTCTACACGTTTTCTTACGTTTTACACGTTTTCGTCTGTTTTCATACGTTTTTGACCGTTTTCGTCCGTTTTTATACGGTTTTGTCCATTTTTAGCTATTTTGTCCGTTTTTTGCCTTTGTTGTATAAACGTATGAAAACGGACGAAAACAAGTAAAATAGGACGAAACGTGTAAAAACGTAAGAAAACGTAAACGGACGAAAAGTTGTGAGAACGTAATAAAATGAATAAAACTTAAGTAAACGTACGAAAACGGAGGAAAACGTGTAAAAACATATGAAAACGTGTAAAACGTACGAAAACGTGTAAAAACGTATGAAAATGGACAAAAACGTCTAAAACAGACGAAAACTGCTGAAAACGGACAGAAATGGACAAAAACGGACGAAAAAGTGCAACACATAAGACAACGTGTAAAAGCGGACGAAAACTGATAAAAAACTAAACGGATAAAAACCGACGAAAACGTAAAAAAACGGATGCAAACGTATAAAAACAGTCGTATAAATTTTGTTTGGCTAAATGACTAACGTTACACATATAAATAAAGCATAATGACACATTTAAGAGTTCATGAAGCATAATCACTTATGTAGGAGAGTACATAGTGTATTTGTAGTTTTTACCCTCGTTTTTAACAGCTAGGGATGGTTTTGATTGAAATGTTGGCCTCTTCTGAGTCACGCATGCAAATATACAGTTTATAACACATTGTGTCAAAATGAAAAGACAACAATGACAAATCCATGCAGTTGTTACACAATGTTTACGTGTGGTGTATATATCTTTACAAAAAAATCCTCTTAAGTTGGTTTTTAATATGATATGTCATGTTGTTTGTATTGTGAGTAGTGGAAAAATAAGTGGGCCTATAATTTTGATTAAAAGAAAAACATTTATCAAATTCTTTTTTCACGATTGGCCAACATGACCTATCATGTTATAACCAACTTGAGAGGATTCTAATCCATATCTCTATGTACGCAAAGATCACTGAGTACAATGTTTCTATGCGTCACAAGTACGTCAAGTGTCACGTGAAAATATTAGGCACAACTTTTTCGTGATTAGCAGGTAATGTTTTACAAGAAACTAATTTAGTTGTCGCAAAATTGTGATGAAAGGAATATTTGTTCAAACCACGATACACGCAGAGTGTTTTCGTACTTCACTATCTAAGTTTGAGAAGCGTGCAGTCACTTATTTGTCACAATGTTTTGATGATGAAACGATCTTTGTGGGTCAAACAGATAAAGGTCTCGATAGCTCTTTTTTATAGACCGGCCTTTAGCATATAATCCCGTCTTGATATATTTTACTAATATAGACCGGTTCGAATTATAAAAAATGGCCTTAATCCAATTTTTCTGGATGGAGAGGCCTTTAGAGACCCGTCTTTTATAAAGGGTCTCCATGTGAGTGTCTCTCATTCTCTATTTCTTTTTGTGTAGTAGTGACTTCTTGTGACGAGTTGATATAGACACATATTGACTAGTATTCTTCAGGGTTTTTGTTGTAGGTTAGAACTAATGATTTGGTCAACAAAATAAATGGCTCGGTATGTAAACAGTTCTCATTTTATGTGAAAGTTATAAGGGAAAGTGACACAAAAAGTCAATATACTTAGGGCGGTTTTGCAATTATGGTATTGCACTTTTTTTCCAGCATAAAAAGGTGCTCCACTTTTTATAGCGGTCTATGCACCTTAAGAATTTTTGTGTCATTAATTGGCGTCATACGAAAGAACATAATCATATTAAAAAAATGCGATGCCACAATCTTGTAGGTAACACCCAAATATATATAATCATTTTCATTTGAATCTCTAGTACTATACTAGCTAGTACCAAAACCTGAATGCAAATTAAACATGATTTTAAAATTTTAGCAAGTTGAATAATACTGATAAGCTGGTTTAAGTAGCTTCGTACAATGCATTGAATTTAACTTCTCCAAAGGGTTATGTAGACTAAAAACACTTATTAATCTAGTCACAACATTCTGACTTTGCCTTCTGACACTTATGCTCACAAGTTTTTTTGAGAGGTTCGGCAAGGCGTGGTAGCATTAATTCCTTTTATCTCACTGAAATCCATTTTCCTACCTGTAAATTTAAAAATGAAAATGTGTGTGATATTTGTTCAAAAAGTATGCCTGAAACAAATGAACCAGAGATGCAAACTTACATTGGTTACAAACTAGCAACAGCATAAAGCTTTAAAAGAAGGCACTCATATGTGATCCTCCTGGCTTCACCATCGCGCCACTCAAATCTCTGAGATTGTTTTTTCGGTTTTTTTTCAACAGTGTAAAGAGACGAGTATTTGATGAATGACAGCCTAGACAAATCTTTATTTATCACTACATACAAGCCGGATGCGTAATGGTTTATTTTACCCATCAATGCCATAAAAGATTTATACTAGCAAATCATACTTGAAGTGTGTTCCTACATGATGTTTCTCATGATTTAATTCAGGTCTCAAAATCTACTATTCTAACTCCAAAAAGTGTTCATGTTTTGTCCGTTTGACACATTATACATGTCAATATCTATTGGATCAATTTGTTCATTTCTAAACTGCTAATAGTATAACAAAAAATTCATGCTTAAGAGTAAAAGGTTCACCAAGTTTTTTGTACCATCGTCCTTAACAGCTAGGGATGGTTTTGTTTTAAATGTTGGCCTCTTCTAAGTCACGCATGCAAATATACAGTTTTTAACGCCTTGTGTTAAAATAATAAGACAACAATGACAAATCTGACACTTGTTTTATAATGTTTATGTGTGGAGTATATTAAATCACCAAGTACAATGTTTTATGCGTCACAAGTGATCAAGTTCTCCAAGAAAATATCACAAGGCACAACTTTTTCGTGCTTCGCAGGTTAAGTTTTACAAGAAACTAAGTTAGTTGTCACAAAATTGTGATGAAAGGAGTTTTGTTCAAACCACGATACACGCACATTGTTTTTGCACTTCACTATCTAAGTTTGAGAAGAGCGCGTGCAGTCACTTATTTGTCACATATTTTTGATGATGAAACCATTCAATTAATGTTTTAGTTAATATGTAGTTTTAATTAAAAGTGATATCTGTGGTTACAAACTTACAATCAATAATCAAGGGTAACGTGAACGTACGTTATCAAATTCTTTGCTCCAAACATATTCTCGTAAACTAACCCATAAACTAACCAGTCATAGAGTAGTTCAGGATTATTTGGCAATAACGACATGGCATCCACTAGTATTTAGTAGGTAGGAGGTAGTTATGGTTAATAGTTGCTTGTAACAGGCTAACAGCTAGTAGGCAAGTACGAGGCAATGTGATATGTTTCACGACAATTTGTAAGATGTAAAAGATTATTAGACGTGCAGAACTAATTAATCGGGTCAATTGTGATTAAAATTATAATTTCTAATTACATTTATTTAACCAACAGAATTATAATTTCTAAATATGTGTACAATGTACCCATGCGCAAAACTTTTAATATACTGTGTTTGATGTGTGTAGTTTGTCATGATTTAAGTTTTTGGTAGTCTTTAATAATGCCTCTGTATCTTTGTGTGAAATCCCTCTAGACAGCACCACATTAGCTTGCTAGTGCTAGAATACTAGTTATGATCGACTAGCCTGGGAATTAAATTTTTTCCGAGACTTATTGATTGGCACAGTAATGATATAAGTTGAACAAGATACTCAATACCTTCAACCAAGGGAACATGTTATTTGTTAGAAAATTGACTTTAACTTCGAGGAGCGTTCGATGAATTTGATATTTAGTTTTTGATATGTTTCATAACTTAAGTCGGTTTACAATTTGGTCATTTGTCTCTTATAATTAACTAGGGATCAACGGCATTAGTTTTATTTGTACATTTAAAATGTAATTTTGTGTTTGGTGACTTGGTCCATCTGAATTTGGTTTGGTATTTGATTCGTTTTTTATGAATAAAGCTTCCTATTTGTTTGGTTCATTTAATAAACTAGCAGGGTACCCGCGCAATGCGGCGGCGAGTACCTTGTAATTAAATTTTCCGGCGAGCATATGCTTTTCGGTGTACGAGTAGTTTGTGACTATAATTTTACGAATGATGATCAAATAAGTTAGATTAACTTTAAAGAATAGTAAGGCAAACAATTTCATATCTAAATAAACGTAAAGCCCGAAAATAAACAAATCAACAGAAATTGTTATAAGTGAGCATATGACCGGAGACGGTAACGCAAATAAAATAAAATATATTTAATTTAGTGAAAGGTATTATAAAAAAAGTTACTATATTATGAATATAAATAAAAATGGGAGGTTACAAGTTTAATAAGTGAAAGCTATTATAAATGGTTGTGAGGTTACAAATTTTGAGGTTACAATACATTAATTGTTACAAGTTTTGAAATCATGTTATAAAAATAGAAATATTTAGGTTTTCTAATGGTATTGTAATATATTTAATTTATTTAACATAGTCATAAAAAAATCAAGTTTTCACCATTTCTATTGCTTGGTATTAAGAAATACAAAGTTTTTAAGTTCTCTTGTAACAGCTCAAAACAATTAAAGTAAATTCACATATTTATAACATTTTAAATACAGTCTTATCTATGTTTAGAAGAACCAAAGTTAGAAGTCCAATAATCACCATAATAATTCAATATGGTGCATTAGTTTAAAGAAATCAAAGTTCAGTATTCGATAATGCTCATTTACACAAAATCCAAAACTGTTCAAACGACAAAATACTCAAGAATATATGATCCTAGCTACTCTAATCTCATAATTTGGTCCAAAGATAAAATAATACAACAAGAATATATATTGAACAAGAATTCATGATATTATAATTACCTACCAGAAACAATACCATAAATTGCATAAACAATTTTTTTAACTCCAACTAACTATTTTACAATATATACATGACATGATCTTTTTCATATCTTTTACGTGACTTATACTTACAACCATTTAATTGAGTAGTGTTTCTCGCACAACAATAATTAACAAAAGACTTTTGATACAAATTGCATTAACATTGTTTTTTAATGCTAAATGAACTCCACAACAGATTTTAACAGCAAACATACTACAACATTTAAATTTTCAAGTAATACAAACCTAAAACGCAAAATGTAAATCCTAAAAACGAAACTAAATGAGCTAATATACTAACGACCGTTAACAAGTTGACTAACGGCATGTTGTTTACATTGAATCCAGACAAGTCGTTGTACCAAGTTTTCAATTCTTTGTCCGTTAGTTTCGTCAAGAACCGATTACCACCAAATGGCAACGAATTCACTCCTCCCCCCGTCAATACTTCCTCCATTGTTGGAACCACTCCTCCCTTTGAAAAACAATTTGCCTGCAAAAATAAACAAATTAAACTATTATCATATTGTTCTAGCTTTTATTAAAAAATAAGAGTTCTAAACATATAACAAGCCGAACTCGAGCTTATGTATGAGCTTTCATTTTATCTACTTGAGCTTACAAATTAAAAGGCCTTAAATCAAACCTAGTAAACGCTTATAAACCGAAAAAGTGAGATGCTAAACACACTCGCTTCTACACATATCCAATCAAATTTGGTTAAAGCCTCAAAATGCCATCGGTCGTAATCCTTCAAATCTTAGAAAAGAAAAAGCCTTTAGATATAACAAAACACATACATCAGATCTATCAAATATCCTACACAAAATGGCCACAAAACTAACAGATCTACCTCAAAACTACACAAAATTACCACTACCAAAACCACTGAAGACATATACAGCTAAAACCATCATAAGCACCACCAGATATGCCACAAACAAGAGAACACAAAAACAATCAAAACCACATATACACAAACCTTTTTACTCGAACAGGACAGATCAAATTTAGTCGATGAGGAACTCCAAACTCGAACCACAACCAAATGTTCTTCCCTACTCATGAACAATGAACCAAAGATCTACAAACAAAATATACAAATCTATAAAAGAAAACTTTAAAATCTTAACCGATAGTCATAGATCTTTTGTAAAACTAAAAAAAAAACCTCAAAACTAAAAAACCCTTTTGGTGGGTGTTGTTCTTGGTACGCCTCTCTACGGTAGCTGCCAGTAGCGGTTTAGGTGGCGGTTTGGGTCGGTGGTGGTGAGGTTCGTAGTGGTGTGGTGAGTGACGATGATGGAGGAGGGTTTCGGTTTTGACGGTCGAGGAATGTAAAGATGTATGTGATGGCGAACAAGATAAAGTGACGATGTGAGAGAGAGAGAGATTGAGAGAGAAGAGGAGACATATATGTGTTAAATGGGCTAGGCTTGTGTAAGGATTATATATAAGATAGCCTTGTATGTTACAAGTTAAATGGGCTTTAAAATTCGGATAGGTGTTACATGTTTTGGAATTTAAGACATTTAAAGGTCATTTGTTATAATCAATGGAACATGTTACAACATATACACTTTAAGAACAATATTTACCATTTCAAGTAATAAAATGTATTTAATTTTCTTGTGTATGCAAGAAGCTATTGAAATTTGTTGTTACAAGAGAATTAAAGAAAACTCCTTTTTATAGAAATGTTTTTGGTCTTAAGATTTTTAAGACTTCCTGTAATAAAAAGTCCCAAACCTTTTATAAAGTAGTATAGATTATCAATAAGTGGTATCAAAACCAGGTTCGTTAGCTATTAGAGAGGGGGGAAAAATAAAATAAAATAAAATAATCGTTTGGTAAGGGTTAAAGTATTCGTCTTTATGTGATCGTAGATGTTTTGTTTGTTGGGATTTTAGAACTCAGTTAACCATTAACCTCTACGAGTACGCAGCGGATAAGGATCTAGTAATCGCAATTAGGTTAACCACGTAATTAATAAACAGTTAATTAATATAACAATTAATTAATAAAAGGGATAAAAGAAACCCTAACCTTGCTTGGCAATTGATCTTTAGTAACGAACAATAAAACCAATACGAAACTAAGCACCTAAAATAGATGTCTCTACGAGTATCACACACAAACACTTAAACCAAGTATGTTCGAATAAACGCTAGTCGAGAACGTTTAAAACTATCAACCCCTTGAATAACTTGAATACAACGAACAAATAAAACCAAGAACACCTTCTCTTTATTCTGCCCGAGAAATCAAACTGTCCGAGAACAGTTTTATATATATTACCCGATATCGGACAAAGAGTGTCCGATATATTATGTATCCTTCTGTCCGATAACATGTCAAACAAAAAACCTCTTAACCTTTGGCTGCTACAATTCGCTAATAGGAATAAGCAAGAATAATGAATTCGTTAATACATCTTGGATCAACTTGATGCAAGTCATGAATTCAATAAACCAAAAACACCTAATCGAATCTTTGAAAGAATTGATTGGTTGGAACATAGGTTCAGTTAGCAAGTAACTTTAGGGATCTAATTGGTTTGACTATTAGGGATATATATAATAATCGTTTCAATGTTTCTGAGTTTTAGGGATATCAAAGAAAAATCGTCCCTCTATATGCATGTATATTTGTTAATATATAGTCAATGACTAACCCATGCATAAACTCAAAACTTGAGCGACAAGCCTAAAACAAAACACCCCCGATCAGATATATATTGGACAAGGCCCAAGGCACCAAACCGACCCAAGTAGCAAGTGAATCAAGTCCATGGGTCGTTTATAAGATCGGTCACATACATGCATAAGCGGGTCTAACGATATTCAAGTTTAAGCGATGTCACACACGTACTCGTGTTTAACGTGTGTGCCCCCATAGGCTCACACACTTCTAGTCGTTTACGTGTGTTTTAACTCCCACAATCCAACAGCTCCCACTTGGGAGTTGGAGTGTCGAATAGCAAACAAAACTAACGACGGAAACGCCTATCAACGCTCTCACTCGCTTTTTAACTAAACGTGTCTGAGATATAGTTTCATAAAAGTTTCTCAGTAGCATGGTTATTAATGTCTTGCTTTTAATCATCCTTTGTTATAGATACCGTTAAACCATGGATATGGACCCTAACTCATTCCATATAGTTTAACCATTTAGAATCTCGTTAAAGAATTTAATTAGATATACCAAATGTAATCAAGTATCATCTTGCATTACCCTTTGGGTTCGGCCGAACAATTATCTTATTAATTACGGAGAGGCATGGTATCTCTCTGCACATATCAAGTGGAGTAACAAATCATTTATTGACTACAAGTGTTGTGGATGCTGCTTCACATCACTCCGAAATATAGCTTTTATAACTACCTTATTCAGATAACGTTTTGCGTATACTTACAAAAATTAATATCCACACATAACAGAACTTGCTTGTATCTCAAGTCTAAGGATGACCTTAACAAACCATTTTCAATATTTTACTTATGACAAGGATCCAAAAGTAAATGTTTGAAAGTTGGGGTATCCAATATGCATCTCTAGTGAATACACATGAGTTTGGCGGGAACAATCCACATTCTCGTTAGAATATAACCAACACTCACATTTGCCTTACATAACAATATTCCCATATTGTTAATCGACAATGGACATATTTAGAATAATAAAATTATTCAAGGATTAAACATGCAAATATAGGATAACAATTATTATATGAATGAATAACAAATACCAAATATCTTTATTCATCATAAAGTAAAAATTGTCTTTCAATCCCAATTATCCAAATACTAAAACAGATATGCATGAAACTCATTTAGTAAGTCGAACCCCAATGTTTCCAACATTCTCAACCTTTCTTTAAAAGAAAAACTAAATAGTTATCTGAGTAAACTTTCTGAATACTTGTTTCAAATTTCACATGTAGTGAGTGATTTGAAATATAAGATGAGTGTCTTATCTTATATGCTCATACTATTGCAAGAGTTATAGTATGGAGATGTCGTCTTACCTTGCATGAGGTATTAAAAAAACAACGACATACTGACAGTCATCTTTACAGTTTCTAAAAGTGTAAAGTATTCTCATTCATTAATGTGTAATGCAGCAATGCTCTATGTTGAGCATAACTAGTTAGCAGATTTATCATAAAAGATGAAATCCTACTACAACTAGTATTAATAATCCTCTAGCATCATTTGTACTTATACAACACTATGCTTTATAATTCTTAAACATTTATAAAAACAATAGTCTAAACACTCTCAATTAGATATTGTTGTTGTCAGCTCATATTGTTCTTGTACAAAAGCAACAACTAGTCTTATACACAATATAATATATACATGATAAACCCTTAGTTTAAAAACACAATGTTTCCATCCATGTAAATTATTCCAAGTGAAATATACCATTTTAAGACTTGCTCTAATGATATATTGCATTTGTGTCAGACTTAATTTTCCGCATTTGTTTATTTCATATAAACATTTATTCCAAGGTGGTTTGTTTTATTTCCTAAATTCCAAGTAAAATTTCATTCCAAGCTTAAGGATCAATATCTAGCTTAAATAGAATGATATCTTCAACATGTAAATTTTATGGAAAAACACAATGCTCCCACTCAATGTCAGATATACTCAAGAGTTATCTTAATTCAATTAGAATCATATTGTAATTAAATTCAAGATCTCAGCTCTTAGATGCATGATTCAATCCAAACTTGAATTGCATAAATATTGTATACTAGCTAAAGATTATATAGATTCATAACCCTTTTGATTACACACCGTTCTCGCAAAAGGTAATCATAAACAAAGAGTTACAAAATCTAATTGTCATATTCAACATACAAATCACATGTATGACAATTAAATATCTTTATATAATCAATGCATGTATTATATAAGAAAATTTAATCACAGTCAATTGCTTAAGTATGATTAAAAACTTCTTATTAAATGTCAAACATTAATATGTATAAGTCCTTGTGAGTCATTCTTCAAAAGAAACTCATTCCAACCTCATAGGTTAACTGTTAGGCGAAATAAAAATCAAGCTCAAAACTCAATTTTCCTTTTAAGGACTGCATCTTATCATTCATAGTTCTAAAACATTTATCAAATTCAAGATGTGATAATATATTTTAGTAGTTAGCTGATTTACTATAATCTTCTAACTTTTATCCCTCATCATTGATATAAAATATCACTCAAGTGATGAGGGTGAGTGATGAGGCATCCTTTCGGATTTATTTAAGAGAGTAATCATTATACTTCGGTCAATATTTTCATGTTTAACCTTAATATAATATTAATAAGTAGATTTTAGAAGGTTAAGTATTTTGTTCTCAAAAACTTTGATATGTGTATATACTCCCACTTACTTTTGTAAGTAGAGACAATTATCTAAATACAAAATATTTAAGCAACAATAAATTATTCTTTATGGAGAACCACAAAATACATTTTAAGTTCTCATATCAAGATTTTGTAATAAAATGCTTCTTAAGATTTAACAAATTCATAACTTAAATCAAGACATAATGGAATTCCTTCCAAAAACTCAAATTAAGGTTCATAGAAAAACTCTAATTTAGTATCACTCTTTAACCAAAAATTCTAACAACAGTTTTGTGTTTCGTCAAGCTAGGAAGAACACCAAAACTACAATCTTCAAGCTAGGAAGTGCAGAAAATCAAAAATCCAAAAGGATTTAGGATTCAATTGGTTTGAGTGGTAAAACCTCAAATCCCTAATGAATTAGGGTTTTCAGTTATGGGTTGTCTTGAATACCTTCTAGGTTTGAACTATATTGAGTGTATCCTTGACACACGCAATTTCTAACCTTGATATGTTTTGGAGGTAGAGCAATTAAAGCTATCAAGAACCAAACAATATGAATAAGGTTTGATCCAACACATTAGACATACCATAATAAAGTGGTATCCTATGAGTTATTAGAATTGTGAAACTATATCATAATTCTATAGATAACTTAATTCTCTTTGGACCAAATACTTGTCAATTGGGTCGAACCAAATAGCATATAAAGTATTCCCGAACCAAGTGCATGCAATAATGTATATTCATTGAACAATATAAGAACCTTATGTTCATGGATTCACAAGAAGACAGAACTTGTAGAAAACTAGAAGGGGGGTTGAATAGTTTACCAATTAAAAACTTTGTTTTGAAACTTATTGTAAAGATCAATTAATATTGATCTTAGATATGTTAATGAAATATGCAAGCAATATGTAAGGAGTAAATAAGGAAAGAAATGATCAAACCACAACAAGTTGTTTATAGTGGTTCGGTCTACAAGGACTCTTTTTCCTTGCCCTACTCCACTCCTCGAGTCTCACACTCGAGATTTTAACTTCACTAGTCAACAAGCTCCTTTCACCGGAGGAGAAAACCTTTACACTTCGCTTACACTATTTCCGACACTAAGCTAGATGTTGAGTTCTTTCCAAGGGTACAACCACTCCCACACACACAACGTATTTTGAGGACTAAAATACTAACCACTCACACTCACAAGATTATGATGGTTTAATACAACAATGAAGTATGAATCAACACAAGATCATACAACACTAAACAAACAAGACTTCCAACTCCTCGTTTGAAGCTTGAATGTGACTTGATCTTCTTTGCTACAAAAGAGATCACTAATATGATATGAAACCGAGTTAGAAAGGTTAGAGAAGATATGTATGAGAGATGTTAGAAAGGGGTGAAAAATTACTTGGCTTGGCATTGCTATTTATAGCCAAATGGGATTGTGAGCTCCATTCGAATGCTAACTTAAAAGGGTTCCGCACTAATTCTAAATTACTTGGCCTCGATATCAAGATATCAAATCTTTGCTAAAGTCAATTCTATCTAAGTGAGATTGTGCAAGATATGAAGAGTACAAATCCACACAAAATATCTAATGAAATCTTCAATGATTTCCATGATGCATCACATGATGTCATATATTGTATTTCTATTTTTAGAAATATGCAAGTACTTAAGTAGTGTTTGGTTTAAGAACCTAACACATTCTAAAAACTACTATCATACATAATGATTAGAGTTATATCAAGATGTTACTAATCATAAATGTAAATGCTCGAATGATGAATATATTGTTTGAAAAAGCTTGTTTTAATATCTATTAAACTTGACAAGCTTTAAGCTTTTATACAAATTAAATTTACTTTTGTAGTTAACAAAACTTAGGTAAAGATAAAAAATATAAATAACGTTTAATGACGATATTTGTATTAACAGAACTGTTCAAGGATTATATGTTCATGTGTTAACAAGAAAACAGAACATTTGAATAATACATTATCAGTCTTTGAATAATTCAAAGCCTCATGTTTATGTGTTAACGAGAAGACATAACACATTTACTATATATACATTATGTTATAAGTCATTGATTAATTCAAGGACTTTATAATTATGTCTTAACATGTAAGCATAATTATACTAACAAAAATAATCATGAACGCAAACTATTGAGTTATATAGTAATTTCAAGTTAATTATATACTTGTAATTATGATCATTATAATATAACCATAATTATGTTGACTAAAACATGTAGTCAAATGTTGAAGTATCCTTACACTATATCATGACATTTGAATGTAGTAGGCCAACAAACATCTAGCGTGTTCAAGTTCTAGTAGAATCATTATTAGAATGTAGTGGGGAAATAAACATCTCATGTGTTTAAGTCCTAGTAGGATTTTTAGTTTCCTTTACCTTGCGATCAAGAGATACCAATAATATTGTTGTTCCTTGCACACACTTTGAGATTTCTCCCACTTGTGAAAGGTACAACATCATATTATGAAAACAAACAACATGTGATTGATTGTTCAAACGATATGATAATGTCATAGATATCATAAGTAGTTTTACCATAACCTGTTATAAGGAATTGTGGATTATTATTTTATAGATAACGTTCTAGTTGCATAAAGGAAGGCAACGTGTTATCTTATAAAATAAAATGCAATTTTCCTTAAGCAAAGGGTTGTTCATATTCGAAAAGTGATGGATTATTTCAAAGCTAGTTTGAAATGATATGGGTGACTAATAGGAAATAAATCCCGAGCTCCCAATCGAAATTGACGACATTACATGAATGTTATTTCAGGTATAAAATGCAATTGTTCCCATTGGATTTGTCAACATTACAAGTGTTACATTTCTAGTAGAAAGCATATAGCGACTTTATATACTTTCCTATTCTCTTCAAATGCCTACGAGTAGCATGTACTTAGGTATTGAACAGAATATATGAAGTTCTACTTATGTAGACAATGGACTAGCCATTCATTCATTCAATTAACTTGAATCTTTAGCATGCAATTCCTCATTTATCGTCTATATAGCCCCAAGGGTAATTAGCACTTTAGGAATAATAAGAGTCCAAGAAGATTACCTAGCATATATGCTAGTAATTCCTTTACTCTTTGCGGTTTAAACTCATACATCGTGACAAGTGCAGGATGTTATTTATTTGAGAAAATTACCAAAAGAGGCCAATTTTCAAGGTTGGTCCATTTTTAAGACTATTTTCTCATCTCTTTCCCAAAAGAGCCTTGCTCAACTGCTCGACTCCATTATTTTTATGACACTTGTCAAGAGTTAGGCGAGCATGCTTTTTACTTTTTTCTAAAATGACAATTTTACCCTTTATTATATTTATTTATTAATTATCCTACCTACCCTCACCTAACTCCATCCACCTACCTCACCACCTTACCTGTCCATAACCACCACCGCTGCTCAACCGCTCGACCACCACTGCTCAACCACAAAAATTACCATTCCATAACCACCACCACCGCTGCTCAACTGCTCGACTACCACCGCCAACTTGCCAACCACCACTGCTCAACCACAAAAATTATCTATACTGATCACACAAAATTACTTATTTCATCACTCGATCCACCCATTTAATAAATCCATCTCCAACATAACTTGACTTAATTAACCACAATTTTATTTAAAAAAAAAAAAAAAAAAAAAAAAAAAAAGCATCACAGATCTGAAAAAATACCACGCAATTACATGATCAATCGGCTCTTCTGGCTTGTGAACAGAGATTCGATCTGTCTTTGTGATGAATCAAAAACATAGACAAATCAATTAAAAAAATGAAATCTGATCTACCGTCTTTTTTTTGACAGATTGAGGACTTTACAAAATCATGGTTGTAGATTATGGGTATGATATATTTATAAAAAGAGAATAGTATAGTTTACGGTTGTAGATCATGGTTGTAGTCTTTTTTTTTACAGATCGAGGACTTCACAACTTGTAGATTACGGATCTAGAAAAAAAGAGAATAGTATAGTGAGGGATCTTGGTTGTAGATTATGGGTATGATATATTTATAAAAAAGAGGCGCTTGTGTATTGAAAGAGAATGTGGGTGATGTTTTTAATTTTACTGTGAGGGATGATGAACGTATAGGTTAATTATGGTTGCCGGATCTGAAGCAATAGAGGGAGAGATGAAAGAGAGAGGGTATTTATATATATGGGGCATATTTGTCATTTAAACAAAAAGTAAAAAGCATGCTCACCTAACTCTTGACAAGTGTCATAAAAATAATGGAGTCGAGCAGTTGAGCATGGCTCTTTTGGGAAAGAGATGAGAAAATGTCTTTAAAATGGACCAACCTTGAAAATTTGGCCTCTTTTGGTAATTTTCTCTATTTATTTTGGTAGCTCTAGACACAATGTTTCCAGTTACACAAAATATTCTATCTTTCAATTAACTCTAGACCACAAAAGGGTAATGAAAGATCATATATGAGTTTATCAATTTGTAATCCTATCTTAGTTTGTCAACCAAGGAGAAAAGATAGGTATATGTCTCACTCTTCTTACTAGGAAAAGAGAATAAGTTTGTCTTTCAAAGAAAAACAACTTTGTTTACGAATTATGTTGCAATAACACAATTAATCAGAATATAAAAAGTTCAATTCTAGTATTTTCAATAATTACATTCTTAAAAGAATTAACTACCCAATTAATTATTAATTAAGACTTAGATCCATCTTGCAACCCCACTTAATTACCATAGGTCCTAAAGGTATAAAAAAATAGGACAAGAGGTGGCGATGAGCGTTAATTGCAATAATACAACTCTTAGATTTATGAGACTGTTTAAGGCATTAGTATCAAGTAATAATGTCAAAAGCATGTTTAGTTCTCATCTTATGCCTCGGTTCAAGGTCCACCAAGCTAACTTCGAGATAAGTCGACCAAGCATGAACGCGGTAAAAATAACCATAGGTCCGACGAGGAGAAATAATTACCATGGGTTGGAAAGGCCCTTAGGTCTCGACTGAGAAGTCAATCCAAGTTCACGTGTTCATAGTTGGATGGCATAGACTTAAAATTAAAATAGGTATCCACATATAAATGTGATAAAAGTCGTGTACAAAGAAGCATGCAAAACAACTTTGTAACACTAATTTTAAAACTTTTGGTAATGACACTGTAGTGATCATCATGGTTCACGGTAGCTCCAATCGAGCGCGTGGAGGCAGAGGACCGTAAGCGCCAAGCATAACCTAGACATCCTTCTGGGTGCGACCGTGCACCTCTTTGAACCCCCTTTTGAGTTTGTTCTAGTGGGTGAGTCGTACATCCCAAGTGTCCATAGCGTATAGTTTTTAAATTCTTGAAAACTTGTTTCATTATATTAGGTCACTTTATTTTACAAAAACGTTTTTCCACAAATCAAATAGAAGGTCACAGTGAGCATGATATTTTGGCGTGTAAATAAAGACCCATATTAATGTTATGGTTACGATATGTATTATTTCATATTGCATGCAATTTGGTGTCAAAGCAAGTAACAATAATGCACATATAGGAATCACAAACATATAATCATAAACATCAATGTAAAACACATATTGTTCCGAGTACTCTTGCGACTCTTCCCCAAACGAAGAACCATAAGACCGTCACTAGATATTAATACCTAGATCACTTCCATACATCGCGAAAAGCAATTGAGTGGGTCTTGTGGCCGGAGAACACATAAAAAGCATGGCAATCTCAATTAACAAGTAATGACGCAATTTTATGTATTTAATAAACAATATGTAATTTTAATTATCATTATAATTCTAATTAACAATTAATTAATTCTAATTAACATTTAATTCTAATTAGCAAGTAATTCTAATTAACATGTAATTCTAATTAACAAGTTAATTCCAATTAGCAAAGTAATTCTAATTAACATGTAATTTAAATAAACAAATTAATTCTAATTATCAATATAATTTAATTTGTGTGTGACTAGTTATTTTTTATTAAAAATTGACAAGTATTGCATATAGTTGTCAAAACAAAATAAAACGAATAACTAAATTAGGTTTTATACAGTCTTTTAAACATGTTTATTAATAAGCAACGCGGTAACCCATAATCGCAAAAACGAAGGTTGACTCGTGATGCCATCAATAGGATTTTAGAACTCGGTTAACCATTAACCTCTACGGTATGCAAATGGATAAGGATCTAGTAAACGCAATTAGGTTAAACACGTAATTAATAAACAATTAATTAATATAACAATTAATTAATAAAAGGGATAAAAGAAACCGTAACCTTGCTTGGCAATTGATCTTTAGTAACGAACAATAAAACCAATACGAAACTAAGCACCTAAAATAGATGCCTCTACGAGTATCACACACAAACACTTAATCCAAGTACGTTCGAATAAACGCTAGTCGAGAACGTTTAAAACTATCAACCACTTGAATAACTTGAATACAAGGAACAAATAAAACCAAGAACACCTTCTCTTTATTCTGCCCGAGAAATCAAATTGTCCGAGAACAGTTTTATATATATTACCCGATATCGGACAAAGAGTGTCCGATATATTATGTATCCTTCTGTCCGATAACATGTCAAACAAAAAACCTCTTAACCTTTGGCTGCTACAATTCGCTAATAGGAATATGCAAGAATAATGAATTCATTAATACATCTTGGATCAACTTGATGCAAGTCATGAATTCAATAAACCAAATACACCTAATCGAATCTTTGAAAGAATTGATTGGTTGGAACATAGGTTCAGTTAGCAAGTAACTTTAGGGATCTAATTGGTTTGACTATTAGGGATATATATAATAACCGTTTCAATGTTTCTGAGTTTTAGGGATATCAAAGAAAACTCGTCCCTCTATATGCATGTATATTTGTTAGTCCTTCCGTCCTATATTAACTGTCCAGTTTGACTTTTCAAAGTATTTTTCTTTCATTTTTGACCTTGAATATTTATATTTGTGTTATATAATACTTGATTCAAAATATATGAATAGAATGAGGGTTTAAATGTATTTTCAATGATATAACTTTCATCAAGTATTATCTAACACAAACAAAAATATTTAAGGTCAAATTTGACAAAGAAAGACTTAAAAAAGTCAAACAGGACAATCAATATGGGACGGAGGTAGTAATATATAGTCAATGACTAACCCATGCATAAACTCAAAACTTGAGCGACAAGCCTAAAACAAAACACCCCCGATCAGATATATATTGGACAAGGCCCAAGGCACCAAACCGACCCAAGTAGCATGTGAATCAAGTCCATGCGTCGTTTATAGGATCGGGTCACATGCATGCATAAACGGGTCTAACGTATATTCAAGTTTAAACGATCGTCACGTACTCTCGTGTTTAACGTGTGTTCCCCCATAGGCTCTCACACTTCTAGTCGTTTACGTGTGTTTTAACTCCTACAATCCAACATTGTTGTGTTTCTGAATCGTTTGGTGAGATGCACCTATATAAGTAGTGGCATCTCCTCTAAAAATTTACTTTCTTATTTGAAAAGTGTGGCTAGAAATCTTTCTCGTTCTTCTTATTTTAGTTTTTTTTTCTCATCGGATCTTTTTGTCAAAGATTGGCCATTGGAAGTTATAGCAGACAAATTGGTTTTGTGAACTTTTGAGCTCTTTGATCATCGTTTTGTATTACACTCCGTAGTAATTAGTAATGTGGGTCCTATACTCCAATCTGATATTCTGTGAATATGTTAAATTTGGCTATATTTTTGGCGCTTAATTTTGAGCCGTAATCGTATCGTATATGTGGGCTATCAGAGTTATCAATTACTCCTTCCGTCTTATTTTTATCATTCAAATTACTTTGGACGGGTTTTATTGTTCAACTTTGACCATTAACATATTTATTTGGGTTATATAATACTTGATGAAAATTATACCAATGAAAAATACATTTAAAACCCAATACATTCATATATTTTTCATCAAGTATTATATAACACAAACGAAAATAATTATGGTCAAAGTTGAAGTAGAAAGACTAAAAAAGTCAATAGTGGACAATAATTTTGGGACGGAGGGAGTATCATTTTTAGGGCGTTTGAATTTAAGAGTATGTTCGTCAAGTTGATTATTAACTTGTATTTGTTTGTTAATTCGATTATACGCTTGAAGTTGGCCATCTTTTGCATCATTTTCTTCGGCTATGTCCTCTTTTTACAGCCATCTTTTGCATCATTTTCTTAAGAGTACCCTTTAAACTTAGTGTTACCTTTGAGTTTTAACATATGCAATGCTTACCTAAATATGTTGCTGTCTTATTACTAACTAGCTTCATAGCCCGCCCGAATGAGCGGGCTAGCTTCATGATAACGCATGTCGAAATCTGAATATGTATGTAAAAGCAAACAATGCAATATATATTGAAAAATATAATATATCTGTTTTTCGAATACAGTTATATGCTACTTGTTCAAATACGAAATATAACTTCCTTGGACACGACGTTTGTTGCGGAGTTTGTGTAGTTTCCATATTTTTTGCCAACAAAATACCTTCAAGCCTTTCCTTTATACATGTGTCAACTTGAGCTGGCATGTTATATCTCAATCCGTAGAAAATAACATATGTGAAGTATGAGCATCGTGTATTAAAGCAAAAGCAAAGCGACATCAGAGACCTTTTGTTCATTTTTTTTTGCTAACACCACACTCAAACAATCACTTTCATCTTACATGTTTTCAACAATTCGTGCCAGAATATAATAATCAATAGTCAAATATAATAATCAATAGTCAGACAACTAAGGGTGGTGGCAACGGAAAGCGGGTTGGGATCGGGCTTGGCCAGCCCGAGCGGCTACACCACCGCAAGCAATGCGGGCTCGAGCGAGTTGATGTGGCTGCGGGGAAGAAGCCCGGGGCGGGTAAGGAATGCAACGGCTACATCAAATGAGGATTTACTTTTCGTAAAAATTAAATGTGGTGAGGGGTAGGGATACATGGTTGCCACTAAAAATCTATGGTGAGGGGTGGTGTGAGGATGAGATGAGTTGGAAGAATGTTATTGGTGGATGGTGAGGGATGGTGAGGGATGGTGAGGGAGGGTTGCCACCACCCTAAAAATTATGCGTTTAACAATAATCTTCAATTTAGCTCACAAGTCTTTATATATTTTCACATTGTGCATTTGGAGATGATGAAATAACGGTTTTCATCAAGATAATATATCTAACCCGTTGATTGGAACTTTAACTCGCTTAGTTTTTCGTTAGAGATCTTCTAAGATGGAAGCTTCTTATCCGCCGGCAGACAACATAGCATTTTTCTTCGTAATGGTGGCCCGAGATTAATATTGACCATTAAATATATTAAATTCCAATAACACAAGTTACTTAAGATGATCGTAAGATTCTAGCCACACCAACTTATCTAATTCTTCATTAGCAAAAATTTATAAAATTAATCATATAATAGCATGTAAAAGAGTTTTGAAGGGTGTTTGGCCGGTTACCTAATACTTTGTAGTTCTCGAATTTAATCTTAAACAACGATCGAGGCCGATAACTACATTGGATTTAGCCCTTAAACACATAATTTCCGTTTTACTTTATTTACTTTTATCATGCGAGCATCGACTTAATATAGCTTCTACTTGTCGCATTTTGTTTATAAAAATAGACTTGTAGCGTGTTTTCAAATTTACCCTAAGATCAAGATAAGTTACAAAATTTTTGTAGCACATTCATACTATCCCATCATCAACTAAAAGGAAATTTTCATGATTAGATTCTACTATACCAATTATATGCACTTGAATGTTAAAAGCATATATTAGAGTATATATTATAAATTTCAAAGGCTTCATAGGTCTACATATCGATTACAAGATATAGGATTATGGAGATTGAGAATAAGAAAGTTGCTACTTACCTCTACATTTATTTTGTCGAAAAGCTCAAGGTTAAGATCACGTGCATGCCTGACCAACTATGAATGAAAATACACCTTCGTGAGCAAGATTGACATTAGCGTTTTTGTATCACCAAAACAATTGTGATATAAACCTCGGCCTCCTTTGGGCCCACTTAATCTTAGGATGACGGCGATACCACAAACACGTTTTATTGCTTATTTGGCAACATATATCTGACCAAATCTATATTCGATAATTTACACAAATGATACTAAATAAATCATACGAAAGTATGGTCATATATTTACGTTATTGCCTAAAGGATTATTACCCCATGGACCGTAATCTAGACAAGCTCCACCACCAACAGCTGTTTCATAATTTTCATGCCCACGCTTATGCAACCATGTATCCACAAGAAGAAAATGTAAAGCATAATATAGCATGTATCTTAAATGAGAAGGTACATAAGAACCCGATCATAGTGTTCGCTCACAATTTGAGTATGCTTCTTCACGATTTGTTGTGAGATGCACTAACACCCTTTACATTTGACAACGAAGATTTATCAATAAATACACCAATGATAAATATATCGTCATAAGCATATAATTTAGCTACAACGAACCACCAAGAATACAAACCTAATGCATGGTATGCCACTCGGATCTAGCTTCATTTTTAACAGATTCATGAGATCACGGCAGTGTGAGATCGGCTGAAGTGTATGGCCCTCGCAATATTCTCAATCACGTTAATCGCATAAAAGTAAGGAATATAATTTAGCTCACAAGTCTTTATATATTTTCACATTGTGCATATATACAATGACGCACAAGTTTCTTATATAATAATCAATTGAATCCTAACCGCTAACCTTACAAACACAAGGCGTAATCCACCACATTTTTCGTACTAAAACATAACACGCATAAAAGCTATTGTTATAACTCCTATGACTACCATGGTAGTTGTCATCGCAAGAAATAAACAAACTATCGACTGCCAACTTATCTCTACTACTAAATGTTTCATGCACCCATCACAAAAACTATATAAATCATAAACAAACAATTAACCAAATATGAATCATGAGTATATAAATTGATAAAAGTTCGAACCAATTGTGATATAAATTGATAAAAGTTCAACCACCTGAAGTAATCAAGATTGACATAGATGGATTCCACTATCAAAAGCTTTCCCATAACACATCCATTAAATTTCTAAAAACAACAACATTCAATTAAAAAAGTATATAAATTAGTAACTATTCCACACATATACCAAAAATTGAAAAACTATAAAGCTAAAGGGAAGGGTTATAACTGGTTTGTCGAAACTAATGAGTGAGTGGAACAACAAAATTTAAAAATCTCCGACCTTTGAATTTGAATTATAATTGCCCCCGGCCCTAACAACTTCCTATTTGCCGCTTTGGCTCGTTTGTGATAAGTTATAACAAAAATTGATCCAATATAAGTAAGTAAATCACTTCAAATTGTCACCCTATGATCTAAGAAATAAAATGGTAAAAAAATAACATGTTCAAGTAGCACATTTAGGTTGCTCATTTACACCTTTCTCAAAATAACACATAATTTTATACCCTAAAATTAGTTATTTCCCCGTGGTCAGTATTACAACTTATATCCATTAAGTAACTGTTAAATGAGTGTGTAACTATAGATACGCATTTATACCGTGAAAGAATAATTTAATGAGAATATTAAGACTAACCGCTATAGAGAATGATCAAAGTCCCTCCATGAGTATGGCATCTAAATGAAGAAAAAAAATAACCAAGGCATCGAGAGTTAATCTAGCATTCGATGCGTAATAAACCATCTTTCGGATGTAAAATTTGTTACCTTTAAAACATCTAACTATCAATATGCTTGCATATCCAAAGACTAAGCAAATAATCAACAAAGAAAAGAATATAGTCACAATAAATAAGCGACCAATATCATATTAGATCAATATCCATTGACGCCTCCTGTGTTGTAGAAAGGGCACATGGGTTAAATGTAAAACCTATAAGTAAGGAAAATAAAAATCTTATAAAACGATATACAATTAGAACCCAAAGATAATAAGAACGATTGCAATCAAACAGATAAAACCAAGAAAAAAAATCAAACCCCCAAAAAAATAGATCCTAATATGGTGTTTCGCAAGTAAAGAAAGTAGAGAGTTGAATAGTATGACCAATATAGCATATCTCCCAAACCAAATAAGAGTGAATGAGTGATTTACCTAGTAATTTGTAAATAGCCATTTTCAACTTCCATTACAAAATGCCCAAGCATTTGAAACAAAATGCAATTGTCAACTAAAAATCATAATCAATTGAAAACAAAATAAAGAGAGGATCACAATTACTTGAAATATAATTTTCACATTCAAGAAACCATGGAAAGTAATTAGAAAAACAATAATCTAAAGCATAACACCACCTTCAAAACATGCCGAGTAGTGTGACATACATCATTTCCATGATTGCTTGTTCCTTCTCCAAAACGCCTTTACCACGATGGAAAAATCAAAATCATATTGAGGTACAATTTATAATGATAACCATATATCGATAATCACAAAGAAACATTCATTTCCACTAAAAGCAAACAAAACCCATTACCTAAAATCGTTAAAACACAAAACCTACAAATTAAATCGCCCAAAAACAACATTAAACTCACCGAGACATTTAATCAAACAGCTGGCATGCAAAAATAACCAATTAAACCCACTATGACTGAAATTAAGATCAATTGAAACACAAACATAAAATAGCATCAAATGAAAACACTGATTCATTTAAAAAAAAGAGAGACACGATAATATTATATGATTAAAATTGAAAAGATATACCTGATCGAATTTTAGGGAGGATTAAGAAGATCGTATGAAATGAACTGTTGATTATCTAGCGTTGATATTGATTTGATGTTACCGAGGAGTTACTGATTATGTGTGAAAGCCGGTTGATGATGATATTGATTGAGAAGAGATGTTTTTTAGAGGCTGCTTGTGCTGTTTTCCACCGCTTTTAAAAATAGTTTTGATTGGAGCGCATAATTTGGAAATGCCGATTGAGTAGGGGATTTGTTTGGGAATTTGGGAAGATGGAAAGTGTTCTCACATTGAGTATCAGTTTTGAAAGAAGAGTTTATACCATAAAATGTCCTGCTCCATGGTTGTTGTACATGTATCTGAGGTCTAAACCCAAGTTCTAACCTCGCAGATACGATTTTTTTCTTGTGTAAATGGATGTTGTGCCTAGTCACCATTTCCACCTCATCAAATGATGTGCCATGTCAACATTAAAATGTCTAGTCAGCATTAATGACGTGTCAATGTAGTCCCATATATATGTATAGATTTGCAACTCTTTAATAATGAAATAGTTGCAGGTGTTTACAACTAATACTAATTTTGCTTAACAACGCGCGAATACTAATTATTTTGTTTTTTAAGTCTTGCATTGGAAAATTGTGTCTGTGCAACTTAAGAAATTTTTGTGTCTATGCACCTTAATTTGCTTCAGGGTTGCTCCTTTTTTTTTTTTTTCCTTAACAATATATATGGAAGATATACAATCATTTTCATTTGAATCTCTAGTAGTACCAAAACCTGAATGCAAATTAAATATAGATTTAACTGATTCCTTTATTATATCATTACCTCATATTAATATTATCCGTCGAAACAACATTCTGACTTTGCCGCCTTACAATTTTTCTCACACTCTCCTTTGTTTTCAGTACATTTAACATCCCAGTTATGACAACAACACCATGCAGTATTCCTATCTATGCCTCGACAATATTTTTGGCAAGGCAACTCAGCATTAATTCCTTTTATCTCAATGAAATCGTTTTTCCTACCTGCAAATTCAAAATTGAAAATGTGTGTGATATTTGTTCAAAAAGTATGCCTCAAACAAATGAACCAGAGATGCAAACTTACTTTGGCTACAAACAAGCAACATCATAAAGCTTATAAAGAGGACACTCATATGTGATCCACCTGGCTTCACCATCGCGCTACTCAAATCTCTGAGTTTTTAAATTTTTTTTTTCAATAACGTTAAGAGAGAGGACTTGATGAATGGCAACCTAGACAAATCTCTATTTATCCACACATACAGGAAAGATGCGTAATGGTTTATTTTACCCATCTATGGCATAAAAGACTACTAGTAGCAAATCATTCTTTAAGTGTGTTCCCACAAGAGTTTTCTTATGCTTTAATATAGGGCTCAATATCTACAATTCCTAACTCCGAAATAATAATAGGGGCAATTTCATAATTCCCTTTCTTAACTTTGGAAATTTTATATGTATACTTTAAAAACATTGTACATTATGACTTCATTGTATATACTTTGATTATATATGAAATTAATTTTGAAAGTAGGAGAAACGTATGAAATTCATCCATAATAATAAGAGTAAACTCCAAAATAACTCGTGCTGTCGCCACATACTTTTCCGAAAGTTTTCAACAGCATAATATCCTTCGTTAAGAAATATCCTTCGTTAGAAATCGTTAATGAGGACTACCGTGCAAATATATTCCGTTATCTCACATTTGTTAGAGATATTTACGTAAATGTTGTGCAATTGTACCAAAGTCTAAATTTATTTACAATTCGCCATAGACGGTCACGCATCGGTGCCAGCCAATACGAGTGGGCAAGTTACGCACGCCGGAAATGGGATCGGGAATGGCCGGTATATGGGTCGAGTCGGGCTGCCACGCGACCAATGGGTGGTGCCACGGCATTGGTAAAATATTTGTTACTGTCACCTCGATTGAACCTGACATTGTGGGCATGCTGCTTCAATGTAAAATAGTATACCAGATAACCTTCATAATAATCATAGCGAAGCGGTCCAATATCAACATAAAAGCTCAATTTGTTTTGGCCTATCATTTCACGGAGTTTTATGGACTGTAAAAAATTAATAAATATACCGCCGGACTCGTTTTTTTCGTGCTCTTTCCATGGTAGCTGGGGAATTTTTCTTCGATTTCGTCTAATTTAAAATGGAAAATCATCTTTTTTTTGTTTTCGCATTTTTGAGGTTCGTTTGAAATCAAAAAATTCCCCGCATACCATTGAAAGAGCACTAAAAACGAGTCCACGGTATGCTCGGGAATTTTTTCGACTTGGTTTGGACCTCTAAAAATGCAAAACAAAAGAAAAATGGTGATTTTCGATTTTTTCGAGGTTCAAACTAAGTCTAAAAAATTCCCTCGAGATATCGGACTGCTTTTACGTGCTCTTTCATTGGTAGCGCTCTCGAATTTTGATTTCAAACGAACCTCAAAAATGCGAAAACAAAGAAAAAACGATGATTTTCGTGATTTTTCGAGAGGTTCGCTTTGAAGTCGAAAAAATTCCCGAGCATACCATTGGAAAGAGCACGTAAAAAACGAGTCCGACATAATTTTTTATTTTTACAAATTCATAAAACTCCGTGAATTGATAGGCCAAAACTAAATCAACCTTTAAATATGAATTTGACCTTTAAATTTTATGAAGTGCATGTATTAAATTTAGGGATATATACTTGAAGCTATGCCTAGCCCGTTGGCAAGAAAGATCGCTTCCCACCCAAATGTCCTAGTTCAATCCAAGGGGTGACAAACCACGCCACGCGGGCACCACCTCATTGTCCACGTGGCAACCCGACCGACCCATATACCGACCGACCCATTCCCGACCACCCGATGACACGCGCACCACTGTGGCTTTACACGCCACCAACGCGGACCGGCCCAACCACAGGACGCATTTGTAAATGAATTTAAGGACTTTGGTTGCAATTTGTTCCTTGCCACAAGGACGATTTACGTAAACATCTCTTAACAAATGTGAGATAACGGAGATATATTTGCACCGTTAGTCCTCATTTACTGATTTTACTAACAGAGGGATGTATTTGTGCCAACTTTACTAACGGAGGGATGTATCTGTTGAAACTTTTGATGGTAAGGATGATGCTTTAAACGGCGTGAAACCACATGGCCAGATTTTGAGTTTACTCTAATAATAATGATAACAATAATGATAAAGTGTAAAAACTGTTCATGTTATGTCCGTTTGACACATTATACATACAAAAAACTGTTGGCTTTATTCATTTCTAAACTGCTAAAATCTAACAAAAAATCCATCCTTAAGAGTGAAAGGTTCACCAAGTTGTTTGCACCATCGTAACATTAATGTTGGCCTCTTCTATGTCACGCATGCAAATTAATATACAGTTTTAACACCTTGTGTCATAATAAAAAGACAACAATGAGATATATCTTGCAGTTGTTTAACAATGTTTATGTGTGGAGTATATCTATATATGTACTCAAAGATCAACGAGTACCATGTCTCTATGCGTCACAAGTCAAGTTCCACAAAAAAATCATATGGCACGCATTTTTTGTGCTTCGCAGGTAAAGTTTTACAAGAAACTAAGTTTGCTGTCACAAGATTGTGATGAAAGAAGAATATTTGTTCAAACCACGATACACACACAGTGTTTTCGCACTTCAATATTGTCTAAATTTGAGAAGCGTGCAGTCACTACTTGTCACATATTTTTGATGATGAAACCATTCATATAGTTTTATTAAAAAAATATATATATGTGGTTACAAACTTAGAGTATCTACAATGTATCAAGTCTGTATTTAATGCATTCAATGCATAATACATTTAATTACTAAAGCTTGAAAGAAATATTTGAAGTTTATCAAGTCATTGTAGCTTTTCAAAAAGCTTTTGATTCAATACAAAAAACTCTTTCAAAAAACTTTTTAGAATAGTGAAAAGCTTTTCACAACTTGATCTATTGTGGATACTCTTACAATCAATAATCAAGGGTAACGTGAACGTACGTCGTCACATTCTTTGCTCCAAACATATTCTTTAGCAATAATGAGACGGCATTGACTAGTATGTACGGAGTAGTAGGTAGGACTTAGGAGGTAGTTATGGTTAAGAGTTGTGCTAATTTTGTGTTAACCAGTGATTATGTGTAAGATAAAAAGGATCATAGTCCTTATTTGTATACTAAGCTAGGTAGTTATGGTTATGAGTTGTGCTAATTTTGTGTTAACCGGTGATTATGTGTAAGATAAAAAGGATCATAGTCCTTATTTGTATACTAAGTTAGTACCCGCGCACGGGGCGAAAAACTAAACAGCAAATAATTATAGTTGTAAAATTGAGGTTAACTATTTCATGTATGAAATAAATTAATATTGTTTATTGAGTCAAACTTTTAACTTATAATAAGTCATTGAAGAGAAATATATAGTGTAAAATATAATGTTTGAAGATATAGGAAGTAGGGATAGATTAGTAATTCCATATTTCTCACTTTTAGACTTATTAGAAAATGTGTTTCCTCTTTATATATATTTAGATGAATACTCGCATAAAGCAACGTTTTATAGCGGCAAACAATTATACTTGCGAACTTGTGGTTCTGGTATGACTCTTGATAAAACAAAGACAAGTTCAATTTGGAAAAAAAGTTTATGAGTTAGAAATTAAAAATGATAAAAATTTAAAAATTAAACAATTTATAAATTATTAATTAAGTGGTGGGTATTTTTTTCAATTTTAATCAATAGTAAGTAATTGAACTTTACTTATTTTTTTTAATTTTAAAGTTTTTAAGTTTTAAAAAAATGATTTTCTCTTTATATATTATAGAGATAGAAAAATTGATAGAGATATAAATTTCTTGGGTTCGATTTCAAATGGAGAAACTGGATACAAATTTTTTTACATTTGGCTAGAACATTTATTCTAGTAAATGGAAGTCCTACTTCAGAGTTTTTGTTGAAACGTGGGTTACAAAAAGGAGATTTATTATTGCCGTTTCTTTTTATTATTGTTATGAAAGGCTTGCATATTGCGTTACAAGAGGTGGCTCAATCGAAGTTAATTATTGGAATTATGGCAGGTGCATCTTCTTTTACCTTGTCCCATTTTTTTATGTTGATGATGTAATCATATTTCGGATTTCAGTGCTCGGGATTTGGAGAGCATCATTCACGGGCTTTAGGTTTTTTATCTTGCTTCGGGCCAAAAATTAATGTCCAAAAATCAAATGTTTTTGGAGTTGGCTTGCTGATGCAGGTTTTACTGACCAGGTTTTCATATTTGTATTGTCTCGTTATACCTATGGTCTACTCTAATGCACTAACGGGCAGTGTACCCGGTCGTGTGTAGTGTAGTATTCGGTAAAACCGAGGTCGTCCTAAGAGCTATGTGTGCGGATTTAAACTAAGTCTAGGTATCACAGATTTTAATAGATTTTAAGGTTGAAATGATTAATTAACTACTAAAACAAAAAAATAAGAAAAGCAAGTAAAGGCAAGGGTTGTGATCAATAGGGGAGAAGTGTGCTAACCTAGTTATTCATCCTATCAAGTTAAGTTTACGTTTAATTACTTCCAATTACTTCAAGTGGGGGTAAAAGTCGCTAGGACAAAGATTTGGTCGGATTCGTCCTAACCTATCGAAAGGGTCCCACTAGAGATGTCAGGTGACCCGTCGAAAGTCCAGTTGTTCTTAGTCCCCTAAGCCAAGTCATTAAGTACCGCTAAATGCAAGATTCATAATAATGAGTGCCCGGGCGCTAGCATCTGAAACACTCATCCCTAACTTCTTAAGTTCATCCAAACGGTAGGTGATCAGCTGGTCAAATCGCACAAGCGGGAAGGGTCGCTTGGTCATATCTTACCCTTCCCACTCACTCTACCTACTTAGGTCAGCTTGGTCATATCTACTAAGTAACTAGCCACTACCGCCATTCAAAACTACCGAAACAAGGGTAGCTACCAACAAACTAAGCATGCATACACTAGAAATAATTATACGAAAGCAATGTAAAAATAAACAAAACAATTAAGGAATCATAACTAGGCTAGCACCAGAGGTGCTTAGCCACTCATATTATCTAAAACAATCGATTCAATGTTTAACATTACTAAATTCATGAATTGAAAGTAAAGAAAAGATAAAATGCTAATGCTTATCGTAGGGGAGTGATTTCTCCCTTGGAGATGGCTCCGTATGCTCCCTAAGATCCGCCTTCAACCTTCTACTCACGCTCACCGATGTTGTGTGTGAAATGGGATGATTAGAAATGCCGAATTCGTGGTATTTATAGGCCGACCGTTACTGCCGTAACTTAGTTGAGAGTTACGCCGTAACACCATTATCTTCGCAATTTGCACCGAAAATGTTGGTTACGCGTAACATCCGGAAGGAGTTACGCCCGTGATCTTCAATAACCGTGAAGAGACAATAGTTAGACAATAGTTTGCAGTATTTTGGGCGCGGAACCTCATTTGACCATATAAATGATATAAAATACGAGCATTATCGGGGGAGATTGACACTTAATATTCAAGACTATTTGATGTTATCACGTGCCGATGGAAGACGTGAATATTTTGGCTCGTGTCACAAGTTGTGCAACGGGTAACCTTCCTTTTATTTATCTTGGGTTGTCCATTGGTTCAAATATAAATCGCATTTCTCATTGACAACAATTTGTCGATCGATTTCAGTCTAAATTATCATCACAAAAGCATTGCTTTTGTCTATAGGTGGTCGGCTGACGTTAACTAAATCAATTTTAGGAAGTGTCAATATTTACTACATGTCTCTTTTCAAAGAATAGGTATTTATTCTTAATCAATTAGAAAGTCTTAGAGCCACCTTATTTTGGGTGGTGATGCTGATTAAACAAAGCTTTCTTGGGTGAAATGGGATATTGTCATGGCCGTGTTCGACTTAGGTGGGTTAGGTATGGGTAGCTTAGAAGATTTTAACCTTGCTCTTCTCACAAATTGGCGTTGGTGGTTATCAAAAAATTGGCGTTGGAGGTTATCAACAACGCACAGGAATGGTTACCGGGAGTGTGACTTCATGGAAACAAAGTTACAAGTTATATTGAACGACCGACTTGAGTCGTTTTAAATGTTACATTTGATGAAATAAGCTTTGACAATAATTAGTTTCAAAAGTACAAGTCCCAAATGAAAAGTAGTTCAAAGTTCACAACGAATGTTATGATCCTGTTGGAAAATCTTCATGATGAAATGCCCATGAGATGAGACTCTATGCAGTGCTCTAATGCATAACGAGCTAGATAAATCAACAACCTTAGAATACATGCTAAAACGGTCAACATAAAGTTGGTCAGTTCATAGGTTTATAAAAATAATAATGTTAAGTAAAAGTATTGTGGATCAAAAGAGTTTTAGTGGCTACTACTTCACTCACAGTATCAGGTAAAGCATTAGTGGCTACTGCTTTACTCACAGTACCATGAAAAGTATTAGAGACCATTGTATCAACACAATGGGTTGAAAAGGTTTTGTAGACTATTGTATCGCAACAATTGATGCGCGTACGAAGCGCGTTCAGGGTCAAAGGAAACTTCCTTTTCTTTGAGCAAGTTTTTCAACCACCTAGGCAATGAACCTAATCGTTGTAGTGTAGTATTGGGTAAGCCTCGGGGATTGATATCGTTCTCTAGTGGAATAGGAATGCTAGTAAGAAGTGTACTACGCTAAGGTTGAGGTTGAGGAAGATTCTTTTATCTTTTATTTTTTAGAAAGCTAAGGGTAAAATCTCGGGCTTGGATTTGGGGGTGGTACTTCACCGATTACTTACTATTCTAATTACCTAACCTCTACGGGTAGTCTTATGTCTATTTATATGTGCTCAGATGATGATTAAAATGTGTTTACCTAGATACTATTACTCCCTAGTTATCTTTTATTGTAGGTTGAATTGTCACGTCTTATTCTTAACGCTTGTGTTTCCTAAAGTCGAGGGTATACCTATGCCCTAACTCTTTGATGTCACCCGAAAGTGTAGTAAAACTAAATCCACTAAAGTCATTTATAAACTAACTTTAAGGTTATCTTTGGATGTTTAGACTACGAAATCCGCTATCTCATTCATATACCAATTTTCACAAAGATTCATCAAGCATTAAACACAACGATAGCCTAGTTGCACTCCTAAGCCAATTACAATTAAGATAAGAGACAACCTAACAATAATTAACAACTAGGTTTCATAGATCAAAGCAAACACACAAGAAATTTAGCTGGACATGTTAAACAAGCAAGCATACACACATTCAATGAAAGACATAATGAAATTATTGAAGTAAAACACTTATCTTGATGTGTAAAATAGGGTTTAGGACCCTAAGATATCGGGCCCAAGCCTGACTACAAACGCTAGGTTTTTACTCCAAAAGTCCACCTCTTAAAATAATCAAAATTTGATTTCTATATATAATTTTATTAATTTATGCGCAAGGCCGCTTCTTTATAGATGGACGACGATCGGCCATTGGGTTTTCGCCTTGGCCAAGTTATCGCTGAGACACACGCTAGAAGTCAGACTGCCTTCGCTTCGGGGACGCTGCCCCGATTTGGATCCGGTCGTTGGGATGAAAAGTCTTAGTGACACCCTGCCTTCTTCAAAGCCCGACACGTGTATTTTAGCAAAAGTCTATTGAGCCGCCAGTTTATTTTAATTAAATCCGAGAGTAGGGGCGCATCGACCTTAGTCAGACGCCACGCCTTCAGCTTTCAGCAGCCTGTGTCTTCGATCTTGACTTAGTCATTTTCTTCATATATTCACTCCTTTTCATCCAAATAAGCATCATTCCAAATAGCTTTGCTTCCAAGAGACCTAAAAAGTGAAAAGGAAACTAAATTAAGCAAGAATCTGAGCAAGTGGGCTTATTAAGGGCTTAAATGACCCCCTAAAAACGTATGTTTTAAATGAACTAGGACAAGACAAATAATCAAGTATAAGCATAGTTTCAAAGTTCCCGTTTTAGTCTCCCTCCCTATTCTTAAACTGAACATTGTCCCTAATGTTCCCCAAAAGTATCAAATTTATGATAAAGGAAGGTAAGTAAAAGAGAAAAAAACTAGTACTCCCCTGATTAGCTTGGTAGGATCCGTGTGAAGTAGTGGTTAAATTCTTTCCCAAGAAGAATGTATGCGTGATAAGCTCCATCCAATATTATGTTTCTTCTTCTTGCCAAATATAACCTACACACTTTAAGAAAAACAGTATCTAAATCTTCGCGATAAAATCGCTATAAATTATATATGACACAAGTACACTAGGATATAATGCTTGTGGAATGGATGTTTGCGCATTTTCTCGAACATTAAGACTCGAGAATTTCCAAAAATTTATACTTAGCACGTAAAACGGAGAAATTTTATAAGTTACTGCTTTCCCCGACGCCGCAAAGTTCTAATCCCTGGGTTTAAAATTGTCCCCGACAGAACCGACTGCCAAGGCTTCCCGAAAAATTCGAAAAAATTACACCTTTAGAATCGGAAATTTTCCCGCAAAACATCCATTATGACTCTATACAAGCATTTGACTCTAAAACACACATAGATAATTCAATTTACTAATCGAAGTTCTCATGTTCACGCTTTTGAAAAACGATGTAATCCTCCCTACTTACCTTTTGTAAAATACATCTATATGTAATTAAGACGAGGTTAAAGACAAAATAAAGCATTTTCACAAAATCAAACATGAGAACAAATAACAATGAAAAAGATATATGACACAAAAACAAGCTAACAATTAGCATTGGTTGCCTCCTACTCTAAGCCGCTTTTCTTTATTTATGAGTCTTCTAGCTAGACTCAAGTCGTGCTCCTACATACCTATGTAAGTAAGTTTATCCTCAAATAA
>OU343222.1:84648106-84848325 GCA_910596185.1 Chrysanthemum makinoi
AGGTAAGAGTGATATTGTTCACTTGGTGTGAAGGTTTAGGATTTTCGTAGGAGCTCATTAGGAATTTGACTTGATCTTCAAGCTCGAGCATCCTATGATTGGAATTTTGTGAGCCAATAGGAGGCAAGGAGATTGCCTTGACGGTTTTGGGCCTTCACGGCGGTCATTCCAACTTTCGTTGTCATAGAGGGCAAGATCCTCTATTGTACCCCACGATTCTTCCGCGGTGTGATCACTAAGTATGCCACCGGCCGCTTGGTCGATGGATTGCTTAGTTGAGAAGTTGACATGATCGTAAAAGATTTGGACTTAAAGCCAAAGATCAATGCCATGGTGAGGGACTTTATGGAGTAAATCCTTGAATCGAGTCCATGCTTCGTTGAGAGATTCACCTTGACGTTGTTGGAACATCAAGATTTCATTCCTAAGTTTGGTAGTTCTCCCTGATGGGAAAAATTAAGCAAGGAAACGAGTAGTGAGATTATCCCAACTTTAGATGGATCCGGCGGGAAGTCGCTCAAGCCAATTACTAGCTTGGTCCCGTAAAGAGAATTGGAAGAGACGCAAGCGGCGTGGTCTCGCTGGTGGTAGCATCAAGGTCGATGGAATCAACAATTTTAAAGAAGTCCTTGAGATCTTGATTAGGATCTTGAACGAAGTCCATGGAATGCACATCCATTTGCACCAACCGGATGGTGTCGGTCGGGCGAAGTTTGAGCTGATCGGGGGCTCAATAGTGTTTCTATAGCCTTGGTGGCTCAGTCTAGAGTATTCACCAAGAGTACAGCCTCTTGGCGGGTCAATGAGTGGTGGGGGGTTATCACCTTCCATGATGAAAAGTGATGGGACGAACAAATTCACGAAGAACGGGGATAGACTACGAGGAAGCTAAAAATGAGAAAAAAGTCTTACTTGATAGGAATCAAGTAAGGGAACCTAAATGAGATAAAAATCTAACAAGCTATTCTATTCCCGGCGGCAAAAACTTGATGCGATGCGAAGCGGCGTTTGGGTCAAAAGGAAACTTCCTTTTCTTGAGCAAGTTTTCAACCACCTAGCCATGAACCTAATCCTTATAGTGTAGTATTGGGTAAGCCTCGAGGGGATTGATATCGTTTCTCTGGGAATAGGAATGCTAAATAAAGTGTACTAAAGCTAAGGTTGAGGTTGAAGGATTCTTTTTTATCTTTTATTTTTTTTTTAAGCTAAGGGTAAAATCTCGGGGCTTGGATTTGGGGGTAGTACTTCTACCGATTACTCTACTATTCTAAGTTCCTAATTCTCTGGGTAGTCTTATGTCTATGTTGTGGCTTCAGATGATGATTAAAAATGTGTTTACCTAGATACTATTACTCTCTAGTTATCTTTTATTGTAGGTTGAATTGTCACGTCCTTATTCTTAACGCGTTGTGTTTCCTAAAGTCATAGGGTATGCCTATGCCCTAACTCTTTGATGTCACCCTTGAGTGTAGTAAACGAAATCCACTAAGTCATTTATAAACTAACTTTAATGTTATCTTTGGATATTTAAACTACGAAATCCGCTATCTCATTCATATAATAATTTTCACAAAGATTCATCAAGCATTAAACACAACAATAGCCTAGTTGCACTCCTAAGCCAATTACAATTTACATAAGAGACAACCTAACAATAATTAACAACTAGGTTTCATAAATCTAAGCAAACATACAAGAAATTTAGCTGGACATGTTAAACAAGCAAGCATACACACATTTAATGAAAGGCATAATTAAATTATTGAAGTAAAACAATTATCTTGATGTGTAAAATAGGGTTTGGGACCCTAGGATACTGTCCAAGTCGGACTACAAACGTTTAGGGTTTTTACTCTAAAAGTCTACCTCTTAAAATACTGAAAATTCGGGTTCTATATATAATTTTACATCTTGACGCTGCATAAAATTAGGATGCCGAGATCTCCGTCATTAGGGTTTCGTCTTGGCCAGGTTATTGTTGGGACGGCGTCACGTTGTAATTTGATGCCATCGGGCTGATAGGGCGTCGTCTAATTCGGATCAGGCCGTCGGCATGAAAAGTCTTAGTGGCGCCCTTCCTCTTCAAAGCTGGCGCATTCCAGTGTATTTAGCAAAACATCTATTGAGCCGTCAGGTATTTTAATTAAATCCGTAGAGAGGACGACGTCGCCCTTTAGTTGGGGCGCCGTCGGCTCCAGTTCAGCAGCTTGTCTGTGATCTTGACTTAGCTATTTTCTTCATATATTCACTCCTTTTCGTCCAAATAAGCATCATTCCAGCATTTTGCTTCCAAGAGACCTAAAAAGTGAAAAGGAATGAAATTAAGCAGTAACGGATATAAAATTGGGCGATTAAGGGCTTAAATGATCCCCTAAAAACGTACGTTTTAAATCCTTATCAACAATGCCTTAAAAGTAATGATTTAAATTAAGTAAATTGGTATTGTGGACCACAATATTTCGGTGTATGACAATTGTAACGAATACAATGTCACATGAAAAAGTAATACTATTGCCCTAAGCTCATGACAACGAAGCTTGACGAGTTTGGTATGCGATTTGCACAAGTGAATGATTTACCCATGCAGGTGTCTACCCAAACACCCAATATTCTCAAATTGTATACGTACATTTTCCTACGCAGTCAACGCGGACGGGAGTGTCAACCTAATAGATCTATTCACAAGTTCACGCTTACATGTAACTAACGGTTCATGATATGTGGGGATCTTGATAGCTATGTAGTAACTTAGGCAATAACTAAATAGTGTTTACTTGTTGATTCGCTTCCAAACGGTCAAGTTTAATCACTGGTGACCACTGAATGAATGGAACTGTAATAAACTTAAAGCATTTCGAAACAAATGCAATTAAGATCAGGAGGATATAGTGGATTCACTGGTGCGTTAAGTCCCGAAGGATGAATGGTGTTTAACACAGAGCAGATGTCGAATAATCACTAAGGATAGTGATGAGTAAGGATTTTGAGTTATTTATACCTAAAGAGAAAGTTTTGTAAATTACAGTGGCTTAAATGCAAATTAAAGAAAATTAAAAAGCTAAAATATATTAAATAAAGCGCTATCACTATTTTTACAATGATGTTTTCTGATTTATAAAATAAAATACCTTAAATAAACTATTTTAATTAAAACGTAAACTTAAATTATCTAAAAACGTGATCTAAAATGAAAACGTACGTTATGTATAAAAATTGCAGCGAGTCTCATAAGCAAAAAGCGTAAAATTTGTGAAATAAAAAGTCCTAAGTGTAAAAACAATTTTCTTACTTACTATATGACAAAAGAAAATTTTAGAAAAAGATTTATATTTTTTAGACTTTTATATTTTTTATTATGAATTAAATACTAATTTAGACTAAATAAATGATTAAAAATACTAAAACTATTTAGAAAATTCTGAAACTTTTTTATAAAATACTTTATACTAATACAAATCTAGGAAAAATACAAAAGTGGAAAAAGCTAGATTAAATAAGCTAGAAATAAGCTATTAAGCTCGTATAAGCTTAAATTGGAAAGAAGGGTTATATATTAGATAGTGCTTAAAGTTGGAAAAGAACCAAGGGCAATGGTATCTGGTACACACTATCACTCTCAAGGTGGGATCAGGTTCGAGCACGCCTCCCATCTTTTGCAAAATTAATTTTTTTGGACTTTTTCTTGTACAAACTTATTAAGCACAGTAAGATAAGCAACTTTTACAACTACAACTTTTTCTAAAAACCAATAATAAGCTCTGTTTGAGCTTATTATCCTAACAGAATAACAAAAGAAAATGGAAAAAAGCTTAAGCTTGAGCCAAATGGCTTAATAAGCTGATGATTAAGCAAATGGTTAACTGAAAATAAGCTAAGCATTGTTTAACAAGCTAATACAACAAGAGAGGTACAATTACTTATAAATAAGCATAACAGAATTCAAATAAGCACAAGCTATCTTTGTTTAAGCAGGACACCTTTTTGGTTTACTAGGCACCTTCTAGCTTAATTTTAAGCACTGAAATAAGCTAGGAAATAGAAAGGATCACTGGAACTAACTAGTTAACTAAATAAGCTATCCAAAAAGCTAAAGCTTTCACAGTGGGATTAATTGGTGAGCTTATGAGGAGCTTTTGAAAAACTTATGAACACTGACTGGTTTGTACTAAATGAAATGGACAAAAATAAAAAGCACTTGCAGGCTAATTAAATAAGCTAAGAATGGAAAATAAACACTTGTAACCTTGAGTCAGCTAGGTTAGCTTCTCAAAAAGCAATAAGCTCTGTGAGAGCTTGAGAAATAGCTTATACAACTGGTGCACAGAGCATGTTTTCAGACAAGGGGTTAAAAGAAGCTAAGTAATAAGCTATTTATAAGCTAAGTAGAAGTAAGCTAGTATTTTTCTAATTAAGTTAAGCAGTTAAACTTTAATATCCTAAAAGCTTATATGCTAAATCTCAATATTAAACACACACTGAAATTATCTATTTTATTCAAAAACGACCAAATTGAAAAAAATTGACTTTTTAAGAAAAACACTAAGGTTGACTTATATGAACTTTAAGTTGATTCTAATCACTGATTGTGATGTATTAAGGTGTATTAAGACTGAATTAAGCAATTATAACAACTTATGAACAAGAAATCATAATCATGGATCATGAAGATCAAACAGACAAGAAATAAGGTGAAATCAAAAGGTATTTTGACTTTTGATGTAACAAGCACTGGTTTTTCTGATTTGTTTGAGTTATTAGATGTGTATGTGACACAGAACAACAATAAGCAACAACACAAACAACCTCTATCCTAATTAACTCAGCAAATCCAAACAATCTTTAACTAAACTGTCTTTGTGATTTTCAAAACAAAACACTGATTAAGACCATGCCATGGATTACAGACCTCATGTTATCATTTAATAAGACTAAAGAAATACTAAACAACAGCATTATCAACATAAAACCAAGAAATTACACTTATGCTAATTTAAGCGCTTAAAATAAGATTTTTATTAACTATAAATTAAAAAGAACAAGTGATTGATTTTATGGTTTGATTATGCTTAACTACAACTAATGAACATGTAAACACAGAGATTTAAACTTATAATTGTCTTACACAGTGAAATGCCAAAATGGATCAAAATGGCTTACAAATGGATTCCAAGTGAAAAATGATAACCAAGGTGAGAGCGAGATCCTATAGCTTCCCAAGAAGCACTAAACCCAAGGCCATCCATAATCAACCTTGCTCCATCTTCTTGACAACCTTCACCATGGATTTTTGATTTTTCAACTATTTATTTGGAATTTTTGGTATTTTTCTTTTTTACTTCTAAACTGCTTTTAAAGGTCTCTAATAGCTTTAATAAGCTATATTAGGAGCTTATATGAGCCTATTCAGTCCTTGACAAAGGCTACAAACAACATTTGAACATTCATGAGAATTTTGCATATGGAGATTTTGCATAAACTTGAAACTTGTATTAAAACTGAAATTGATGATTGAAAAAGAGTTATTGTACACTAAATACTTGAAATACAGAGCTTGAAAGTTAAAACTTACACTAGAATTTTAATTTTAACTAAAACGACTTAGAAAATTAAAGATTACACTAGATCCCCTCCTTCTCTCTTCTCCTTCTTTCTTTATAGCATTTTGAGATACTCACATGCTTGATCATATCCCACTTTAAATCTTAGCCATTGGATGAGTCAAATTCATCCTATCCGTTTAAATCATTTTTGGCGCCAAAATTGAGACTAGTGGATTAGAGCAATTCTGCTGTAATTAAAGAAGTTTGGTATGTTGTGGAGGTATAAGGGGATAATTTGGGAAGTAGGCATGGAGCTATAGTAAGGTGGAAAGCAAAAACAGGACTTTGTGAGGCTACGTGACAAGTCTATGGTGGGGAAGCATTTATTTCAAGGTGGGCTGGGATGTGAGGTGAAAAGGGTGGTGATGAGTGGTTTTGATAGCTGTGATGAGGTGGAGGTGAGGTGGAAAACCAGGTGGTTTTGGTTCTGGGGATTGGAGAAGGAGATGAACAAATGGTGGTATAAAGGCGTTTATGCGGGTTTGACTTGGGTTTGACTTGGGGTTGGGGTGTTGGGCCAGCTGGGTTGGTTGTGTTTTGGGTTTGTAATAATACAAAGGGTCGTTTGGTTTAAATAAGTACAAGGACCATTTATGTAATATTCTGAAATTGAAGGACTGAACTTGAAACTTTATCCAAACTTATCACAAGGGCTAAACCTGCAATATATGATAATCCAAGGACCATACATGTAATTATTTTCCATTTTTAATAAATCCAAGGGCCTTTTTATGTCATTTTTGAAACTTAAGGGACCAAACATGTAATTTTCCAAAAGTTCACCATAAGGACCAATTTTGTCATTTATGAATAGTACAAGGTTAATATTTGATAATTTTCACTTTTTAAATTAACCAAGGACCATTATTGACATTTTTCAAAGTTCAGGGACTAAAGTTGTCATTTTGTAAATTTTAAACTTTAAAGGGTTTATTTTGACAACTTCATGAATCCCTAAGGACTTAAAATGATATTTTACAAGTTTTGAATATCAAGGGACTAGATTTGACAACTTTTGAAACTTGGGGGACTAAAACTGCCAATTTTGCAAACTTGATACATTTTTCATCGGATTTTGATATTTTTGCATTTAAAACACATAAAACACTGATTTGTGATATTTTCATTATTTTGATGCATTTCTTAGTGTTTTCAGATGATTTTGCAGTCTAGATGGTACAAAAATGATGAGTATTTAGACACTCATCACTTGTGTCCATGGAAAAAGAGAAAGAATTGTATACGAGTAATCCAACGTAAGTTTAAGCAATGTGTAACACCCCTGAAAATCTTAATGACAGCGGAAGACTAATCCGGGTGTTACTCGAATGGAAACCTTAGTCAACAATTATAGAAAACGACTTGAAAGAAGCGTTTTATTAAAAGTAGTTATCATTCATCAAAAACTCATAGTTATTACAAAACATTGTAAATTGTTCAAGCGTTTTCCCAAAATAAAGATCATGAGTTTAAAAGAAATGACAACTATATGTTTACACCACAAGAAAAGCCTTGACATGCCCCACTCCGTGCCTTAGTCATAATCTTCACTGATTACCTGAGATAACATGCTTAAAAGGTAAACAAAAATACTGAGTGAAATTCATAGGTTTAAATAACAGTTGAACACAAGAATATGAACATGATCATTGTAAACCAACAATATCATAGAGAAAATCACAGATTATTATGCGCTAAGCTCTTGCAACCAAGACTCAACTGCATACACCGAATTACTGGTGTACGTGAGTTTTGCCCCAAAGGAGGTAATAGCCAATTACCTAATGCAATTCAAATATGGTGAGCCCCGGTTATTTCTCTATAACCAAGACGGGGTCGTTACTCCCATAGTACTATTCACGATATCTGCGTTCACTCGCGATGACTAATGGTTCATGATGAGGGGACTTATGGCTAAATACTTAGAAGGTTCTAATAATCAAGAAGTGAACATTTATGAAAAATCTTGTGTTCTAGTTTAGAGCATGTATCTCCCTCGCGGGGTTTGCAAAATAAAGCAAAAGCGAGGCTATGAACTCACCTTGATGATAATGAACAAGCACAAGCAGATCAAGCACAATGTAGCGGAGGTTCCAAACCCTAAAAATGATGAGATGGCGGTCTCCGGATATGATAAACATTTTGGTTCGCGACCAAAATAATAAAGCATTGAATATTCTTATTTAATAGACCATTGAATATTCCAATTCAATAGTGTGCGCGTGCTTAACGTTTTAAGTTAATTTTTACTTGCTACATTGCCTTAATTAATGATCCTCACTTACGCATAAGTGAAATGTTTTCCCCCGTTGTGATCTCGAAAACTGATAGTGTTGTTGAGTATTTTAGCTTGTTTAGATCCCACGTGCGTTTTATCGGATTATATATATATATAATTATAATCTTATAAATATATATATATATATATATATATATATATATATATATATATATATATATATATATATATATATATATCGTAATATATTTACGTTATCCGATAATAAAGTACTTATATGATCAAAATACTTCGTTTTTACGAGTTACGTTAAGTTCATAAGTTTTTCAAAATTTTTCCGAATTTTCTTTTTACCCTCAAGTTCGAAAAGTACAAGTTTAGTCCCTCAAGTTTAAACAATTTACACTTTCACTGCGAAACTATTTTATGTCAAAAATTTTGGATTTTGACAGTTTCAACCCCTCATCGAAACTGTTTTTACGTAACAGCCCTCCAAGATGTGTTTTAACGTGTTTAAACCTTAAGTTTTCCAAATTTACATTTTCCACCCAAACTTATATTTATACTAGTTTCGACAATTTACATAAATGGTCCTTGTAGTTTTATACGTGTACATGCAAACGTGTATTCATACCCTTTTACTTTCAAATAGCGCATGTTTGGTCCCTTAACCTTTCATGCATGTTTATTTACGTTCAAATGCAACCTTTAAACTTTAGAAATGTTACAGTTTTAACCCAAAGATAACACGATTTGAAAATTAGGTCCAAAGTACATTTTTTTGTATATATGAAAACTTTTCAAAATGATTACTAGCTTATTCCAAGATTATTTTTAGTGCTTATTAACTTATTCTCACCTTATTGGGCCAGGTAAAGGTTTGTTTGGACTTTGTTTGGGCTTAATGGGTTCGGCATTGGGCTTTAGGCCCGATTGGTGTTGCGTTTGTAACTAATGTATACGAGAGGTTCTAAAGTTCTTGCAAGAGATTTGTAACTTATTTTCGTTATGAATTACAAGTTTTAATCTAGTTAACGTGCCAATATAGTGAACAAACAAGTGTCGTGGGTTGTTTATTTCGAGTTAACATGATATAACTTATTGTAAAAAGTGCGTATGATGTTTAACATGTGATATGTGTACGTGTGATATGAAAACGAATGAAACAATATAGCATGAGCTAGGGAAAACTTACTACACTCGTTTAGAGTGGTGAAGAAACGTGAGGTTAGAGTGGTTTGTGAACTTATTCGACCCCTTGTTCCCCTTATAATACCACACGAACTAATGTTTGCCCAATGTCTTCTCTAACCCTTGCTTGGTCATGCCTTGCTTCCCCCTTTTTCCTTCGAGTACCACGATGGACGATTTATGTGAAATTGGCTAGTGTTTTGAGAGTAGTTTGATAAGTGATCATGTGTGAATGTTTCTAAGTATTGAGAGAGTTTATAAGGGAAGAATGAGTATGGATTTTGGACTAAAATATTGCATGTTTCTTGTTTGTTCTTGGCATGCTATCATGGCAGCCAGTTTTGTGGAAAGGGAATGGGAGTTGTCATGTCAATATTTAGCATGTGGACATAAGAACCAATGGTTAATGAAGTCAAAACTAGGTCAAAATTCATTTAGGTAGTATTATATTTGCTTAGGGTGGCTTATGTTTAGCTTGTGTCCCCTCCTCTACACACTTATACGCAACATTAGGATCCAAGGAAGTAAGTTTTTGTTGGGTTTGTTTGTTGCTTCGACCGGTTATAATTCAAATGGAAGAGTTCTCATGAATTTTGCTAGTGAAATTTGAGGTAATATCTTGAGGTGTGTTTGTTGGGCTCGTGTGGAATGGATGACGCCCAAGGATAAATAAGGGTAGTGGGCTCGGTTATTGGATCGAACACAAAGAAAAACAAAGAAGAAAAGGCCCAATGGTGAAAGTGGTGATGGGCTCGAATTGGTAACGAGGCCCAATAAGTTTCTAAGCCCAATCCAAATTTAATATATTTTTATTTTTATTTATTTCATATTTTTATAAATTTTTACATATATATTATGTATTTTTAGAATATCGGGATCGTGGGGAATTTCGTTCTGATCACAACGATATATTTATGAACGCTCAAGCTGCGTTGATCATGCATATGCCAAATGATATGCAAATGTGATGTTTAGAAAATTTAATGATGATATAAATCGTGCTTAATTGTTGATTAAGGTCTTAAGTATAATGAAATTTTTCTGGGAGCTTAGAGTACCTACCCCTTAAGAGAACCGCGTCCCGCGGTTTAACTCACAGAGGTTGTCATGGGTGGTTAGATGAACAGGTGGGGATACTTGGAACACATTACATCCTCGCGCTCCCAGGTGAACTCTGCACCTCATTTCTTGTGATTCCATCGAACTTTAACGATAGGAATGCGACTTTGCTTAAGCCTCTTGACTTCCCTGTCCATTTATCTCAATGAGTTCTTCTACGAAGCTAAGTTTGTCATTGAGCTGTATGTCCTTGAGGGGTACGACTAGAGTTTCATCCGATAGACACTTCTTAAGATTCGAGACATGGAAAGTGTCATGTACTCCACTAAGCTCTTCGGGAAGTTTGAGCTTATATGCCACTGGACCAATTCTTTGTAGAATTTTGAATGGTCCTACATATCGAGGTTTGAGTTTTCCTCTCTTTCTAACCTGACCATTCCCTTCCAGGGTGATACTTTGAGCATTACTCGGTCTCCGACTTGGAATTCCATCGGTTTTCTCCTGACATCTGCGTAGCTCTTTTGTCTATCTCGGTACTTGTAGTATTTTGCCTAATTTGCATTATCTTTTCAGTTGTCTCCTGGACTATCTCGGGGCCTGTGAGTTGTAGTTCTCCAACTTCTGCCCAACAAACAGGCGATCGGCATTTTCTTCCATAAAGTGCTTCAAAAGGAACGACTTTAGTGCTGGCTTGGTAACTGTTATTGTAAAAGATTCACCCGAGTAAGTGCTTATCCATCCTTTTTAAATCGATCACACATGCTCTCAGCATATCTTCCAGAGTTTGGATCGTTCTTTCACTTTGTCCATCTGTTTGAGGATGGTATGCGGTACTTATATCCAATTTGGTACCCATGGCGTTTTGGAGTGTTTGCCAAAATCTCAAGGTGAATCAGCTATCTCGATCAGATATGATAGAGATCGGTACACCGTGACGAGAAACAATCTCTTTGATTCATGCATGATGAGTTCTCGGATACCTCCGTAGAGTGGAATCCAACTTCGATCTTTGAAACATAACGTTCCGTCCTATCTTTTCACAAATCCATTTTCATTCTCCGGCATGCCATAAATCTTCTCATTCGGCATGTTTTCTTCTTTAAGTGCTTGATCTGAGCATCAAGAATTTTTGATGGTAGGGTGAATTGATTACCATACCGATCTCACTCTAAGTGGCTAGAGGCGTCTTTTACGCTCAACGCGCCGGCAACAACGTTAAGCCTTTCCGGGATGGTAACGAATCTCACAGTCATAATCACTGAGCAATTCTAGCCAGCGGCATTGACGCATATTCAGTTCTTTTTTATATAAAATGTGTTGAATACTTTTGTGATCAGTGTACACTATACATTTGGTTCAGTACAAATAATGTCTCCATAACTTGAGTGCAAATACCACAGATCGTGAGTAGTATAATTCTTCTCATGAGTTTTGAGTTGACGTGATGCGTAGCAATCACTTTGTTTCTTTACATGAGAGCGGCCCTAAACCCATATGTGAAGCATCGCAAATACTACAAAACCTTCTCCTTGGTAGTGCCAAGATGGGTGCCATAAAAGCTTGTTCTTAGGAGTTGAAAAGCTGATTCTTGATCGTCTCCCCATTCGAATTTCTTGTTTGGGTTAACTCGGTCAATGGTTTGGCTATTTTTAAAAAACCTTCGATGAATCTCCGGTAATAACCAGCAAGTCGTAAGAATTGATGAATCTCAGTGGGGTTGGTTGGTACTGACCAATTCTTTATGGATTCGATCTTCGTGGAATCACGTGGATTCCTTTACTGTCGAGCACATGACGAAATTGGGTACATGTCAATCCAAATCGCATCTGGAAAACTTTGCGTACAATTCTTAATCCTTGAGTAACCGGGACGGTTCTCGGATGTTGCATGTTCTTCTTTATCCGCGAGTAGATAGGAATGTCATCAATGAACACAATGGCGAATTTATCGGGTATGGTTTCAGACTCTATTCATGAGATCCATAAATACAGCGGGTGCATTAGTTAAACCGAATGGCATTACTTGGAATTCATAATGGCCATATCGAGTTTTAAATGCGGTCTTGGGTATATCTTCCTCTTTTACCCCTAACTGATGGTATCTAGAACTTAAATCAATATTCGAGTCTACACTCGAGCCTTGTAACTGATCAAACAGATCATCGATTCTTGGTAAGGGATTGCGGTTCTTGATTGTGAGCTTGTTCAATTCTCTGTAATCGATACAAATCTGAAATGATCCATCTTTCTTCTTAACAAATAAAACCGGTGCTCCCCAGGGTGAGGAACTTGGTCTAATGAATCCTTTGTCAGATAGCTCTTCTAGTTGTTTAGACAATTCTTGCATTTCCGAGGGTGCTAAATGGTATGGTGCTCGTGCTACAAGAGTAGCCGGGGAATAAGTTCGATTTAAATTCGACTTGCCAAGCAGGTGGGAGTCCAGGCAAATCTTCTGGAAACACCTCAGGAAATTCTCTAACTACAGGTACATCCTCTAGTCGTTTCTCTTCCAACTTCTTTTCCATTACTTGAGCTAAGAAGGCATAACATCCTTTCTCTATGTACTTTATCGACTTCGCACAGGATATGATACTTAAGTACTTTCTCTTTGGTCTCCTTGAATAATTAAGGTTTCACCGTTGATTGGGATATGAACGGTTTTCTCCTCGCAAACAATCCTAGCACAGTGTTTAGACAACCAATCCATGCCAATTACGACATCAAAACTACCAAGTTTGATTGGCAAGATCTATGAGAGCGAGTGATCTTGTAGCAAATAGAATAGAGGCAATCTTAGAATGTTACTAAGTGGGTTGAAGGTGTAGTAGATCAATTGTCAGGGTGAATTTGTAGTCCGGCATACCCTTTTCCAGCGTGGGTACAACATAAGCCGCGTGCTTCTTGTTTCCGGTTTTCTTGACTTGGCAATCTTTGGGGTATCATATGCGGTAATCACTTCGAGATTTGTTATTTATTTCCGATTATTTATTTGTTGGGTTGATAGTGATGTTGGAATTTGGGAAAGCTTTTCGATCATCAAGCTTTCTTTTGGTGTCACTTGAGCCTTGTGTATTTACAAGCTTCAATATCGGCTCCATAAGGCGGTGGGATACAATGACAACTTCTTCGACAGTTTTTAGATTAGAATCGATGACATCTCCTTCAATGCTCCGAGGTAAACCTCCGATCAAAGTTTCCAAAAACTTTTCATTGGTAGGGAACATATGAGGACATAAAGATCTCAGCTCGTGGAATCTCTTGAAGTATGTCTTGAGATCATTACCTTTAGCAGCCAAATGGTAGTAGTCATCTTCTAGCTTCTTTATCTCAGTTCTCGAGGCGTACTGTTTCATCAACAGTTGTTTGGATCGACCATGAAATTCTACAAGATTCTTCCATTCCGATTGGTTGAGCATGGGCTTTCCACCAAGATAACGCATCTTCTAGCAAAGTTCGGTTGCAAACTTGACCACAATCATTTGTCTGATCACTTAGTAGAAACATAGTCTCGGTTCTCTCAAACCAATGAAGTAGACCAATAACACCTTCATTGCCCTTGAAAAATGTTGGCTTGCAGTTCATTAACTCTTTGTAGCTATACTTACAAGCTACAGAAGACTCACTTTGATTGGTTGGAGTGTTGGTTTCATTTGAGTTTGCCATTTCAACGATATGGGTTCTTTCTGCAATCGAGTTGCTTGACAAGGCGAAGCGACCTCGGCTTCACGTCTTGCTTGGGCAACACGCTCAGTTTCGACTTCTCGAGCAATCTCGCTTCCGGGCAATCTAAGCCTCTCTTGCAATTTCAGCCTCTCTTGCAATCTTAGCTTCTGCGGCAATTTCAGCTTCACGTGCCTCTTGGGCCTCGTTAACTTCGACAATGCGTTCACCGGCTCTAGCGTTCAGCGGACATCTTGAGCTATAGCGGTATGCGCAGCTTTCGTGACCATTTTTCAAACATCTCTTTGGAGTGATGGTGGATAAGGTAGCTTTCTTCTTGACCATTTTTCTAAAATTACCAAGAAATAAACACCAAGATTAAGAATCATCGACGATAATAAAAGTGATTACATATTATAAATATCATAATAGTCAAGATCATCACTTTAAGTCAATGAGATGATCGTTATGGTGAATGAGTAATAAGTGAATCATGATTTATCTCAACAAAATCATAACATATATAAGGACATAATGATCGGTTCGGCATATATGACCGATGAATAATATCACAACACAAGAATATAGAAATACAACCACAGATAGCATAGAATACATCGATACATAGTAATTGTTCACAACCATAGGTTACAACATCATTATTCTTGTTCCATAGTTACAAACCAAAAGGATACAAGCCTTAATGCCTCATATGGCGGCTTTATGATACATACTACAATAAAGATGACTAGAACCTATGCATCTCTCGATCGTCATCATGACGGCGACGAATCTCTTAACCATGGTCAATCACCGGATCTGGCCACGCGTGCTCGATCTCTCTCCCGAGGTCATCAATCTCTGCTCTAGTATAGCGGTGTGAGCATGGCGGATGCAAGCTCGTGATGCAAGGCTCTCTCTCGGCCTGGCGGTGTCTCTCAAGTGCATCTCGAGCATAGTCTCGAAGCCTCGGTCAATCGGTCACAACATATCTTATCGGCCTCAAGCCGTATCGTCAAATGTCTCAATGGAGTAGCGACCTATCATGAGGTTTTCGACCTCTTCCTCCAAGCTCTCTATCCTAACTAATGGAATCTCATCATAATGTGCGGGGAGCTCACTCAGCATTCCTCGTGTCTAACGAGTCTAGTAGCATGAGGGAATGGTGTGGTGTGGTGGGCTCCTTGTAGCTGGCAGAGCTGGAGGGTCTTGATAGTTGAGCTCTCTCCAAGATCGAAAGAACTATGTGCTCCCTCATCTTCTCTCCAACGACGAAGTAGTGGTATCAAGAATGACCATCGTCTAGCGTCGGCCTTCTTCCTAGGTCCGGGCTGAACGCCCACTTGAGTAGGCATGTAAGGATCAGATGGTGATAGAGAATAGCATCTAATGCTAAGCGGCAAAGGTGGTTCACTGAAAGTGTCCAATGGTGGTGATGATGTAGGCGGTGATGAAACAAGAACAGTGGTAGTATGATGGTAGAATACAATAGGTGGCGGTGGTGGTGAAATAGCGATGGGTGGGCGGTGGTGAAGCGTGATGGTGATAGATGATGGTGGTGGGTGGTATCACATGTCATAGTGATGGATCAGCGCGCGTGTGTTTGAAGATGGTACCCTTAGGATCAGATCTATAAGGCACTCTAAATGGCTGGGCTCATAGGGCTTAAGGACATGGATCCTCGGCGGCAGCGGATCGGTAGGGAAGATGATCTGAAGAGTCGATGAAGCAAATCGGTGCTCTTGGATGACTTGGATGATCCATCATCCATGCGACATCTCGAAGCAGAGCCATTCTTTACTCATAATACTTGATCTAGTGTCATAGTAGCTAAAAGCATTATGCTCTTGCAGGAGCGAGCATCATTAGCGGAATGGTGGGAGTTCGAGCACCTCATCTCCTCGAAAGGTTAGGTCCGGCCGAAGCATTGGCGGTAGGATTTGACTAGGATGGTGGCATATTGACAGTCAATAGAGGACATAATATCTTCCATCTCGATGTCTCGAATAGAACAACCGGTGGGAAGCAACATAGTTACTAATAACAACCCATAAAATAATCATGTAAGTAAAATGCCAAATAGTATGATTAAAAAGATTTTAGTTAGTTGCGCACATCTTGCAATCTATCTACCATGCTAACTAAAATGAATGCAATTTACTTATGATCTAGTGATGCATCAATCCTAATGCATAGAGCGGTCACGAAAGGGCATAGGCAGATGGTGTAAAATCCCGTTGAAAAGTGTGGTTATAGTCCAAATGTTTTGAAAAACTCTTTGGTTCTCTATAACCTTGACTCTGATGCCAATCAGTAACACCCCCGAAAATCTTAATGACAAGGGAAGACTAATCCGGGTGTTACTCGAATGGATATTATAGTCAACGATTATAGAAAACGACTCGAAAGAGGTGTTTTATTAAAAGTAGTTATCATTCATCAAAAACTCATAGTTATTACAAAACATTGTAAATTGTTCAAGCGTTTTCCCAAAATAAAGATCATGAGTTTAAAAGAAATGACAACTATATGTTTACACCACAAGAAAAGCTTGACATGCCCCAACCGCGTGGCTTGGTCATAATCTTCACTGATTACCTGAGATAACATGCTTAAAAGGTCAACAAAATTGCTGAGTGAAATTCTAGGTTTAAATAACATTTGAACACAAATATAAGCATGATCATTGTAAACCAACATATCATGAGAAAATCACAGATTATTATGCGCAAGCTCGTGCAACCAAGACTCACGGCATACCCGAATTACGGGTACGTGAGTTTTGCCCCAAGGAGGTAATAGCCATTACCTAATCCATTCAAATATAGTGCGCCGGTTATTTCTCTATAACCAGACGGGGTCGTTACTCTATAGTACTATTCACGCGATATCTTGCATTAACTCGCGGTGACTAATGGTTCATGTACAAGGGGACTTATGGCTAACTACTTAGGCAATTCCAATAATCAAGAAGCAAACATTTATGAAAAACCTTGTGTTCTAGTTTAGAGCATGTATCTCCCTCGCGGGGTTTGCAAAATAAAGTAAAGCGAGGCTATGAACTCACCTTGATGATAATGAACAAGCACAAATAGATCAAGCACAATGTCCAATTCAATAGTGTTGAATATTCTTATTCAATAGATCATTGAATTGTCCAATTCAATAGTGTGCGCGTCTTAACGTTTTTAAGTTAATTTTTACTTGCTACATTGCCTTAATTAATGATCACTCACTTACGCTAAGTGAAATGTTTTTACCCCCGTTGTGATCTCGTAAAATGATAGTGTTGTTGAGTATTTTAGCTTGTTTAGATCCCATGTGCGTTTTATCGGATTATATATATATATATATATAGGGGATATCTTGGCTACAATTTTTGTAGCCAATTGGCTACAATCCTTCATAAAAAATACACTAGCAATGATTGAGGGACTCACGAGAAAATAATCAGGACCCACAAAATACAAGGGACCCACCATTTTAGTATAAAATTGTAGCCAATTGGCTACAATTAAGGAAGAATATATTTCCTATATATATATATATTTATATATATATATATATATATATATATATATATATATATATATATATATATATGGAAGGTTAAAATGAAAAGTTTCTTATAATGAAAGAATGAAAGGCCGTGGATGTGACATGTGTCACTTTGCCACATCACCATGCCCATGTCAGTGTGACATGTGTGACCCCGAAATTTCTTTCCGCCAAAAAATTTTTTGTTGGCGCAAAAAATTCAGCCAAAATTTCGTACTGCATCACAGTTATAAAAATATTGCATCACAATCATAATTGGATGCCGTAATTCTAATATTAATGCACTAAAATCATGATTATGAGACTGATAACTTTATAACAGTAATGCAGTAACTTATAACCTTAATGCACTAATAAGTTTTGGTGCATCTTTATTATAAGTTACCGCATCATAGTTAATAGTTAAGTTCATCATTATGATGCACTAAAATCAAGGTTATAACCTAATGCACTAAAATCATGAGTGTGATGCAGTAACTTATAACTGGATGCAGTAATTTAATCACCTTAATGCACTCAAAATTATAATTGTGAGGCGAGTAACTTATAACCTTATTGCACTAATAAGTTTTGGTGCATCTTTATTATAAGTTCTTATCGGGTATGATGCACTAAAATCAAGGTTATAACCTTAACGCTAAAATCATGATTGTGATGCGATAGCTTTATAACTGTGATGCGTAATTTATAACCTTAATGCACTAAAATCATGATTGTGATGCCGTAACTTTATAATATGATCTAAAAAGTTTGGCGGAAATTTTTGCGGGAAAACAAAAGTTTACCCCAAAAAATTTTTTTGGCGGAATTTTTTAATGGCAAGGTGGGGCGTTGGTGGGTGGGGGTATATGTGATGTGGCAAGGTGGACACATGTCACCTCCACATGCCTTCTCATTCTTTTTATTCAAGAAAACTTTAAATATAACCAACATATATATTATATATATATAACATATATATAACCGGATGCATATGATGTCATTAATCAGTAGAAATGCCACGTAATGCCACCTCATGCCCGCGTTTTGCCCGTCAATGCCACGGAATGCCACATAGCAATTTTAAGTTTGGGTGCCCCGCGTGCATGTGATTATAATTTAAAAAATGGACACATGTGAGGTTCGAACCTGCATATATATAATACTTTTCAACGCCCTCAAGTAATCATACACCAATAGGCTAATAATCTTTTGGTTACATACTCCAATCGGGATATATGTACATACGGTTTTTTGTAATTGTATAAATATTTTATTTTTTTTCGTATTTATCTTCTTGATTATATGTGGATATATTAGGAAAATATATATTGTGATATATTATAGGCCTATATTTAGGCCGGTTAACATTTGATTATGCATGATTCTATAAAATTTTATCTTAATCTGTAAGGTATATATATAATATATTGTATCGGCATTACATACAAACGTAGTATACACAGATAGTTTATTAAAAGATGCAGCCACAAAGACAATCGAAAAGGCTTACAAAAGCTAAAGATATTAAAGTGGTGCTTACGTTTCAAAATGTATTATTGTGATGTTTTATGTTTGTATTGTTTTTGTATTATTGTGATTTTTGTATTACTGTTTGGCGTTTAAAGGTATCTAATTTTTTAAAACAGATTCACGTACCAATAAGAAAGCTAAAACTAACGATGTTGAGGTATTGGAATCAGCCACATCAGAAATCAAAAACAGTATTGTAGTTATTTTGTACTGTTATTGTTTCCTCAATTATTTTTCATTAATATATATATTCATACAACCTGCATGTATTCTATGTATATGTTGTATGTTTTTGGTTTTTTATTGTAGGAAGGTAACAAACAGGTATTGTAGTTATTTTATATATGTTTTGTTTGTCAATCAATTTTACCAATTTTGTATTTGGTATGGGTAAAACTGTTTTCATTATATTTTTATTAGTAATGTGTGATTGTTTATATGGTATTTGTATAATTTATATATGAATTGTTGTTTCAAAAATTGATTTTTAGATTCACCAATTCACCCACATGATATTTTTTTAACTATTTAATTGTTTTGTGTTTTGGTTTTTAAGGAACAAAAGTGACAAAGGGTTTTCAAAAGTTATTTTGTTGCTTATTAATCAATCGAGTGTTATTAAAGAAATTGTTTTGTTTTTGTAATTGTTTGGTAAATTAGTTGGGAGGAATATATTTACAGGAGGTTGTTCACGAAAAGGAAGACAATGTAGCAAAACTCCTATATTGGAAAGTGACACACCCGGAAAGACAAGGTTCATATATTATTTTTGTAAATTTATTTATTTATTTTTATTGGATTTGTTTTTTTTAAATTAATACAATGTTTTCATTATATTTTAAACAACAGCTGATAAAAGTCGTAGTAAGAAATCAATTGCTATGGGTAAAACTACTTTTGAAAGAAATCCATCAGGAAGAAACTATCAAAGCCGTTCGCGGAATGTGCCAACAGTATGTGAGGGTAATATGTTTTTATTATTGTGTAATTTATATTTTTATTTAAATATTACTTTAGATACGTTTGAATTAATTTAGAATCATGTATTGTTTGGTTATAAACTCTAGATGCTCCAATCAGCAATAAGACGTTACAACAGAGTTGTTCATCTTCGCAACATGTCCATCGGCAAACACTCGACGTTTATGTCTATGCCATTGGTAGAAGCGACACCTAGAATCAGGCTCTAAAATATGGAAAGGAGTTGGAGGTATTGTTATTTAATGCAATTGTGTTTGTTATGACAAGCATTTAGCCAATATTATATAATTTCCCATTACCTAATAATGTGTAGGAAGAAACAGAAACTCAAAAATGAGTTTTGGTTATCAAACATCTTCTTTAGCCCCCAGGAGTTCGGAAAGACCGGAAGCACCATTCATGATTCTAATTTCAAGTATCAAGGTAATAGTTCTAGAGTGAATAACTCTAATCTAGGGAAATCTCAATTTGGTGAAAGAAATATTCAAAGGAAGAGTGCAAATTTCCAAAGCATGTCACGATGTATACATATTGTTTATTACTATTAATAATAGCATTGTTTATAAATATATTTACCAACAAATGTATGTGTAAATGTTTACAGGAGTAAACATACATGAACAACAAATAAATCCTTTAGATAATGTTGATCCCATGATTACTAACATGGTAATAAAAGGGAGATGTATATCTATTTGGCATTCTCACAAGTTTTGAATAAGAACATGATCCATATAGTTTGGATTTTGTTTTGCAAGATGCAGGGGTAATTTGAATTTATACGCGCATAATTTATACATATTGGAAAGTATTGATCATAGAATCTAACATTTGTAACCGTATAAACAGTCCAATCGAATCCAAGTCTACATAAAAAAGAGCTGATGTTTAAATTTGAACCACTTTTACAAGAAGGCCAATGTTATATCATCTCAAAGATTTGGAGTGGCAAAATGGTGGTAGATTACCATTGTTACACACACATGTACAAAATTTGTTTCTACAAAGGACTGAAGTGACGAGTTGAGCAAATAGATGATAATTACATTGGTTTTATTAATGAGCCATTCACTCATATCTTGAATACAGATAACGAGTATCATGAACATGATTGTGTAGGTATGTGTTGTTTGCTATAAAAATTGGTAATTTTATATTAAAAAGGTGATGTTTTAATCTTCTTTATTTTTCGTTATTGTTGGCAGATGTTATGGGAACGTAGTAGCTATTGGAAAAATTGAATCATCCAATAGCCATGTGGTAGGAAGATCCGCAGAGATGTTGTGATTGAAGATGTTGGTTATGTTTATTCATATTTATTTACACAAATATTATATTAATGGTGTTGTTATAATTTAAATAAACACATATCTATTTCAATCCACACAGGTCTCTCAGGATTGATTGTACATTTTGGGATAAATGGGCATTATTGTGGAATGATTACGAAGAGAAACTTGATCAACTTGGACATATAGACTTTCTATTGGTGTTGGGGAAAGTCAAATATTGGGATAGTAAGTTTTTTAATTGTTTAATAAATTTAGCGGCACCATACCCATGATTAAAATAAGTATGTTATGATTTAATTAAACTTACACATACACGATACGCCATCTATACATAGCGCTTTATTTGCACAAAGATTTTCATTACAGGGATCTGTCGCGTTGGTTTTCATTAGAAAAGGTAATGTGAATAATACAAGTTTATATAAATAAGTCCTACTTTGTTAAAAGCTAATAAAATTCATACATATCAGACTTACGAATCGCAAGAGGATATGACCCAGGGAATTCAAGATTGAATCATATGACAGGTCAGCCGTGTAGTTACACCAGCTGAATTCATGCAAGGATGTGTGAAAAGATTGGTAGGCATGATTCGCAGTATTGAACCGTAACTTTGCAATTTTACTCTATTATTGATTTAGGTATTTCTGACTGAAACGTGTCATTGTTTAAACATCATCAAATTTTACCTAACATTAATAACAAAAACAGGATACTTGTTGCGTTGTTTACCCGCGACAGTTCACAAACTACTGTATGAGAGTGTTGACTTACATTGGTTGCAAAGCATGCAATACAAAAGTAACACCAATAACAGGAAAAGGAAGCTCCAGTTCAAAGAATAAGAATCAGTTATGGCATTGCAGAACCCACGGAGAAACATACGCAGTTGCATCCATGTACGAATATAGTGTGTTGAAATATCTGTTTGACGCTGTAAGATGTTTTCAATATCGTTTTTAAAAACCAAACGGCTTAATCATAATATATGTGCAGTTTCAAAATCATTGTTCGAATATTCGATGAAAGTGGATCCGCACAAGTGATTATATTTGACAAGAATGTCCATAGGATGATTGGGTTTTCGGTGGGAGATAATGGAGAAACAAGGCATGGATATAGATGAATATTTTCCAAATGAACTCAATGCAATAATAGGGAAACCATATTTGTTCAAAATCAAATACACCGAATTTAACCAAGGCAATAACATGCATATATATCGAGTGAGAAAGTCACGAAGATGCAGATAATCAATCACTTCAAAGTTGGTTTCCTAATTGATGAGGTTTAACATATTCTTTGTAAAATAAACTGAATGAAATGGTTATAATTACAATATAATTGTAACTTTTGGAATATTATTTAAAAAATAACATTCTATTATATTTTACAAAATAGGATTCTGACAATGAGTTGCAATGAGCTGAAAATGAATTAGAAGATTTAGAATCAGAAAATGAAGATGCAACAGAAGACGCACATATTAGTAAAGAAAAGTCCGCATGTGAAGAAGATGTAGTAGATGAAGATGAAATTGCTAATAAAATGTGATTACAACAAGCGAAAGCATTAGATGGTTTATTTGATTTTCAAGGTGACGTGGATACACACGAGTTTGCGACAAAAGATACAAAAGATGAATTTACAACAACGATTTCGAATGAAAATGAGGTATGATACATAATGTTTTTTTAAAAAAAACTATGACACAAAGAATTACCATGAGTTTAAATCCAAATATGTGAATCTGTTGACTAATATTTTTGGAAATGGAAAATCATAATGCAACTCCTGGTAAGAAGACCCCAATCTCAATAGATCCATTAGAAAGTAGAATAGAAGATGAGAATGAAGAAAACAATTTAGCAAAAAGAATTGTACCAAACAATTTGGAGTAGTGTATTTAATTATCTTCACCAAAACATGTTTTGAATATTGTTTAAGCGATTTTCTTATGGATTATTTTTAAATACTCGATATTGTTTGCTTCTGGATTTACGTTGTAAACACGTGTTAAAAGTTTATTTCATATATATTGATTGTTGGTATTGATGGTGTTGTTGTCTCACTCCAACAATATTGGCAGTTGTATTTACAATCCTGCTATATGAAATTCACAATTTCAAAGCATTCTATTCAGTTGTATTTACAATCATGCTATATCAAATGTTGACATAAGATTAACCAAAACATATTTATGTTGCATAATATCAAAAACAACCTTAAATTGTCACCATTCATAAGCATATACACACCAACTACTAAAAGTTTCATCATGTCAACAAATATAAGCATCTAACCAAAAAAACAACATTAAAATGTCATTCATGAAACGTACCATTTTTCCTAACAAACATGGAAAACATGATACTCTAAATCATCTTCAGAATTTATACACATAAACTTAAATCTTATAATCTTTCCATACTCAAACAAACAATCTTCAAAAAAATGGCTCCAGTCACCTAATGCATTCACGTGATTAACTCGGTATGGATTTTCTCTATGATAATCAACCTTAATTCGCATCATGTATTCTACTGCATCATTCCTAAACAGTGCAGCTTGATAAAATGCAAGGATGATTAAACAAGAAAATCACTGGAATAGCCTGTTGTTTAACAATTACCAATATATATATATATATATATATATATATATATATATATATATATATATATATATATATATATATATATATATATATATATATATATATATATATCAATTCTATTATAAATGCATAGGAAAAAAAATAAATAACAAAACTCATACTTACAAGTCGAGAGAACGCTAGAATTTCATAAGATCTTTTGTAAAAGACATCAGTTGTCTCACCAAAATGATCATGGTGACCAAACCATTGGCAAATGTGATGCATTCGATCATCCCCTATTTCAAATATATGAAAGTAAATCTTAAAGATATATGTTAAAACATATTATACCTTACAATTAATGATATCAATCGAATAAGATTATGAGATTGCTGAATAACAAACAAAAAACACATAAACTTCTAGATATACAACCTGCATCCTGATCATCAAGATCATGTTGTGGAAAAAACAATTGTGTAACACCCAGAAACCGCCCCTGTATCTTTGCTCTACCATCAACACCAAACACGGTTATATTCAAGCTGTGATTTTCCAATTTAGTAAAAACAATAACATCCCCAAACTCAATATTGGAATATTGAAGAGCAGCCAACCACATTTGCTCATCCATAACATACACAACATTATCAACGTTGATTAGCCGATTGCCAAAATAAGACTTTAACCAATCAACAAGCGTTCCAACATCATTTACACCTGCAAATGACATTAAAACAACTAATTACTTAAAAACAAAACGATAATATTAAAAAACATACACAAAAAAAATACCTTCATTATTTGGTTCTTTAATTTCACTATTTTTGGAAACAATTTCGTTTGATGAAGATTTATCATCCATACCTAAAAGTTATAAAAAAATACGACACAAAGTAAAAAATGTTAATATTTATAACAAATAAAATCAAAAACCCTATAAACAAAAACCGGGCTTGGGCCTTTTAACCTAACCTATTTTAAAACAAGAATACAATACGAAAATTAAATTAAGAAATTCAATTTAAACCCAAAAAAACCCTAACGAGTATTGGGCCTAATAACCAAACATAATTTACAAACAAAAAAAACAATACATATTTTTAAAATATAAAAAACGCTAATTTACCAAAAAAATAAAAAATAAAAAAAAAATAAAAAAAATCCTACTATATTAAAAATTTATAAAATACAAACATGTGAAAATTGTTTACGTATAGCTTTATTTAAGATATAATGTTAATGTACAAATAAGTTAACACTGCAATAATAAAAACCATATCACAATTAAAAAAACCAAATGACTAAATTACACTCAGAAATAAACAATCAATAAATCACAAGTCGGCTCAGCCCTTGGCGCTTAAACAACTAATATATATATATATATATATATATATATATATATATATATATATATATATATATATAATCTTATAAATATATATATACGTAATATATTTAACGTTATCCGATAATAAAGTACTTATATGATCAAAATATTCATTTTTACGAAGTTACGTTAAGTTTATAAGTTTTTTAAATTTTTCCTGAATTTTCACTTTTTACCCTCAAGTTACGAAAAGTACAAGTTTAGTTCCTCAAGTTTAAACAATTTACACTTTCTGTCCGAAACTATTTTATGTCAAAACTTTCGGATTTTGACAGTTTCAACCCCTCATCGAAACTGTTTTTACGTAACAGCCCTCCAAGATATGTTTTTAACGCGTTTAAAACTTAAGTTTTCCAAATTTACATTTTCCACCCAAACTTATATTTAATACTAGTTTTGACAGTTTACATAAATGGTCCTTGTAGTTTTTATACGTGTACATGCAAACGTGTATTCATACCCTTTTACTTTCAAATACCGCATGTTTGGTCCCTCAACCTTTCATGCATGTTTATTTACGTTCAAAACCAACCTTTAAACTTTTGAAATGTTACGGTTTTAACCCAAAGATAACACGATTTGAAAATTAGGTCCAAAGTACATTTTTAATATACAAAAACTTTGCAAAACGATTACTAGCTTATTCCAAGCTTATTTTTAGTGCTTATTAACTTATTCTCACCTTATTGGGCCGGGTAAAGGTTTGTTTGGACTTTGTTTGGGCTTAATGGGCTCGGCATTGGGCTTTAGGCCCGATTGGTGTTGCGTTTGTAATTAATGTATACGAGAGGTTCTAAAGTTCTTGCAAGAGATTTGTAACTTGTTTTCTTATGAATTACAAGTTTTAATCTAGTTAACGTGCCAATATAGTGAACAAACAAGTGTCGTGGGTTGTTTATTTTGAGTTAATATGATATAACTTAGTGTAAAAAGTGCGTATGATGTTTAACGTGTGATATGTGTACGTGTGATATGAAAACGAATGAAACAATATAACATGAGCTAGGGAAAACTTACTACACTCGTTTAGAGTGGTGAAGAAACGTGAGTTTAGTGTGGTTTGTGAACTTATTCGACCCCTTGTTCCCCTTATAATACCACACGAACTAATGTTTACCCAATGTCTTCTCTAACCCTTGCTTGGTCACCCCTTGCTTTCCCCTTTTACCTTCGAGTACCACGATGGACGATTTATGTGAAATTGGCTAGTGTTTTGAGAGTAGTTTGATAAGTGATCATGTGTGAATGCTTCTAAGTATTGAGAGAATTTATAAGGGAAGAACGAGTATGGCTTTTGGACTAAAATATTGCATGTTTCTTGTTTGTTCTTGGCATGCTATCATGGGAGCCGGTTTTGTGGGAAGGAAATGGGAGTTGTCATGTCGATATTTAGCATGTGGACATAAGAACCAATGGTTAATGAAGTCAAAACTAGGTCAAAGTTCATTTAGGTAGTATTATAGTTGCTTAGGGTGGCTTATGTTTAGCTTGTGTCCCCTCCTCTACACACTTATACGCAACATTAGGATCTAAGGAAGTAAGTTTTAGTTGGGTTTGTTTGTTGCTTCGACCGGTTATAATTCAAAGGGAAGAGTTCTCATGAATTTTGCTAGTAAAATTTGAGGTAATATCTTTAGGTGTGTTTGTTGGGCTCGTGTAGAATGAATGAGGCCCAAGGATAAATAAGGGTATTGGGCTCGGTTATTGGATAGAACACAAAGAAAAACAGAGAAGCAAAGGCCCAATGGTGAAAGTGGTGTTGGGCTCGAATTGGTAACGAGGCCCAGTAAGTTTCTAAGCCCAATCCGAATTTAATATATTTTTATTTTTATTTATTTCATATTTTTATAAATTTTTACATATATATTATGTATTTTAAGAATATCAGGATCGTGGGGAATTTGGTTCTGATCACAACGGTATATTTGTGAACGCTCAAGCTGCATTGATCATGCATATGCCAAATGATATGCAAATGTGATGTTTAGAAAATTTAATGATGATATAAATCGTGCTTAATTTCTGATTAAGGTCTTATGTACAATGAAATTTTTATGGGAGCTTACACAATGAGTAATGTATTTAAGTATACAAATGAAAGTTAAACAGAGTCATGTATTTAAGTAAACGAATAATAAGATTTAGCAAACAAGCATGTGAAATGTTTGGGTAATGTGTTTGAGTAACAATGTGTTTTAGTAAACGAGCATTTATTCTAACCCCATGTGTTGCAAAATAAGTGTAAATAATGTAAAAGTGTGGTTATGAAACTCACATAAAGTTTTAAGTATTTGTGTCCATGAGAAAGTAATTGATCTTGTAATAAGTAAACAAGCATGTATTCTCACCCCCAAAATATTTCAAAACGAGTAAAATAGGGGCCATGAACTTACCTCGATTAAAGTTGTAGTTTGGGAATAAGTGAGTCAAGATATAAAGTATAATGGCGACCTAATTAAGTAAGGTTCGACTTAGTATTGCACTGTATGAAATGAAATGATGCAAATGTGCTTTCAAAAACCTTGTATCACTATGACACGTTTGAGTTATATGAGTTAGAAATACTTTTTACGTCATTGTTATGTAATCATATAAGTCTCGACACTTGTCAATTATCCTGTATTTATTATAAGTGTTTAAAATAATACTCTTTTATGATTCATAAAAAGTTACAAAAATATTTCATCTTTTTATTGGGTTATTTGAGAAAATATGTTGGGATATAAAAGACAGAGTACTGAAGAAAGTCAAAGTACTGCTAAAGAAGAAAGTCAAAGTACTGCTCAACATCAAAGTACTGCAAAGCTAAAAAACTGCTATATCGTTTATGGAAATCTTTGTTATTCTAGAATAGTCTTAGTTTAGTTTTAGTATTACTTGTCGTTCAAGAATTATAATTGTAAACCGACTAGGGTACTCCTTATGCCTATAAAAGGACCTCGAGATTGGCATTAGAGATACGACTTTTAGATACGACTCTAGAGAGAATATTAGAGTTTATCAAGTTTGATATTAGAGTTATTAGGGTTGTTAGTGAATCTGTGTATCAAGCAGGTTCAAAGTATTAATAAAATCGTTGGATTTAAAGTTATTCTTCTTAGCTTTATTGATGTAGTTTCCGCATACTTAGTAAAGTAAATTCAGTGTTTCATTGTTAGTAACTTAGGATTTATCCGAGGTTGCTAAGCCCTTACAAGCTACATAGTTAGTTTGGTCAGAGTATATCGATCCAATAAGTGGTATCAGAGCTTGTGTGGAAACTCTGATTAAGAAGAAACCCTTTTAACCGATGTAACTACAAACCTTAAAGAAGTCAACTGAAGCTGCACCACCCTCATCCATCACCTCACTCATAATTCCTATCATCAAGAAGGGTGAATATGATCTCTGGAGTATGAAGATGAGGCAGTACATTGCTATTACAGACCATGCTCTGTGGAATGTAATTGTCAATGGTAATGAAGTTATTGAAGAACCTTGTGAAGTTCCTGGACAACCTAAACCACCTAAGCCTGCCTTTCCAGCAGTCACAATAAGAAATCAAGAAAAAGCTCTCAACATACTGCTGTCCACTATCCCTGATGGTCACCTACTTAAGTTTCATGATGCTAAGGATGCAAAACAACTATGGGCTACTCTCAAGACAATATTTGGAGGTAATGATGCTTCCAAAAAGATGCATAGAAATCTGTTGAAGCAACAGTTTGAAACATTCACTGTTGGTGAAAGAGAAGGTCTTGATACTGCCTATGACAGATTCCAAAATCTCCTTAGCATGCTTAAGTTATACAAAGCAGAAGTATCTGTTGAAAATGCAAACCTGAAGTTCTTAAGGAGTTTGCCATCCGTATGGCATGTGATTGCTACTATGATCAGAGAACAACCTGGTCTGGACACTATGGACTTTGACGATCTTTACAACTACTTAAAGGTGTATGAGCATGAGATAAATGGCCAAACAAGTTCAAAATCTCACAACATTGCTTTTGTGTCTTCTGAAAACAGAAGCAGTACTTCCACTAAAAGTATTGCTTATCCTGCTCAAAGTACTGTTGCTCAAAGTACTGCTTATCCTGATCATTCTATCACCACCATGACTACCCCCACCTCATCACCAACAAACACCATCCATTCTGATGAAGTTGTATGCTCATTCTTCGCTCAGCAAGCCACTTTACCTGTTACTTATGAAGAAGATTTGTCACAAATTGAAGAGGATGCACTAGAAGAAATTGATATAAGGTGGCAAGTTGCTATGATCACTGCTAGGATCAAGAAGTTCATGAAGAAAACAGGAAGAGGCATTGACTTCAAACCCAAACAGGGTATAACGTTTGACAAGTCCAAGATTGAATGCTTTAATTGTCAAAGAACTGGACACTTTGCAAGAGAATGCAAGTTTGCTAAATATCAGGAAAACAGGATGATTAAGAAACCCAAGCTTGAATTAAGGGAAATTCCTATTACTGAATCTAAACCAAAAGCCTTGGTTGCTCAAGAAAATCTATCAGAGGTTGACTGGAGTGCTGAATTTGATGATGAACCAGTAACCTACTCTACGGTCGCAGTGGAAGAGTTTGATTGGAGCACAACTTTTGATGACGAACCAGGATTTGCTGTTTTGGAATCAAAAGACGGACTTGGAAGCTTTGATTGGAGCATGGAAGAAGAACCTGTTCTGCTTGCTATGGTAGCTACTTCACCAAGTTCACCCACTATCTCTGAGGTATGTTCTAAGTGTAATGATTTTTTATCAAAAAGTGCTTAAAGATTATGTAACTGAAAGAGATAATTATAGAAGGGCTAGGTCTGAGGTAGCTGGTTACCAAATAACTTTAGAGTCAATGGAAGCCAAAATAATAACTCATGAAAATAATGAAGTGGCTTGGGCAGAAAAATATGAGCAACAAGATTATCAATTAAAATTAAGTGAATGAAAGTTAGGATGTAAGATTTCGAAATTGAAAAGTGACTAAAGAAAAGGATGAATTGTTAGAAAAATTTCTTTGGGAAGAATCGGCCTTTCACATGTTATTTTTGTTGAAAAACAGAAAAGAGCACACATTAAAACTGGCCTAGGTTTTGGTATGGATTTTAGTAGCACAGAAGAGAACCCATCTAGTGATAAGGAACAAATTGATTCAGAGGATATAACAACTAGTGATGATGAACTCATTAACTATGTAGAGAACACATCTAGTAATGAGGAATCAATTAGTTAAACACCTCCTGAATTGAAGAAAGACAAGGGTTATCATGCAGTTCCTCCACCCACTGGTAGTTTTCAACCACTTAGGACAGATGTTTCTTGTTTTGGAGTAGACAATTTAGAGTTTAGAAAAAAGCTTACTGGTCAATCTAATTCAGGTCCATCTAGTTCTGAAACCCCAAAAGAAACAGCTGAGAAACCTAAGAATGATGATGTTAAGAGTTCAACAGTACCTTCATCTCAAAGTATTGCTAGACATTCAACAGTACCTTCAAGAAAAACTTTTCAAAACACTGCTAAACCTTTTTGGGATAATTTTGGTCAAAACAGTTTTCATCATTCACCAAAAAGACAGAATAGGTTTGGTCATAGAACTAAAGGAAGCAATTTTGGGATTACAGGTCAAAAATTATGTTTTGTTTGTTATAGTCATGATCATTTGATTAAGCATTCTGACTTTCACTCAGAATATTTAAGCAAAGTCCCAAAGACCAGATCTACCAACCATAAGCCAAGGGAGAATAAACCAATTTGGAATCATTCACATAGGATAAATCATAGTAATTTCTCAAAAGACTATAGGTACCCTCACCAGAGAAGACCTTTTTCAAAACCACAGGCATTCTTTAACTTTTCAAGGTACTGGTAAGCCAAAAGTTTCTCAAGCAGTACCTTCTCAAATTGCTGTTAGATTTTCACCAAATCAAGGTACTGCTAGCACTTTTTGGAATAACAGCTCTAGGAGATCCAATTACTATCAATCTAGAAGGCGTTACACCTCAAAAAGAGTATCTAGATCAAAGAGATCTACACAAAAAGTTAAAACCAACTAGGTTAAGAAAGAAAGTACTGATGGGGAACAAACAGTACTTTCAAAGAAATAAGAGTGTAACAGAGATTTTTGTTGAAAATAATAAAGAGAATTTTGATGAAAAGAGATTTTGAAAACCAACACAAGTTTTGGAACAACCAAAGATAATTGATCATGTGCTTTAAAACAATGGAGATTACATACTTAAAGAATTTAAGTATGTCACTCCACAAGGGGAACACAAGTCAGTAATGGCTTGGGTTTCTAAAATTAACTAACTTTTTATCTTTGTGCTTTGGGCAACCCGTAAGAGGAGCTTAAAGATCATTTAATTGTTGATAGTGGTTGCTCTGGAAGCATGACAGAGACAAAGAGATTCTCACGATTTTAGATCAGATTTTGGAGGAAGAGTTGCATTTGGGAATGATCCTAGTGGAGGAAGAATTACCGCAAAGGAACCATCAAGGCAGGAAGCATAGATTTTGAGAATGTTCGCTATGTGAAGGAGCTCAAGTTCAACCTTTTGTCAGTCTCTCATATCTGTGACAAGAAGCACCCTGTGTTATTCACTGACACATAATGTCTTATTATTTCCCCTGAGTTCAAGCTTATTGATGATAACTTGGTAATACTGAGAGTACCAATAACCAATGATGTGTAAAATCTGGATATGAAGAGTCTTAACTCTTCTGAAAGAGCAACATGTTTAGTAGCAAAGGCAACACTTGAAGAAGCACATCTGTGGCATAGAAGATTGGGCCATGTTAATTTCAAGAATATCAACAAGCTGGTTAAAGGAAATTTAGTTAGAGGTTTACCTTCCAAAACATACAAGAATGATCACTCATGTTTGGCATGCAAGAAGGGTAAACAACACAAATCTTCATGCAAGAAGATTGAGGAAAGAACTATTAGAGAACCTTTAGAGTAGTTGCACAAGGATATAGACAAGAAGAAGGAGTGGACTATGATGAAGTGTTTTCTCCTGTTGCAAGGATTGAAGCCATTAGAATCTTCCTTGCTTTTGCATCTTATATGGGCTTTCCTGTTTATCAAATGGATGTCAAGAGTGCCTTTCTTTATGGCAAGATTACAGAGGAGGTCTATGTCAAACAGCCTCCTGGTTTTGAGGATCCTGCCCATCCAAACAAAGTCTACAAAGTTGTTAAGGCTCTGTATGGCCTTCATCAAGCACCTAGATCTTGGTATGAAAGACTCTCCACTTTCTTATTGCAACTTGGTTACAGGAGAGGAGCAATTAATAAGACTTTGTTTATCAAGAGAGACAAGAAAGATATCATGCTTGTTCAAGTCTATGTAGCTGATATATTGCATCTGCTTTAGTGGGATTAGCTACCAATCGCATGTTTAACTTTTCACGGATGATTCTTGATGGTATGCTTTCCCATATCTCCAATGGTTCACCATGGTTAATGTACCCAAGATTTGTTCAAGTTTTCTTGAACAAACAGCTTAAGGATGAGCCTAAACCCTCTAGCCTACTACATATTGTCGTCCAACCACCTAAGGTATTTACCTTCATGGCTAGAAAGAGTGACAAGTTTTCTGGGAGGGTTACACCTTTAACAGCTCATATGATGGAGATAGTACAAGGAGTTCGAGATGAAGCTGCTGAGAGTGAAGAACATGAGCTTTCAGGATCAAGAGAAGGAACTTCTTCTCAACGTACTGCTTCTCTACAAGGTACTGCTTCACAGGAAGGTATTGCAGCTCCACCTACTACATCTCAACAAGATACTGCTCCTGTTGATTCAGAACCAGAGGTAAACCCACCATCATCTTCCAATGATTATACTTCCACATATGGGTCTCAAACATCTGGAGGAGATGAGGGAGATATGGTTTCTGAGGGTCAAGTTCTGGATAACTATGTATTGACAAGGGAGCTTTTAAGATTAAAAAAAGACTATGAAGCTCAAGCTGCACAACTGGTGAAATTGAACAACAAATTTAGAAGATTAAAGAATTTTGTCTGGCCTTTAGTTCAACATCACAGGTTGTGGGTGAAGTCACAAAAGAAGAAAGGAAAGAAGTATAAGAAGACTTCAAAGGGCAAGAAGGTTCACAAGCAGTCTTTATTCCAATTGGGGAGGATATTGGAGCAACAGAATTTGAATGAAGATGCTGAACATTATGAAGAACCAGAAGTTGAATTTCAAAGTACTGAGCCAAAAGGTACTGATGCTCAAGTCAATATTCAAAGTACTGAGCCTACTGAACCTCAAGGTACTGGTGTACAAAGTACTGGAGATCAAGGTACTGGAGATCAAGGTGCTAATGATCAAGAAGCTGGTGATCAAGGTGCTGCTCTTCAAGGAACTTAAAGATAAGAGCTTATTACACCAAGAACTTTAAACTTTGATGAAGAAGCTGGTCCTTCAACAGTCTTACAAGAAGAGGAAGCTGATACACCTAAAGTAGAGCACACTGCTAGTGATGATGAGACGGTTGCTCAGATAATGCTTAATTTTACAAGACCAAGAGGTGTTAGTATTCCTGAAGTTGAAGAACAACCTCAAGCTTCTCAACCTGTTTTAGATCCAAAGAATAAAGGAAAAGGTAAACTGGTTGAAACAAAGAAGAAAAAGAAGCTAACTTTGGCAGAACTAAGAGCTATTGAAGTGGCTAAGAATGAAGAAGCTGCTAGGAAGCTACAAGCAGAATTGAATGCTGAAGTTGCTATACCAGAAAAGCCAGCTGTTATATCACAAAGACCACCAAGTATTGCTAAGGAAAGAAATGCCATGATGGCTTATCTAAAGGGTCAAGGATATACTGGATTACATAAGCTGAAATATTTAGAGATGAAAGAAATGATGTTAGAGAAGCATATCATAAGGAAGTTGCTGGGATTATTCCTTTTGAGGATGAAAAACAGAATGAGGATGCAAGTAAAAGAAGCTTAAAGAGAAAAAGAACAAGTAGTGATGAACGTACCATCAAAGAAGATAGAGTTGAGAACAGATATAGTTGATGAGCTGAGGAATTACTTAAGAGTTGTAGATTTTGAGCATCCTAAGTCCAAAGATGTTGTAGAAAAGAAGTCTAAGATGTCTACATTTGAAGTTGTAGAATCAAAGGAAGGAGACTACCTTATGTTCCATAGAGAGGATGAAAGCTTTAGAACATTTAATTTGCTATGGGATATACTGCATATGATAGATAGAGAGGATATGTTTCACATATATCAACTAGTGCAAGAGTATTTTGAGGATATTCCATCAACTGGAGTTGGCTTAGTCTTGCTGGGAGATATGAGAACTATCTAGGAAACAAAAGAGACAAGCACTGATGAAATCTGGCAAAACCAAGAAGTTTGGGAGATTACCAGCTGGAGATTCTTTGAAGAATCTGGAGTGCATGTTTTAGAGTTAGAAGATGGGACCATGATCCATATGTTAGCAGAAAGAAGATATCCACTGACTAGAGATCTTATGAGAAGAATGCTAGACCATGGTATGGAGGTTGAAGAGGAGAATGAAACAGCTCTTATGAGAAGAGTGCTAGACCATGACTAGAGATCTTATGAGAAGAATGCTAGACCATGGTATGGTCATTGAACTATTCATCAAATGGACAACTATGGCTGATGATGAAGCATAAGTACTGGTATGGTTCTTAATTATATAAATTTTTGAAAAATAGGTACTTTATTCAAAGTACTGCTAGACAAACAGTACTTTAACCAAAGTACTGCTTGCAGCACAAAACCAGTAAACGATTTTTAATAAAGAATAAGCAAACTTTTGTTAAGTGCAAAATATTTTGAAACAAAAGTTAACAACAACCAATGGTTTTTGAGATGGTTTTAATTGGTAAAAGTGCTTTGCACTAACATAACAAAAGGTTATCAGTCCACCATGTCTAAACAAAAGGATTGGCTAATCCATGAGCAAACGGCTCTGGTAAAGATATCTCAAATCCGTTGATGGTTGACAACTTGCCAATAAGTTGTATAGTAATCAACTCACCATATATGAAATAGTGAAGAGTTGGCTAGCCCACAAGAAAAATGGTTTGTGGTAAATGCTGTGGAAAAACCATTTATTTGGTAATTAGTTCACCATGGTTGCAAGAACTAACTAGTCCAAAAGGGTATGGCTTTTGGTAAAGACAAAACAAATTCGTTGATAGCTGATGATTTGCTAAAAATCATATGGTTATCAATGTACCATGGTTTTACACACCTAAAAATTGGCTACTTCAGAGTTAATGGCTTTGGTAAAGAGACATCAAAATCCATTAAATTTTCAATGATTCACCTCTCACAAGAGTTAACACACCTGGAAGTGATGAGAATAGACTGAAACTTTATGATCTGATGTACAATTTGCCATATGTTGCTGAGTAGCTGAAAAGATTGAGATTACTGATAATGGTTGATGAAAAGGTTGCTTATAAGGATTACTTTGATGATAATGATACGAGCACAGAGAATACAAAGACAAATCTGAAGATAAAGACACAATCTTTCCTTGAAGACAAAGAGTTAAAGTTAAAGATACAAAGGAACTTGAAATCAAGCAAGTAGAAATCAAGTTAGGGGAGGATTGTTGGGATATAAAAGACAAAGTACTAAAGAAAGTCAAAGTACTGCTAAAGAAGAAAGTCAAAGTACTGCTCAACATCAAAGTACTGCAAAGCTAAAGAACTGCTATATCGTTTATGGAAAGCTTTTTTATTCTATATTAGTCTTAGTTTAGTTTTAGTATTACTTGTCGTTCAAGAATTATAATTTTAAACCGACTAAGGTACTCCTTATGCCTATAGAAGGACCTCTAGATTGGCATTAGAGATACGACTTTTAGATACGACTTTAGAGAGAATATTAGAGTTTATCAAGTTTGATATTAGAGTTATTAGGGTTGTTAGTGAATCTGTGTATCAAGCAGGTTCAAAGTATTAATAAAATCATTGGAGTTAAAGTTATTCTTCTTAGCTTTATTGAAGTAGTTTTCGCATACTTAGTAAATTAAATTCAGTGTTTCATTGTTAGTAACTTAGGATTTATCCGAGGTTGCTAATTCCTTACAAGCTACATAGTTAGTTTGGTCAGAGTATATCGATCCACTAAAATAATTCTACGTAGTATATATATGCTGTAAATTTCTAACCCAAATTGGGCATGACTCGTTCGTTTATTCTCAATTTGCTAAGTCCTAGACTTTTCCAGAAAATACTAAAGATATGTTAACCTACGTTTATTACCAGTTCTTACCCATCTCGCTTACAATGGTTCAAAACTACCTCAAAGTTTATAAAAATATAGTTTTGCTAATTGTGCAGTTTTTTTTGTAAAAAGTATACTTTTCGTCGTAACTTAAAAATGTCGTAACTTTCTCATTTTAAGTCCGTTTTTAGTGGTTCAAGTGGCCACAATTAGCTTATAGAGTCTATTTCTATTTTTATAACTTATTATTGAAAAGCTTAAACTCCTTTTGACAAATTTTCTATTTCGGGACAGCAAGGTCATAAAGTGTATTTTTTGACATTCTAACTACGTTTTCAACCGCAAATCACAACTTCAATCTAAACCGAGTTCCCTTTCACCGATTGTTATCATTTCCTCAACCAACAACAACTCCAAACTAACCTAGTTTTCCCTTCCACCGATTTATACTAATAGCAGTGTATTATCAAGTATATATATGTAATGAACAACAAATAAGCCGCAAATATAACACAAGTAACCTTTGTACATATGATTAAACAAAAGGACAAACACAAATATGATGATACAATTTTTGTAAATGCTTTTATGTATTTGTCGTGTATATACATATATACACATATCTATTTCTTTAATTTTTACTTGTAAATCTCTACAATTAGTTTGTACTTTTGAGAAACACATGTTTTAAGCATCAAGAAAACACAAGTAATTTTTTGAAGACTTACAAAATTTGGTGAAATGTGAGGATTACTGCAAGAACAACCCAAGAAACTAACCCTAATCTTGATTAATAACCCGGATCTTCAAATTTGGTCACCAACTATTAATCTATTACCCAAATCTTCCAAAGTACTCTTGAAAACTTGAAAAAAAGAATTATGTGCATGTGATTTGTATGTGGGTCGTGATCTAGGAGAACCAAAAGGGAGGTGATGTTTTAATTTTTGCAAGTGAAAGTAAGTTAGTGTGACTTTGTTCTTATAACCATTTTTGTAGACATAGAACCAAACCAAAACTCAAAAGGTACATACATATGACTATCTAGGATTGGAAAATTTTGGAATGTGGTGCTTGTGGTCCTTGTAGGTGGCATCAACTTTAGAGCATGAGGTATGGCAACTAAGCCACTTCTCTTCACTTAGGCTTCACGGATGCCACATCATTTCAACACACCCACTTAAAAATACCCCTCATTCACAACTAACCTCAATCTCTTCACTTGGGCCCCACCCACCCTCATTTATTTCTTTTCCTCATTGTATTCAACGGATATATTTCAAAAATTCTCTTGTCTTATTTGTGTTGTGGGAGCGGCGATTAGAGGAGTGACGAGTGGAGGTGGTGTGGCGGCGAGGTTCGTCGGCGAGTGGCGAGGCCTCCACCTCGAATTGGCGAGCGGATCTCGTTGTCATACCTCATGCTCTTAGTACAATAGGGGGGAGATCATTTGGCTTTACATGATTTGGAGTTTTTCATGACCCATTGTTTTGATAATACCACATGGCGGTTTTGGCTAATTGGGGAGGGAAAACAATACTTATCATACTTATTGGTGTTATACTCAGATTAATTAGTTACATCGATGAGTAATGCAAAATGCATGCGCGCGTGAGCTAAAATGCAAAATATACGCGTATGACGTGAAACTTTTGAAATTAAATGCAATATCTTATAAAATAACTCTAATGAAGTCGTAATGTACTAATTAATGTAGACCATGCTCGGTCTAGTATCGGTACGCTTTCAAGCACGTTTTTCACGTTACGCTGGTTAATCTCCTGGTTTTAGAGTGAACACGTGAATATTAAAAATGAATGTTTTGGGTTTTTAGTCAAATTTTGACCTAAAAAATGCCAGTTTACGATAAATGTTGGTTTTTTAATTTTCGTGGTTTAAGTATACAGTTACGCGTAAAGGTAAATAAGTAAATTTTCCAAAATAACAATTTTGAGTGACAAGGTAAATAATGGCCTGAAAAGTATGATTTGCTATAGATAATGCCGGTTTGGATGAGCTGGGGTGTAAAACGCAAGGAGTTTGGGCCAAGATTGTTGGGACTGCTAATTATTTTCACTCTAGCAAAATTATACCAAGGGAAACGCTTAGTTTTAAAGTGGGTTGTGAATCATCGATACAATTTTTGAAAGATAATTGGCTAGGTAATGGCCTGCTTGTGTCTGTTTCAACATATTATTCATAATGAAGAATGTGTAACTCGAGATTGATTATCAAATGGAATATGGTCATGGGACTGGTGTAGACAGTCGCTTGAGCTCATCATACAGAATCATTAGCTTTGTTATTAGAAGAAATCCGCTTAGTAGATCTCGGTTCGGATCCGGATACATGCATTTGGAGTTTAGATATAAGTGGGCTGTTTTAGTGGGTGTCATGATGAGGTATATTGATGCTCAACTTCTTCGAACGTTTCCTACATCTACAAGATGGTCTACTGCTTTGCCGACAAGGTAAGTGTTTTTATGTGGCGTCTTCTTTTGAATAGATTACCTCATAAGGTGAATTCGACTCTTGGTCTGGATAATAACTCCATATTACGCCCGATATGTGAAGGCTCTATGAAATCCAATGATCATCTCTTTTATTCGTGTGATATGGCTGTAAATATATGGACCATAATTCGTGTTTGATGTGATGTTGCGATGCCGAGATTTAGTTCAAATTCTAAATGGATCACTTGGCTTGATAATTGGCATACTTCAAAGTCTCGTAAAGAGCGCATGTATTTTATTTTGGCTACCTTATGAATGATTTGGCACTATCGTAATTGCGTGACATTTCATTCTCAAATTATGAGGCAAAGTGACGTTTTTGATAATATTCGTTTGTATTCATTTTCTTGGTTTAAATTTAAAGGCGGTAACCGTAGTAATTGTAATGACTAAGTTACTTTTCCTTTGTACTTGTTTCTAGTAATCTTGCTAGTTTTTCTTAATTCAATCTTACCTTTCAAAAAAAATATGTTAATTAATTAATATTAAATATAATGAGAACAAAGGAATAATAAAACTTTCAGTTTAAACTTCATACAAAGTGCAAAAGTTCAATTACTTGCTTAGCAGATCAAAAAGTATTTATATCACGATGAACAAAATAGTCTATTATGCAAAATAAAGACAACATTATTCCTTTATATATAATTATATACTAGGCGAGTACCCGTGCCTAGCGGCAGACAATTAACGATATGCGATATTGTGGTAAGTGTTTTGTATATCGTTCAAAATAGAACGTGAAAAAGGATTAAAATGTAATTACAAACAGTTGTAACATGTGATAATTAAACTCTAGCAAAAATTATTAACAGGTATCAAACAACATATAAAAATAATTAACGAAATTCAAAAATAGAACATTACATCCCCACACGGAACATCTCTGCCGTAACTCACCTCGTTGAACTTAAAACCCGATGTCTAGCTTCGATAAATAATCTTGTATAGCTATATGTATGAACCATATGTACAACCTATATGATAGTTTTTGCTCTAATATATTTTAAACATCTTGTCACATATTTCAAAAAATAAAAGACTTTTTTTTTCTATTTAAAAATTAATTATGGTTCACAATCCCAAAAATATAAACTTTCCTTTCAAAGGTTTCAAAAAATTTAAATTTCAAAAATTCGAAAAATATAAGACTTAACAGAACATTTAATAATTTTACAAAAAGTTTTGGTAGTTTTTGAAAATTTTCAAACATTTGAAACCTTTTATAAAGTTTGAAACTGTTTAAAAAAATCAAAAATCTATAAAATTTTCCTAAAGCTACTATAAAAATGGTTAGAATAAGCTAATAAGGTAGTCAATTGCTTCTGGTCGAAGACATAAAACTTAATAGTGACACCTCTTGAAATTAATGTATATTAAAAAGATTTCAATTTTCGAAAAAAAAGTTTAGCATCACAAGACAAGTGCTTTAAAGCCAAAATCTCTTCATTTATGCATTTGCTTTTATGGCAAACATGCTACTCTAATAATGAATGTTAACCGAATGCCACAACATAGAATTTTTTTATTTCGGTGGTTCGTTGTTAAAGAAAACTATTATTAAACTAAGAAAAACTTTTTGTGTAGAGTTGTTAGATGAGGAAACTTTAACAATGGAGATAGATTAATATAATGAAGAAAGCTATAGGATTATTTATTTTCTTCTTTTTGGTGATTGACCTCCATAAAAAATGGAACATATTAACAAATTTGAGCAACAATCTATGTTTTAAACGCTAAAGATTCGAAAATACCTTTATTAAATGCACGCATAAAGATCGGCATAACCATAAGTTTAACAAACTACAAAATTCTTGAAATTTCAAAAATTCCACAACTTTTAAAATTTGCATAATGAAATACCCAACTAAATTTGCATAGCAAATTTCACACAATAAACTTACCATCAAAATTTGTTTCAACGATGAAATACGACTATATACCCTCAATTTATACAACAAAATTTACCAAAGTTATATATCAATTTATATAAGTAACAATTAAATTTACATATTTATATAACAAACAAATACATAACTATATTTACAAATTTACATAACAAAATTTACAGAAAGAAATTCACATTACAAAATTTAGATAATAAACAACAGCGAAAATTCAGCCATTGAATATATTTTGGCGGTGGCAACGATGATTCCGGTAGCTATGGATCTACAAATGGTCTAAGAAATTGTATATAAAATAGAGATCTACAAAAAATACTTCAAAACTTGATGCTCTTTCTTGTGGAAGAAATGGTGGTAATGCGGAATGCGACGATGGCTGAATTCTGATACATAAGGTAGCAACGGATCTACAAAAGAAATATCAAGAGTTTTATAACACAGATTGTAAAGAATATATATATACAGATTGATATAAAAAAATTCATTGCTTCAATAAATATATAGATCTATAAATAAACATTCAAAACTTAAAAAATACATAAATCTTTACATAAAAACCTCACAACTTGAAAAACCTTTCGAGATGTAGGGTGGTGGCAAGTCTCGGATTCGGGTACTGGTGGTGATAGGCTTCGGTGATGGTGTGGTTTTTTATGTTGGTTGTCTCGGTGGTGTTAATGGAGGAATTGTAAGAAAGAGAGAGGTAGTGCGTAAGATCATCAAAAAAATCGATTGCTTACCTCAAGATCATCATCAACATTTCTTTCATTTTGCATCTCCATTTTTTTTTCTTTTTTCTGTAATGAGATACAAACCTCTCTTGAGGGTTGTTTATATAGGCAAAGCTTATTTACATTTTGAAAATTCCCGCTTGGTGTTTGTGTAAATTCGTGTAGTATCAATTCTTTTAACACCAAGAATACTTTTCATGCACAATCTTTTGAGTATTTCCTGTGTTAAGAATACTTTCCATGCACAATCATTTGACTATCATTTGACTATTTCCATGCACAATCTTTTGAATATATGACTTTCCTGTGTTGTACGTTAGAGTCATTTTGACATTTGAAACTATATTTTGACATTTGAAATGTTTAAAAAACTTTGACTTTCAATTTTAATTTTCAACTTTGCACATTTCCTCATTGACCCTTTTTCCATTTTAGATAGTAGAGAAGAGATATATATTAAGCTTTGATTAGATTACCTAATTAATAAAAACATCAATGACAACATTTTTGTAACTTATTACACATCTCGTCACAACCTTTTTGGCCAAGACGGCACAAATTAAGGTCATGACAGCAACAAAACCCCAAATCTGTATCATATGGAGTGCACTGTACCGTACAAGGTGGTCTACTAGCAATTGATCTGATGTCATTAAAATCAATTCTGGTACCTACAAATTCAAAAAAGAAAAAAAATACAATCTTATATATACAATTTATAGACGAGTACCCGCGCCTAGCCGCAGCGGTGTCTAGTTTTCTGTAATATTCCGACGACCCATAAGTTTCTTTCAACAAACTGTATTTGTAACGTTAGAGAATCATTTTCGAATAACTATAATTCTGATGCGTGGTTGCATAGCAGCAGAAATATACAGTTTTTAAGAAAATTATGTGAAGTCGATCTAAGTGTGGGAGTATATTTCTAATAAGATTGTTTTAAGTTATTAAGATTTCAGTAATAATATATTCAAGCATTACAAAATGCAACGATATTATGTAGTTGGCAATATGATATTGTAAGCTAGAGGTATAGCCAACGTGGCAATCCGCCTTTTCTTGTTTTGTCAAGAATTTAGGCAATGATAACTATTTTTTTTTTTACATGTGGAGCGTTTATCATTTGGTGTGTGGCTTTTAAACTTGTAACCTTACAAATTTAATATCACCATAATAAGATTATCTTGTACTATCAATTTGCATAGATATTTAAGCATTGTTCAAAGCTATTTGTTTGGGGTACAAATAATTATCGTTAAAGATAACAATACTATTCAATTTTTGTGATTCTAATAAACTTACATAACATTATTTATATATCGACTATACAATATATATTTACTTTTAAAAGACGATTCATTTATGTTAGTCCTTTAAGTGGTGCAAGACCAACATTTTTTAAAATAACATTATACAAATGGCAAAGTATATGTGTCAAAGCAAAAGAAACAACAAGAAACTGCAATTACTTGGTCTCTCATTCTTCCAAATTTGTCACGGGTTCCATAACTACTTCATCATTTCTCATTTAATTTCGTCAAATTTGAAACCTGGTTCGACCCGGGTAGTTCAACCGGTTGAACCGTTTCTGTAACCACTCGTTAATTCCCCTACCGATTTTCGCGACTATATATGTTTTTCTTCTTCGTTTCGAACTTTAAACACGACAAGTTACGTGTTATATTTTTTATTACCTCGACCTCGATAATATTTTCTTCTATATTATATAAATTATATAAATTATATATAATAAACTTTTAATTTATTTCTCACCGGGCCTTTAAATCCAACCCAACACTTCTACAAATCACTTGGGCCTAGCTCCTTTTCTTCTCAGCCCAAACGCACCCTAATGAATGATACTACAAAGTATTTTGCAAAGTTGATACATGTTATTACTATGTTTCTGTGATGAACGAATCTTAACAAAAGCAAACACAAAACTCAAATCCTACTTTTGGTTATAATATATCTTGCATGTTTGCATGGGACCAAAGCAAGAACCAAGCACACCCTTATTGCTACTATGTAAAAACAAAGTAAATTTTTGATGTATTGTTTCTTGGCTTCTGTGATCCCACACGACGAGTACAAGACAAAAGCAAACTTTTGGTCATACTAACCTTGCTTGCATGTGGGAGACAAGCCTAACTCTAGCCACCCTACCTATATTTAGGGGTGACAATCGAGTCGTGTTCGTGTTAACCTATTCGGGTTCGCGTGTTGGCGGGTTAGTATAGCCTTTACCCAAACACGACCCATTTATTAATCGTGTCAAGAAACTCAACCCTAACCCAGACCTGCATAACACGTGTAACGCATTTGTGACCCGTTTAACCCATTTAAGTAAATAGGTCAAGCAGTGAATAAAGTTGGTGGTTTGTCGATTTAACTAGTTTAAATGCAAAAAATGATATAAGGATCTAAAATACGATAAGAATAACATATAAATAACTAAGTGACAATTTTCTGAATTATAAGCGTCAATTTTCATGATATCTAAGGTATAAATTTATAATTCACTCATACTAAGTAAATAACAAAATAGATTTAATCCACATCCAACATAAAAACCGGGTTATATATTTTATTTTTAAGATCTTATATACTTAAACGGGTTCCCGGGTTGACCTGTTTAATACTTACTCAACCCAAACACGACCCGTTTATTAAACGGGTTAGACGGGTTGACCCGTTTTTGACCCAAACTTGTTTATTCTCAACCCAAACCTGTTTAACTTCGTATCGGGTTCGTGTCGTTTATCGTGTCGTGTCGAGAATTGCCACCCCTACCTATATTTCTCTTTTCTTTGTCCATTTCTTTTCTGTTTCTGCTTCGCTGTACCCAACATTCACCAACAAGGGATACTTTCTTCTCTTTTGAATGTCAAAGGTAAACCTGTCCATTTCAACCCCCCAAATGGGAAGCCTATTTTCAGTAGACGCTGCGTGTGGAAGCATGAGGACGGCAAGAGCCAGAAAGGGGATGCCCCAAGCTCGAGATCAAGAAAGCATGGTCAAGATAATCTTTATTTTCTCTTCTTATTGCCGTCGACCACAGGAGGCTCATCACCCTCTCTCACAAACATATTCTCAAACACATTTTACTTCCCTTGTTGGCTGTCGAGAAGAAGAAGAAAGGAAAGCCAAGTTTCGGGTTCCATTTCCATAAGTTAAGAAGTCATTTTTGGTTAAGTTTCCTTTCGGGTATAACTATAAGCTTTTGAAAATTTGTGGGCATATCGGGTTTCTTCCATCTCGGGTCTTTCATCTTATTCGACACACGTATTCACTCAACCCACTGTAAGCATCTTCTTACTTGGTGTTTCTTGTCAACTATATATGTAGTAACCATGAATAAATAGCTAATGAGTTTTTCCTTAAAATCTGTACACTCGACATACATGATTACTCTAACGACATTGCATGCATAAGTGGTCTAAAATCATGTTTAAAGCTTGTGTGGTAACCCCTTTTTGAACATGCATCATACGTAAAGAAGTAACATATAGCTTATTTTTCTTATTAATCGACATACATTTCGAGCTTATAAAAGCTTTGAGCTCGTAGTGACTAGAGAAAACGTGACACCGGAATGAACATAAGTTTTGGACTTTCTCTTTTTTAGACTTGAACTTAAGCTTGATGTCTTGTTTGATATTAAAGATGGAACATAATTTTGGAAGAAGAAAAGACACACAAATAACATCGCGCATGCAAACATAAACCCAAGTTTCACTGTAGTAATTTATACTAAAACAAATCAAGAGATTCTAGTTAACTAAAGTTAAACGCATAGGATAACCAACCAAGAAACCCACCTAGCTCATTTGGTAAAGTCGCTTGGCTTCTGAAAGTGAAGAGATCACATGTTCGAATCCAAGCAGTGGCTGTTTTGCCATTTATTTTTATACAAGTTTCAACTTTTGACAGTTTAGCCCCTCTAGTTTGGAAAACTTATCAACTATTCTTAAAACTTATAAAAGTTTATAATTTATATAACTCTCTACAATTCCAACCCCTCAAGTTTAATACTTGACATTTTTTTATACTTTTACATTCTAACAACTATTTTTGGACCCGCACATATACATTTTTATAACTAATAATGAATGTCGAATCTTTATATTGTAAATTACGTTTTCGTCAAATTAATATATTTAGATTTAATACTAAAACCCGACTAAAAGACAAGAGAATATTTAAAACAAAAGTAATAAAAGTATTTTTCACTAACTCTACATACATATATATAAAAACACATTCATTTATTTATATACATATCATATCACTCAATGCTGTTCATATAAATATTCAACCTGGAATATTTATCTATATTTTACTGACAACGTATGATTTTTCACAAACACTTTGAAACGATTTAAACGTAAACTCTGCCACACAAGCAACATTAAACACAACCACTTGTAAACACTTAAATTTATTCACACACTTCGAGTCGTGAGTACTCAAAACTGCAAACTGAGTCTTGCCACCTCATTCTTAGGTTCCGGGTAGGAGCCACTGCTATATCACACTCGATCTCTTTGTGCTTTATTCATCGAACTGCTAAGGTGAGTTTATAGCCCCACTTTTACTCTTATTTACTTGCTTTATAAAACTATGGGGTGAGAAACATGCAAAACTCTTTTCGACTAAACCGAAAACACTATTACGTGAAATAACCTTGAATCCCAACTATGCTACCGTTAGTTCCCTTTGGGGAGGCGCGATTGTTTTGAATAGATCTATTGGGGATGACACCCCCGTTCGAGTTTGACCGGATAGGCAAACGCCGGACGTGATATCATATCGTATTGATTGAGTGTACTGTATTTGAAATACACTTGTGGGCTTCTATTTATCATGCTTCTAGATGCATGCACACATGTCGTAGTTTCGGCGATGAACTTGGTACTAGCGTAATAGCCTTTTTGCATATAGTGTCATTCACGGAGATGCTATATGTACAACTGTGGTCCAACTTGATTTCCTAAACTTAAACCTATGAACTCACCAACCTTTGTGCTGACATTTTAGCATGTTTTTCTCAGGTTTACTTATTGGCGTGGGCAATGGCAAAGGCATTCGTTGAAGACTGGCATCCGAAGTGTTTCCAAACATTTTAATACAACTTTTAATGGGACAACCTATATCTTTATGGGCTTTACTTCCGCACTTTGAAACAATGATGTAAAACTATTTCTTAAATTAATATATCTTTTGAAAATGGAATAAAATTTCCTTTCTTTATTACCTTGTGTTGTGTATATTGATTTAGTAGCACCCCATGACCCGAACGCTTCCGTTGTGAAATTTTGGGGGTGTTACAGTTTCGGTCAAAAAACATTTCAATTTAAACCGACCCGACAGGTTGGGTCGAAAACAAGTCAAATTAAACCGGGTCAACCCGCCAGGTTTGAAGCGTCCCGGGTGAACCCGGTTTTCGATGCGTGTTAATAGTTTTTTTTTAAATATATGTCTTCAACATTTCCACTTTTTGGTTTTTCCTTTATATAGTATATAGCAGGGTACCCGCGCATTTCGGCGGCGGTACCCTTTGACGATTAACCGGAGAAATAGATCTCGGTGAGACCTGATTCACCAGTTTGTATCGGTTTCACAGGGTCCTCTCTGGTTCGTTTTCGGATAGCTTTAATTGGTTAGCCAAACCGATGGCGACACCGGTTCCTGGTTGAACACGTTGGTCCGGTCCGGTTTTCAAAACTATATGTAACATCAACTTGTTAGCTTGTATGAAGTTTTGTGTGTTTTATTAATTTGTATAATGTGTATAATAACATGTACTTATCATTTTTGGGTGTTTTAAAAATAACATTAATTAGTATGTTCAACTATTTTATATTTTGGATTATGTTGTAGCTTCTTTAAATTGTACTTTATGGAAATTTTATTGTACTTTTTAGTAAAGGGTGTTTTAATTGGTTGTTTTAATTTGATAAATGTGCTTTTAATTGGTTGTACAATGTGAATAAATTATTGTACTTTTAAGTAGTGGGGTGTTTTAATAAAAATATTAATTACAACTATGCATTCTCTCTCATTTGACCAATTTCAATATTTCAACTTTTCACCTTTGACTATTTTTCCATTATATCACTACAACAATCGATCGGACGGGCGAGGAGACTTTCGCCGGGGACTGTGAGTCCCCGGCGAAAGTCACTAAACGACAAAATTGAATATGACGTGGCACACGAATTCGATGACTATCCTGTGGAAATTTCAACGCATACCTTCCGCGGACATGTCCCGGAGAAAGTTAGTTCGATTTTTATTAAACTTGACCGATAGTCAAAATTCAACGATACGCAGTTGACTGTCCTCGCCAATAGCACTTTCAACTTTTATCAAAATTTGGCCAAAGTCAAAAGCGTGTTAATTGTTCATGGAAAATTCCCGCTAAACTTTGCCTTTGGCGGGACATGTCTGAGAAAGTGATATTTCAAAAAATATACTTTATTGTCGATATAATACAATGGTGATTATACTGGAAGTGGTTGCAGTCCCAACGAGCGGTCACCGGTTTTATCATTCTTTTTCGTCGAGTTGCCATTGATGTCAGCTCTTTTTCCAACAAGGCGAAGTTAAAAAATCCATTATGATCAAACAATGTTGTTTAAGAGTGGTCACTGATTTTATCGTCGAGTAATATTGATGTCTAGTAATGTGTAGTGGTGCAAGTTGAGCTTGTTAATATTGAATATGATGTATAGCGCACGCAAATTGCCTAACGTCAAATACTTGCAACAATTAACATGATACGTATACCATAGCACCTATAGTCGGTCGCTTAACATGATACGTATACCATAGCACCTATAGTCGGTCGTAGCTTAACATGATACGCTACCATAGCACCAATATCGGTCGTTAAACATGATAAGTATACCATAGCACCTATACTCGGTCGTTAAACATGATACGTATACAATAGCACCTATACTCGGTCGTTAAACATGATACGTATACCATAGCACCTATACTGGGTCGTTAAACATGATACGTATACCATAGCACCTATAGTCGGTCGTTTAACATGATACGATATACCATATCACCTATATTCAGTCGTTAAACATGATACGTATACCATAGCACCTATACTCGGTCGTTAAACATGATAAGTATACCATAGCACCTATACTCGGTCGTTAAACATGATAATGCATACCATAGCACCTATACTCGGTCGTTAAACATGATACTTATACCATAGCACCTATACTCGGTCGTTAAACATGATACTTATACCATAGCACGATACTGGTCGTTAAACATGATACATATACCATAGCACGTATACTCGGTCGTTAAACATGATGCGATACCATAGCACGCATACTCGTCGTTAAACATGATATTGATACCATAGCACGTATACTCGTTTCGTTAAACATGATAATTATATCATAGCACCTATGGCGTAAACATGATAATAGCGTATATATAGCACTCATACTCGGTCGTTAAACATGATACATATACATATCACTTATACTTAAATTAACTTTATAATTTTTAGGTTAAATTTAAATTGATTTATTATTAATTTTAATTATTTAAAATGATAATAAATAGTTTTTTGAAAAAGAAAATGGAATAATTAAATCTTTCCGGGACATGTCCTCGAAATGATTTTAAGCTAAACTTTTCATTTTCCCCCTCGCCCTTTTTTACTTTATCCATTACTCTCTCCGGGACTTGTCCCCGCAGTAATGTAACACTAAAAAAGACAAACCTTTTCTCCGGGACCGTCCCCTAGAAAGTGAAACGTGAAAATCACCTCCATTATTAACACATCTGTATCGAGATGAGATAAAAAAAATTTCCTCACCCATCCTCTACCGCAACAACACCACGCCACCATCTCCATTATTGCAACCACCACCACTTCCTCACCATCTCCATCTCCACCACACACCATCTCCATCTCCACCACCATCTATTTGTTTGAATCTAACCACAGGGAATCGGGTTGTATCGTGAAAATATGCGTCGAGACATTGTAAGAATGGAATAATCATTGTAAGGTTCTTGGTTTCTCCTATCTTGTACCTATTTTAATTTTCGTTATCTTGTAAGAATGGAATAATCGTAACTTGTTTTGAAACCTTGTGTTATAATCGATCTATCAACCTGCGAAATGGGTAATTAGTATGTTGTTGTAAATCTTGTAGTGAAATGGGTATAGCCTTTCACTTGTTGTTATTTATGTTGGTCCTTTGATTATATATTCTTACAGTGATTACTTATGGATAGTGGCATTACTGTTAAATAACGACCATAGGAAACTTGTCTAAAATACAAAGCTCAAATGGTGTTCTTTTTTTCTTGCAAGACAGTGCTAAATACAAGAAACAAGCCGAACTAAGCAAAGAGTTACTAATTTGTTGGCGTCTTTATTAGTAATAGAAGTTTGTTTTGAACAAATCTTGTAGTGAATATGTAAGTCATAATTATGTGTTTTGCTTTTATAGGGTGTCACGGGTGCCAAGCCGAGGCCAAGCCGCGACCAAAGCCGAAACCAAAAGGTAAGATATGTCGTTGCGTATTTTAAATAGTTTAGGGTTTTAGGTAGTGAGAACTATCCAAGCATCGGATATCAAAAAGACCCTTTAAACCATTAGGGTTGAATTGGTCATTTTAACAATTAGAGTAGGAGAGTAGGATGGTGGATTTTGTGAACAATGTGTCTAGGGTTGAGGGTTGCTGAAAACAAAGGAATGATGTTAGTGTGTCTAGTATATGTGCTATGCGATGGTTTACGACGAGGAGGTACACGGTTTCTTGGTTCACAAGATACAGGAAAGTGTACAACTCGTTTCTTGTTACGGTTTGTTTATGGTTACCGATGATGAGGGTTGAATCTTGAAGGGTAAAAGGTGGTGCAAAGGGTTTAGTTGGTTTGAGAGTGTATTTATTGTGTGTTTTTAGTGTGTGTTTTTTGGTGAGAAACTCCATGAGTTTGTGTGAGAGAGAGGGGTCAGAGATGATAAGATGGGGTATGAAATGGTGTGTAATGATAGAGATATAATGGTGGCGAGAGATATGAAAGGGTTTGTGAGGGTGCCTCATTACCTCCACTTCACTCGCCATCACTATCATTACAAACCCTTTCATCTATCTTCTTATAATCTCAGGACCCTCTCTCTCACACAAACATGGAGTTTCTCACCAAAAACACACACAAAAAACATGCACACGTTATGAACTCTCAAGGCAGGGCTAAACCATTTTGCACCACCTTTTTACCCTTCAAGTTCAACTCTCATCATCAGGTAACCATTACAAACCGTAACAAGAAATAACTGTATAGTTTCTTGTATCTACTTGACCAAGAAGCCGTGTACCTCCTCGTCGTAAACCATCAGTAATAGCACTTTAACTAGACACACTAGCATCATTCCTTTGTTTTCAGGAACCTTCAACCATATACACACTGTTCAAATAGTCGTACGCAAACACCATCCTACCCTCCTACCCTAATTGTTAAAATGACCAATTCAACCCTAATGGGTTAAAGGGTCTTTTTGATACCCGATGCTTGGATAGTTCTCATTACCTAAAACCCTAAACTATTTAAAATACGCAGTTAAGCTTGGACAAACCCAAAAGCGAAGATATCGGAAGTCAATCGACAAAACTACCTGGCGAACACGAGAGCCAAGACCACAATCGGTATGTTTTTTGTCTAACTTTGTTAATACTCATGAACTGACGTAAAAGATTTTAGGACTTTAGTGATTAATTTCGGAAAGTCCCGTCCAAGTTAATCATCCTATAGAAAACCCGTCCGAAATTAATTTATTAGAAATTAATTTTGGAAAGCCCCTGTTTGGCTGCTTTTGAATGTTTTGTCTCATTTTGGATATGAATGCGTATAATTGATTTACTATTTGTGAAAATTTCGACATTGTTTTCCCTTTACTCCTACGAATATGTCTTTAATGCACATATTTGGGGAGTTGAGGGGAAATGCTGCCGAAATTTTCTCAAACAGTAAATTCAATTATACGCATTCATATATGAGACGAAACATTCAAAGAGTGGGTTAGGATTGCCTTCCATAGTTGGATTAGGTGAATATTTTAAGTCTATATAATTATTTGTTGCTTCATTAAAACGCAGTTATGCCAATTGATAAAAGTTGGGTCTCACTAGCACGTACCAGTAAAGAATTCTTAGTTGGTCTTAGAGCTTTCTGCAAGCATTGCAAGTCCTTGGTGAATATTGATGGAATATAAAATGTCCCGTGCTCTTTGTTTAAACGTAAACTGGATAAAGCACAAATTTTTGTTTGACCACATACACACAAATGGCTGGGACCATAGTTATACGAAATGGTATAATCATGGTGAGCCGGATGGCCGAACAACCGTACACAACACAAGACACCCTGGGATGAGTGACATGGCTGAGTTCCTTCATGATATTGGTCCGAATAACGAACTAGATGATCCAACTCAAGGAAATATTGGCGAGACAAGTAACGACGCAATTCCTCAACGTAATGAGTATGAGGAGTTACTTGCCACTGCCAACGAAAAACTATACCCAGCCTGTGAGTGGATGTCTTCATTAGACTTTATGGCAAAGATTATGCACATCAAGGTCAAAGGTAAAGTGAGTGACACCACATTTAATGAGTTCCTAACTTTATTCAAGGAAGTTTTCCCGCCCGTTCTAGGATACAAGATGCCATCGTCATACTATGAAATAAAGAAGACATTTAAAACTATCGGGGTTAGGATATGAATCGATACATGCTTGTGTAAATGATTGCTTTTTATATCGGGGGGTAACTAAGATTTGCAGACTTGTTCGATCTGCGGCGCTAGTAGATGGAAAGAAAAGAACACATTGGGGAAGAAAGTTCCTAACAAGGTGTTGCGTTACTTTCCTATCATTCCTAGACTACAACGTTTGTACAAGTCTAAACACACTGCAAAACATATGACTTGGCATGCATCTGGGCAGTCTATGGAGAACGGTAAGATGCAACACCCGGTTGATGGTCAAGCATGGAAGAAATTTGACATCAAGTATTCGAAGGAATTTGCTAAAGAAAAAAGAAACGTCCGGTTAGGGTTGGCTGCTGATGGTTTCAATCCGTACGGCAACCTTAGTCAGTAATACAACATGTGGCCGGTCATATTAACCACATACAATACGCCTCCCTGGATATGTATGAGAGAGACTTCTCTTATGTTGACATTGTTAATTCCGGGCCCCAAATCACCAGGGAAGGATATTGATGGAGTCAGAACTAATGACTTTCCCGCTCGAAGTAGTTTGTCTGGGTGGAGTGGGCAAGGTTACATGGCATGTCCGACATGTAATGTAGACACTCCAGCTATGCGCGTGTTAAACAAAACCGCTTATGTTGGTCACAGAAGATTCTTAAGCATGACCAATAAATGGCGAAAGAACAAAAGGGCATTCTATACAGATGTAGATAATACAGACCCTCCTAGAAAATTTACCAGTGATGACATCTTGGATCATATAAGAAGATTTCCTAAACGTGTCCCGGGGAAACATCCAATATATGGGGGTGCGAAAAAAAAAACGTGATCAAGATCGCGAATTGAATTGGACAAAAAAATATGTTTTCTACGAGCTAGAGTATTGGTCTTTTCTTACACTAAAACACAATTTAGATGTCATGCATATCGAAAAAAATGTGTGTGAGAGTGTGTTGGGTACTTTGTTAATGAATGACAAATCAAAAGACACCAACAAGGCAAGACAAGACTTACAAAATTTGAATATTCGTACTGACTTGTGGCTCGTCAACAAAGGAAACGGGAAGTGCTCTAAGCCTCATCCTACGTACTCTTTCACAACCGAAGAAAGAAAACTTTTTTGTCAATTCATTAAAGGTACCCGTTTTATTTGAAAATTTCTTTGTTAGAATTAATTCGCGTATTCATTTCGACAACTTATTCTAATATCCTGATTTTTTTCTTAATTCATCAAAGGTGTTAAACTACCTGATGGGTTTGGATCTAACTTCAAGCATAAAGTGACCGACAACGATAGCAACATAACAGGCTTGAAGGCTCATGACTGTCACATAATGATGCAACGGTTGCTTCCAGCTGGACTTCAAAATTACTTGAAGGACCAAACCACCGCAACACCAATAATCGAGCTTTGTTCATTTTTCAAACAAATATGCGCTCGAACTTTGATGGTGGATGACATGTTGAAAGCTAGAGATCAACTGATCAATATTTTGTGCAGTTTCGAGCAAATATATCCTCCAGCTTTTTTGACATTATGATTCACTTGGTTATTCATCTACCGGAAGAGGCTATTGAAGGCGGTCCTGTTTACATGAGGTGGATGTATCCATTTGAAAGATACATGAAAAAGCTCAAAATTATGTCGAAATAAAGCCAGCCTGAAGGTTCAATAGCGGAGGGTTATATTGCTAATGAAGCATTAACTTTCTGTTCGCATTATTTTCGGGGTGTTGAGACGAGATTTAATCGTCCTGACCGGAATGAGGACGGTCCAAGGCCAACAAGTCGATTTGAGGTGTTTCGATCAGTCTGCAAAAGAATGGTAAACAATCATTAGTTCGGTTTAAAGCAGACACAATGAAGCAAGTAGTATGGTACGTACTACACAACAGTCATGAAATCAACCCGTACATGAACGCGTACAAGAGGTACGCGTTTTATTTCAAAATTTGTTTCACGTAAGTTGTTATTCGACAACTTATTCTAATATCATGAACATTTACAGGAATTTCCTGACGTAGAGACTTGGAAGAAGGATTTCCTCGCTGGTTTGAGATGAAGGTAGACTTATTGTATGTATTACCCTGTATAAATAACGACTATTACTCATATCTATCTATTCTTAACTTTTTCATAGATTCGTGAATTAAAAGTACAGAAAGACCTAATTTGTACCGCCGAGTTATTTGCTTTGGCTTGTGGACCATCATGTACTGTTGTCTCAGTCAACTCTTGCGTAGTCAATGGTGTGAAGTTTACTGTACACGACCGTGATTTACGTCGTTCAACTCAAAATAGCGGAATTTCAACTCCTAATCCTGATGGAGGAATGCATTATGGCCAGCTTGAAGAGATTCTCGAGTTTTCATATATTTCATTCAATGTTGTGTTGTTCAAAGTCAAATGGTTCGACACTAATAACACTAATCGCCTAAAACGTTGTACCTATAGAAACAACATTACGCAAATTATGACCGATCGTGTATCGTTTCAAAACGAACCATTCATTCTTGCAACGCAAGCAACACAAGTCTTTTACCTTGATTTCCCGGGTAAACGTGGTAATTGGAAGGCCGTCCAAGATTCTTATCATCGAAAGATTTGGAACCCGGATATCATTGTGGTAGAAGACAACAAGGATATTGTACATGACAACAACTCATCACATATCACACTCTCTGCTGAGTTGGATCAGTTGGATTATAACATTATAAATATAGATGTTCAACCAACGGAAGTTGAGGCACCACCACCAATTATCACTATTGTGGAAGACGAAGATGATATTGATTTTGATGATCACGTTCCTCATGATTTAGCATCTGATGATGATGATGGCCACGAGAATGAAGATGATGAAGATGACAGTACTAATAATGTTGCATTTTATGTTGATGATGTGGGAGATTAATCTCGAATTGTAATTTGTAGAATAACACTTAATTATTTGAATGAAATTGTTATCGACCGGTTAAATGTGTTTATTTGTTTGTTTATTTATTTATTGATTTATTTATTATAATTATCTTGTTGATATATACTGTTATACTTTTGGACCATTTGCGGATAGGTAGTTTTGGATAGTTTTGTAGATGATCATGCGTTAACGGTTTACGAACCGTTTTGGCGATTTTGGAAAAGGATAACTATGTTGTATATATGATATTATGTTTAGCGAATTTGTGTTATGATTGGCATATTAAAACAGGTTGTGACATTGCTAAAACAGGTTGTGGATTGGTGTTATGATAACAGGTTGTAGATTTTTTCCGAAAAATTTCCGGAAAAAATCTGGAAATTACCCATTTTGCAGCAATATTCTGCATAATGGGTCAGCTAGTTTTTCCGGGGACATGTCCCCGGGGAAAGTTTAAAACATATTTTAATTTATTTACTTTAACCGTTGACATGTCCCCGGCGAATCAGTTTACTTCAACAGTGGTTAACACTTACCCCGAGGACATGTCCCCGGCAAAACGGGTGCCACGTCGGACTAATAACGTAATTAGCGTTCTTAAAGTGAAGTTCCAAAATCATTTCTCCGGGGACTAGTCCCCGGGGAAAGAATGTACCACGTCGGACATGTTTGACCGGAGACAATCGGCTATGGGACCCACGTGTCCCCGGTAAAAGTGGTAAACAGTCCCCTGAGAAAGTATTGCCGAGCAGGTATTGCCGGGGCCCTTTCGCCGGGGACATGTCCCCGGTAAAAAGATTCTTAGGGGACATGTCCCCGGCGAAAGCCCTGTAACGTCGCCTGCGAAAGCGACGATTGTTGTAGTGCTATATGTAGTATAGATAATAACTTGTGATGTGAAAATAAACAAATAAATAAATAAAAGGGAAATAACGCAAAGTTACACTCGTGACAAACTAGCAACACTAAAAAGCTTACACAAAAGACCGTCATAGCTGATCCATTCAGTTTCACCATTGTGTTGTTGGTCTCTTTGAGAATGGTTTTAGGTATTCTCAAACGAAATACAAGCACATGCAATTTGATGAATAGCTGATATGAACTTATATAGTACATTCACACATATAAGAGTATAAGAGCACAAGGTATGGTAGCCATTTAACATGTCATTCGTCGTGCCATTCGTGAGCTACCATACCGACCAATATGCTAAAGTGGGGTATTTTATGGGACCCAATAACATGTTAGTGGTGTGTTGTAAGGGAGTGGTATTTAGTTATTAATTGGTGTGTTATTGGATGGAGATGAGGTGGCGCTGATGTGGCATACCAATAACGTGTTATCGGATAACACCATACCTATAACATATATATACTTATTCTTATGTCATACATCATTTAGCTCCTAATTCACTCATTCACTCAATATAGTTGTCCATACAACGTCGTTTTGGGTTATAACATGAGAAAACATCTTATGTCCTTTCTTTCTTTTATTAGACTCACATCGTTTTTTTATTGGGGAGAAAGTCTTCCTCCATTATAAGATAGTTAATTAATAATAAACTGACTAGGCCTTCCAATAACATCACACTGAGCCTGGACTAATATTAACACACTAAGACTTGATGCCTTTATTCCATCTCAATTTCATCGGCTTAGTCGAAGGATGCATAAGAGTGCACTGTGTAGTGCACCGTTGGTATGTTATAGGGCCAAAATGGTACCTATAACTTTCCTATAACCATCATAATTGCACCGCTTCTTTTTGTTATACGTGCCATCAGATTCACATTCGCTACCTTTTTTTTTATTTTATTTTTTATTATTTTTTTTTATGATGTGATATAAGAATATTATTAGAGAGGGTGTTTATGTTATCGGAGTGTTATAAAGTACAAGCTGTTGTGACGACGCCGACTATACGTACCAACTGCACCTTGCAACCTAATATCAGTTGCCATGATCAATATTTCTACGGTATATTAACTTTTAATGGTATGGATCCGGATTTCGGATCGAGTAAATTGGTTGAATAGTGAAATTGTGGAAAGATCGACCACAGTAATAAATGCTTTTCAAATGATTTCTTAATCAAATTATGTGTCGATTCGAGAGAGATAGAGGACCAGAGTGACACTAAAGAAACTCAATAAAATTTCGTGAGATACTTGGCTTCATTTCGCAATCAGCATTTTTTATTTCATTTTGCTATATATCCTTTTTTACAGCCATCTTTTGCATCATCTTTTTAAGAGTGCCCTTTAATCTAACTATCTAAGTGTTACCTTTGAGGTTTTAACATATATACGGAGCACTTATCTAAATATGTTGCATTCTTATAACTTACTTGAAACACATAGATATTAAAAATTGTAGCAGGTATTTACAACTAATACTCAATTGAATATTTTGCTTTATAACAAATAGAAGAGATCATCTAATGAGAAAAAAATCAAATTGAAAAAAAGTGTGAATAAATTTTAGTCACTCATTTTCAATACCATAGATAAATTTGAAGAGATATATATATTTTTTTAAATGTATCTGAAATGTGTGATTGTCAGTTTTTTTTTATCATACTTTTCATTTTTGTTTTAATTCTCATTTGACCCGGACTTCTACTACAAACACAAATTATTTTATCATTTGAAAGTTGCATAGTACTCATTTCCTTGTAATCCAACTTAAGTGGATTGAAACTTGTCTTAGTTAAGTAGATACAATGCATTCAATCAACTGTTTGAAGGATGCTATGTAGACCAAAAACACTTTAATTCCTTTATTATATTATTACCACACTGCGGTTACTAGTCACAACATTTTGCCTTTGCCGCCTGACACTTTTGCTCACAGGTAATTTTGGAAGGTTCATATATACGCAATCCGTGTGTACAACAACTCCATACAGCGTCATTATCTATGCCTTCGCAATATGTTCGGCAAGGTCTGGTAGAATTAATTCCTTTAATCTCACTGAAATCGATTTTGCTACCTGCAAATAAAAAAATGAGAATGTGTGTGGCATTTGTTCAAAAAGTATGCCTGAAACAAATGAACCAGAGATGCAAACTTACATTGGTTACAAACTAGCAACAACATAAAGCTTACAAAGATGACACTCATATGTGATCCACCTGGCTTCACCATCGTCCCAATCAAATCTCTTGGATTTATTTTTTTTCTTTTTTTTTCAAAAGCGTAAAGAGAAGAGGACTTGATGAATGGCAACCTACACAAATCTGTATTTATCCGCACATACAAGACAGATGCGTGATGGTATATTTTACCCATCTACGGCATAAAAGACTATACTAGCAATTCATTCTTTAAGTGTGTTCCCACATGATAATTCGCATGATTTAATACACGTCTCAAAATCTACAATTCCTAACTCCGCAATGATAATAATAATGATAATAACGATAAAAATAATAAGAAAGTGGAAAAAGTGTTCATGTTTTTGTTGGATATGCGCTCGTAAATCAATAATTATACGGCCGGGAATTAAGTGAGCCTATTGGGGCATACACATATACAATTAGAGAGCGTCTATTAAATATAATTAATATGTTTAATGTATACTATTAATTATAATTAATATAATCCACGAAATGAACATAACGGTCGTTAGTCCGTTAGTGCAACGGTTAACGGACGTTAAGTCTGAAAATTGGCTTGATTTGAACAAGTTAATTTTACAAGGACCAAAAGCAACATGGAGGCCCATGAACACCCTATGGTGGCCGGCCATACCATGGGCTAGGGCAAGGGGAATAGCTTTTTCCCTAAGCTAGGTATTTAGTATATAAGGAGGCCTCTAGGTCTGCATTTATACACACCACTCATAAGATCAAAGCATTATTTGATTTCTCTTTTGCTCTCTCTAGTACAACGCCTCTTTTTTTAAGGAGTTGGAAACATTTCTTCTCTACAACTAGCATTCTTGTTAAGGTCGTAGCTCGTGGGTTAAGCACTAGCATCCTAACGCTCTCGTTGTACGTGTAGTGTGTGTTTACGTTAGAGATCAACTCATTATAGTTGATTAGGGTTTCGTGGTGGTACGAGATCCATTGAAGTGTTCGTGATCAAGATTAAGACTTGGTGGTTATCTATTTTTCAGTAGATTCGAGATTAGTATTTATTATGTGTTTTATGTGTTTTAATTCATAACATTAAATATAGATCCATCCGCTGCGTACTCGTGGTATTGATGGTATAATAAATATGAATTCCCAACAGTTTTGCCCGTTTGAACATGTCAAAACTATTGGCTTTATTCATTTCTAAACTACTAAAAGTCTAACAAACAATCCATCCTTAAGAGTGAAAGGTTCACCAAGTTTGTTGCACCATCGTATCATCATTAACACCTGGTTAAAATGTTCGCCTCTTCAGATTCACGCAGGTAAATATACAGTTTCTAACACCTTGTGTCAAAATAAAACGAAAACAATGACAAATCTTGCAGTTGTTTCACAATGTTTATGTGTGGAGTATATCTACATATGTACGCAAAGCTCACCGATTACAATATTTCTATGAGTCACAAGTCAAGTGTCACATGAAAATATCACAAGGCCGGCACAACTTTTTCGTGCTTCACAGGTAAAGTTTTACGGAAACTAATTTAGTTATCACAAAATTGTGATGAACGGAATATTTGTGCAAACCACGATACACGCACAGCGTTTTCACACTTCACTGTCTAAATTTGAGAAGCGCGCGGTCACTTATTTGTCACATATTTTCTATGATGAAAATATTCAACTAATATTTAGTTAATATTGACAATCAATATTTGGTTACAAACTGACAATCAATAATCAAGGGTAATGTACGTGAACGTACGTCGTCACATTATTTGCTCCAAAAATATGACTTAAGATCAAATGAGAAATATAGTTAAGATGAGAAGAATCTACAACTACAAATTTGATATACATCTACAAAAACATATGCATCTCCCTATTATGTCTCCCTCCTTATTAGAAATATGTGGCTAAAATTTCTTCTCACTTTTCTCATTTTAATAATTCTTTCACTAGATCTTTTCCCCAAAACATATTCACATATTGTAACCAATAAACCAACCAGTCGTAGGGTACAACATGATTATTTGGCAATAATGAGATGGCATCGACTAGTATTTAGTAGGTAGGACTTATGAAGTGGTTATGGTTATGGGACACGAGTTGTGCTAATTTTGTGATAACCAGTGATATGTGTAAGATAAAAGGATCATAATCCTTATTTGCATACCAAATGAGTACACTCGCATAGGGAGAAAACTAAAGCGTCAAATAATTATAATGTTAGACAATGTAAAATCCGTGAGCTATTATGTCTTATTGATCCATAATTTATAATGGTAACTACATATGAAACTTTGGAAAACCTAAACCCACAAATGGTCTTGGGCCTATTTAACTTTAAATATTCCCCCGCAATTTGAGTGGCGAAATCGTGTAAGCTCAGATTGGATGATAAAAATAAATAGAAATTAACAATAAAAGTTTTGTTGATGAAGACATTCGACAACAAGTAGAGACAAATTTTCATCTGCAGCAAAAGAAAATAAAAGCATTAGCAAAGCAAAGGCATTAAAGAAAATAATTAATTTTGATGACGACATCCGACAGCAAGCGATAATTAAACTTTCAACATGCAACAACATCAAAAGAAAAAGCAAATAAATAGAAATAAAAGTAAATCATAGACATATTTTTTTATAGCTTGGGTTTGAGGAGGGGACATGGATATTTGGTGACAACTAGGGTTTGACGGGGTGATATAAAGAAGGTAGCTCAACTTAGCCACCTAGGTCCGCGGATCATACCTACTCTGATACCATGTTAGACAATTAAAACCTTGAGAGGTGTTATATCTTATTGATCCACAATTTATAATGATAACTACATATGAAACCCTAGAACAGTAGGATTAATACTGATTGAATGTCTTATCAGTTACTTAAGATAGCCTGTCTATTTATAATAGAACATAGATTTGAGAATAAGTTAACTTAAAATCTAAACCTAATGGACTCTCATCCTTGATTAGGCTTGTGCCTTACATATCATCTATGTCACAATTCTCAAATTCCGGTCATTTCTTAAATTAAATATGCATCATATTAGTTCATTCATGACATTTCATTTCACAGTTAACGCGTGAATTTTATATTAAATAAACGTTATCGCGTGAGTTATTATTTTGAACATTTAATCCGTTACTTTCAAAAATGATCCCGACATATTTTTATATTTACATTTAGTTGTAAAAACTATATTTTGAGTTTAACTAGTGTTTTGAATTTATTTGGTATATAAATCGTTAAAGTTATATTATTACGACGTTTTTCTTAAAAATTTCACGATAATTATTTTATCACTCAAATTTCACAAGGAATGTATTTTTACAATTTTTATTATCTCATTACATTCTATTTTGATCTATTAAAAACCTACTTGTACCAAAAAGTTTTCATTTACCTTACAAGTTACATTTTCCTACAAATATACTTACACTTTCCTACAAATTATTCAAGTAAATGTTATACACAACATTTAAAAAAAAAAAAAAAATGTATTGGTGAAACATTGACCCTCAAAAACCGGCCCTAGGGAGGGGTTGCATTTAAGATAGTTGGTAAAATTTTCTCTTGGATATATAGATCTACACTCTAAGTAATATTTTCATTCATTCCAATAATTCAACATGTGTTAGTAAAGTCCTCTCTTCTCTTTGTTCTTCCATTCATAACCGACCATACAAGGAGAGCTCAAGGGATCATCATTTTTCAAGTTCAAGCACAAATACAATCTAGTTACACTCTTTATTTAGGTTTTGAAATAAAAACCTAGGGTGTTTAAGTTAAATCCTTGGTTCTTTGCACCTCATCATGATAAGCTAGTAAGCATTTCATTTTCATTTACATCTTTCACTTTCATTTCATATGTATTTCATCAATTTTTAGCAAGTATGCAAGACTTGTGTATATTTATACCATTTTTACATTGATTTTAAGAGTTTGATATATAAGAGTCATCCTATAATTATTCCCATGGTATTCTTTGGTCTTGATGGTGATTAGGAACCCATGACACCCTAAGAAGGTGTATGGTAGGATTAGATTAGCTTTGGAGTTGATTTGAAGGGATTGGAATAGGTTTAGTACGAGAAAAACTATTTTCGACAAGTATATAAAAGGGTCTGTCCTTAAAATCATTTTCTGGAAAATCCGACTATAGTCACGAATTTTTGGCCTTGATATTTAGAAAATATACTTTAAAACGAATCCGTGGCCGCTTGAACGGATTAAAACGGAGTTATAACGAAGCCGTGGTGAATTTTTAAAGTTTGACGACGAAATATATTATTTTCAGAAATTTCAGCAACATATTTTTAGCTTGTTCGGGTCAAAAACGAGCCTTAAGCTTCACAAATTATTTCGACTTCTCAAAAATATATTAGTATACTTCGATACGAAGCTAAGGACGTATTATACGTAGAAAACGGATTTGAAACGACAAAGATATACACGTTTTCATAAACTTGCCGTAACTATTATTTTTAGAAAAACTATATTATTTTTACGAGATAAGTGTTACGGTAACTAAAATCACCATATTTAACCTCTATTATCTTTATGTTCGAGACCTTTATGACGAAAACTCCTGAACTGAAACTTCTAGATTTCGATACAAACTTTCCAAAACCGTCGAGTTCGTTCTCTAACGATCGACGTACACCATTTTACGACTAGTTTTTCAAAGCTATTTTTGTCAATTTCATGAAATTTCCGACGACATTGTTTTACGACGAAAAGTGATAATTTCACTATGAATCATTATAAAACCATTGTAGGATGACATTTTGACGTAAATACTTGTAAAGTAATTTAAGAATGGTCAAGACGTCAAACGAGTATTTTTCGACGATAAGTATTATTTTCAAAACTCACAAATGGTATAAATATCATCCGAATTGCGTGCATAACATTACATCATGACTTATTTCATATCATATCATTCATAATAGGTCAGTTTCGAGATCCCCGCTACATTTCGGTGTAACCACTTTTGTCATCGCCTTTATTCATCAAGTGAGTATTCACAGACTCCCCTTTTTAAATGCTTTAAATTGTTTTGGGGTGGAATGCATGATTTATACTTGAACTAAACTATCTATGTTTTATGAACTTATTGAACATTTTATGCTAGTGAGTAATCACATCCCCTTTTTACCATTTTTAATATATTTTGGGGCGAAATGCATGAACCATACTTGAACTAAATTGATTCCTACTTTTGTGAACTCTTTTGACTAGAACTTATGAACTTGAATCAAATCCTTGAACTTAATTACGAAATTATGACTAGTTGGAACTTGTTGAACCGTACATGTTAGGACCTTGACCTAAAGTCTCCCTTGTTCGGAGCATCACTATAATTCTCGCCTTGTCGGTGGAGTGTTCACAATAATTCTCGCCTTGTCGGTGAAGTGTTCTCAATAATTCTCGCCTTAATGGTGGAGTGTTCTCAATAATTCTCGCCTTAATGGTGGAGTGTTCTCAATAATTCTCGCCTTAATGGTGGAGTGTTCTCAATAATTCTCGCCATAATGGTGGAGTGTTCTCAATAAATCTCGCCTAGGTGGTCGAGTGACAAAGGAGTCTCCCTTGTTGGAGCAGTGCAAAGTCTCCCATGTTCGGAGCATCTTTAAATTATTATATACTTGGTACTAAATTGTGAACTATTTTGACCACTTGATACGCTATATTTTGTGCAATGGGTTGTGTACACACAGGTTGCAAGTTTTGTATGGGCGGAACTTGGAACTGAGTGGATATACAATGCCTTTGCTTTGGGAACTATTATGACCGCTCACACTTGACTACTTGACGCACTATATTTTTGTGCAATGGGTTGTGTACACACAGGTTGCAAGTTTTGTATGGGCGGAACTTGGAACTGAGTGGATACACAATGCCTTTGCTTTATGGACCCTTTTCGTTGACCGAAAGCTTTGTTTATTTCTTACGAGTTTTCTTATTTTGCTAAACGTGTTTACTCACCAACTATTTTCATAGTTGACCCGTTTTTCTCTCATGCATTTCAGGTGATCGTTAGTAAGCTTTTCTATCAAGTCTTGCATAAAGAAGTTTTCACTTGTCGCTACAAGTCGTATGTAATAAAACTCAATATTTTGGAATCTAAACTTTGTAATATATTTGCCGATGACGGCTAAACTGGTATTGTAATGGTGTATTCTTTCTTTTTAAATCTTAACGTTGGTATGTTCTATTATCTTGTGCTTATGTTCCCTTCCGTTACACCTCGTATTTCCGCCTTCGGCGAGGGTGTGACAGATTGGTATCAGAGCCAAAGGTTATAGAGAATGCCGATTTTTCAAAAATAAAAATCACAGCTATAACCGAAAAAAAAAAAAATTTATTTTATTTTATTAAACATTGAACACCATTCGAGTCAACTAGTCCTATCGTTGCATCGTTACTCATAAATTATACATAGCCTGATCAACTATGTCTAATTTATGAAGAACCATGCAATGATAAGAGTGGTAGTTTTAAATCATGTTTAGTCGAGTCTTTTGAGTCTGGTCACCTGAAGTTGCATTGGTCGGGTGGGTATGCATAGCATGTTTTTACGTTCACGTCTACATTACCGTACCTTGTTCATATCTTCTCTTTTCCATCTTTCGACTTGTTAGACATAGCATGTCTCTGTTCCTGTCATGTTTCGATCACTATAACACACATTACCACCGTTCCGCACATCATCTGACTTCGTTAGAATGTCGTTTACTCAACCCGATGTTTTGGTCCACTGAAAGATCATGGCTGCAAGAAACACACGCTCAGGAGGTAATCGTCCAAACTTGGCATTTGCAATAGAAGGCCCACAAGATCCGAACATTGATGTTTCCCCCGCACGTGGTCAAGCATTCTATCTGGGTACCGAGGAAGCCCGCAACGCTTAACGGGTACATTCTTTCGAACAACCACTTTATTTCTGTGCGACATGATTTTGAGTGCATAACTTCCTTCCAATCTTTACCACGTTCACGACATTGATTAATTTGAGACCTATTGATATCGACCTTAGTTGTTATATATTTTGTTGATTGGATTTGATTGTGTAAGCAAATCGAATATCGAGCGAATCTTTCAAAAGACTTCATTCAAGGATGTGGAATCCTACCTTTCTAACAACTTGTTTCCTAGCTTGATCTAGTGACAGTTCTTGTTTGATGAGTTGCGAAAGTCGAGCTAAGAAACAAGTTTACTCAAGTCGGTTTAGTTTAATCTCATGACAGTTCTTGTTTGATGAGTTGTGAGATTAGATTATAATCGACAACCTAAAGGTCTTTTGAGAGCTACGTTCGATATTGGGTAAGTTTACCCTATTGAATCTAATCACGGGTACGTACTTAGTTGAATGAGGAACCTGTACGCATGGGCATTGATATGATCATTTAGACTGTTCGTACGAGCATGAACTTTTAGAACTCTTGTCAAGGGTCGGACCATAGTATCGTTAATCGAATCATGAGGACATGATTCCGCTGACATGGGAAGAATGTCACAATTCTCAGATTCCGGTCATTTCTTAAATTAAATATGCATCATATTAGTTCATTCATGACATTTCATTTCACAGTTAACGCGTGAATTTTATATTAAATAAACGTTATCGCGTGAGTTATTATTTTGAACATTTAATCCGTTACTTTCAAAAATGATCCCGACATATTTTTATATTTACATTTAGTTGTAAAAACTATATTTTGAGTTTAACTAGTGTTTTGAATTTATTTGGTATATAAATCGTTAAAGTTATATTATTACGACGTTTTTCTTAAAAATTTCACGATAATTATTTTATCACTCAAATTTCACAAGGAATGTATTTTTACAATTTTTATTATCTCATTACATTCTATTTTGATCTATTAAAAACCTACTTGTACCAAAAAGTTTTCATTTACCTTACAAGTTACATTTTCCTACAAATATACTTACACTTTCCTACAAATTATTCAAGTAAATGTTATACACAACATTTAAAAAAAAAAAAAAAAAATGTATTGGTGAAACATTGACCCTCAAAAACCGGCCCTAGGGAGGGGTTGCATTTAAGATAGTTGGTAAAATTTTCTCTTGGATATATAGATCTACACTCTAAGTAATATTTTCATTCATTCCAATAATTCAACATGTGTTAGTAAAGTCCTCTCTTCTCTTTGTTCTTCCATTCATAACCGACCATACAAGGAGAGCTCAAGGGATCATCATTTTTCAAGTTCAAGCACAAATACAATCTAGTTACACTCTTTATTTAGGTTTTGAAATAAAAACCTAGGGTGTTTAAGTTAAATCCTTGGTTCTTTGCACCTCATCATAATAAGCTAGTAAGCATTTCATTTTCATTTACATCTTTCACTTTCATTTCATATGTATTTCATCAATTTTTAGCAAGTATGCAAGACTTGTGTATATTTATACCATTTTACATTGATTTTAAGAGTTTGATATATAAGAGTCATCCTATAATTATCCCCTTGGTATATGTTGGTATTGATGGTGATTAGGAACCCATGACACCCTAAGAAGGTGTATGGTAGGATTAGATTAGCTTTGGAGTTGATTTGAAGGGATTGGAATAGGTTTAGTACGAGAAAAACTATTTTCGACAAGTATATAAAAGGGTCTGTCCTTAAAATCATTTTCTGGAAAATCCGACTATAGTCACGAATTTTTGGCCTTGATATTTAGAAAATATACTTTAAAACGAATCCGTGGCCGCTTGAACGGATTAAAACGGAGTTATAACGAAGCCGTGGTGAATTTTTAAAGTTTGACGACGAAATATATTATTTTCAGAAATTTCAGCAACATATTTTTAGCTTGTTCGGGTCAAAAACGAGCCTTAAGCTTCACAAATTATTTCGACTTCTCAAAAATATATTAGTATACTTCGATACGAAGCTAAGGACGTATTATACGTAGAAAACGGATTTGAAACGACAAAGATATACACGTTTTCATAAACTTGCCGTAACTATTATTTTTAGAAAAACTATATTATTTTTACGAGATAAGTGTTACGGTAACTAAAATCACCATATTTAACCTCTATTATCTTTATGTTCGAGACCTTTATGACGAAAACTCCTGAACTGAAACTTCTAGATTTCGATACAAACTTTCCAAAACCGTCGAGTTCGTTCTCTAACGATCGACGTACACCATTTTACGACTAGTTTTTCAAAGCTATTTTTGTCAATTTCATGAAATTTCCGACGACATTGTTTTACGACGAAAAGTGATAATTTCACTATGAATCATTATAAAACCATTGTAGGATGACATTTTGACGTAAATACTTGTAAAGTAATTTAAGAATGGTCAAGACGTCAAACGAGTATTTTTCGACGATAAGTATTATTTTCAAAACTCACAAATGGTATAAATATCATCCGAATTGCGTGCATAACATTACATCATGACTTATTTCATATCATATCATTCATAATAGGTCAGTTTCGAGATCCCCGCTACATTTCGGTGTAACCACTTTTGTCATCGCCTTTATTCATCAAGTGAGTATTCACAGACTCCCCTTTTTAAATGCTTTAAATTGTTTTGGGGTGGAATGCATGATTTATACTTGAACTAAACTATCTATGTTTTATGAACTTATTGAACATTTTATGCTAGTGAGTAATCACATCCCCTTTTTACCATTTTTAATATATTTTGGGGCGAAATGCATGAACCATACTTGAACTAAATTGATTCCTACTTTTGTGAACTCTTTTGACTAGAACTTATGAACTTGAATCAAATCCTTGAACTTAATTACGAAATTATGACTAGTTGGAACTTGTTGAACCGTACATGTTAGGACCTTGACCTAAAGTCTCCTATGTTCGGAGCATCACTATAAAGTCTCCCTTGTTCGGAGCATCACTATAATTCTCGCCTTGTCGGTGGAGTGTTCACAATAATTCTCGCCTTGTCGGTGAAGTGTTCTCAATAATTCTCGCCTTAATGGTGGAGTGTTCTCAATAATTCTCGCCTTAATGGTGGAGTGTTCTCAATAATTCTCGCCATAATGGTGGAGTGTTCTCAATAAATCTCGCCTAGGTGGTCGAGTGACAAAGGAGTCTCCCTTGTTGGAGCAGTGCAAAGTCTCCCATGTTCGGAGCATCTTTAAATTATTATATACTTGGTACTAAATTGTGAACTATTTTGACCACTTGATACGCTATATTTTGTGCAATGGGTTGTGTACACACAGGTTGCAAGTTTTGTATGGGCGGAACTTGGAACTGAGTGGATATACAATGCCTTTGCTTTGGGAACTATTATGACCGCTCACACTTGACTACTTGACGCACTATATTTTTGTGCAATGGGTTGTGTACACACAGGTTGCAAGTTTTGTATGGGCGGAACTTGGAACTGAGTGGATACACAATGCCTTTGCTTTATGGACCCTTTTCGTTGACCGAAAGCTTTGTTTATTTCTTACGAGTTTTCTTATTTTGCTAAACGTGTTTACTCACCAACTATTTTCATAGTTGACCCGTTTTTCTCTCATGCATTTCGGGTGATCGTTAGTAAGCTTTTCTATCAAGTCTTGCATAAAGAAGTTTTCACTTGTCGCTACAAGTCGTATGTAATAAAACTCAATATTTTGGAATCTAAACTTTGTAATATATTTGCCGATGACGGCTAAACTGGTATTGTAATGGTGTATTCTTTCTTTTTAAATCTTAACGTTGGTATGTTCTATTATCTTGTGCTTATGTTCCCTTCCGTTACACCTCGTATTTCCGCCTTCGGCGAGGGTGTGACAATCTAACACCCCCTGCAGTTTGAACGAGAGATTTCTAGACGTACAAGCAAGATAGTATGTTGAAATCGCCTTCTTCTTCTCTTCTTCTTTTATTTGTTATTCGTTTTCACAGAGATGGACTTATATTTGAAAACATAATTGTATATTGCTTAACCGTTTTCTCCATTTTTAAGACATTTCTATTTTTTTTATGTCATGGCTTTCTTTGCCTATAGGAGGGAACAACAATTTGGTGGTCAACTTTTGTTGTCAATGACAATGATCTTAGAAAACGAAAATAATTTGATTAGGAAGAAAAAATTATTGTAGATTGAAGGCAACTCAACAAAATTTGTGTGTTTTGACGGCTAGAGTTTAAGGTTTATACATTGAATACAAAAAACAAAACCTAATAAAAAACAATAAAGCATAAATGACTTGGATCCCTCCGGATCACTGGCGAGTAGCCGATGGCCGGAGGATACCAAATTTTATTGGCGGATCTTACCTAAACAATAGGATTAATATTGATTGGATGTCTTCGTGTCACCAAGTTGAGGAACAAAATTTCAAAAGACCCACTTCGTATCACCAAGTTGAGGCATGTGTGCACATACTCTATATATAATTTTTGCGTTTTTCACAATTATTGCACACACGCTTTTCTTATCCCATGTTTTGAATAAAACCATATACGCTCTCAAAATCACTATATTCACTATTAACATATTCTCATTTTTTAGTTAACATTGAGCATAAGTAAAAGTATGCTACTATTATTGTTATTGATAAAATTTGTAGCCAAAAGACTATGTTAGAGTTGTCACCATGTTACAGTGTGACACAAATTTTGGCCAATGTAACATGTTTACACCTGATTGTTTATCATGACATTGAGTAACTATTTTTCAATTTGTTCACGTGGCAGGTGATGGAATCTTATCCCGACACGAGATGCATGAAGATGATTTGTCGTATAACGTTTATTTTCTTTGTTAAGATGAGCGAGACGATAAAAATATATGTGCACAAGGATTAAAAACACATGTGTAGATTTCATGGGTTCTTGAACCAAGCAAGGAATACACGTGCACGGCTAAAAGATGAACCAACTCTTAAAGACATTGTAGTATGCACATGTGCACGCTTCGTATATTTGTAATAAAACATATCTATGTAATATTATTTAATAAAGTTTTGTTGTTTGTATAAAATTGCATCAATCTATTAATAAATTTTTGTTGTTTGTATATATTTTTTTATGTAATATCTTTTAAAGATACATATACAAATACAAAACACCTATGCATAAACAAAATATATAATTTTTACGTAATGCAAAACACATGTGCACTTTTTATTTCATTTTGCTATATAACCTTTTTTACAGCCATCTTTTGCATCATCTTTTTTACAGCCATCTTTTGCATCATCTTTTACGAGAGAGATAGAGGACCAGAGTGACACTAAAGAAACTCAATAAAATTTCGTGAGATACTTGGCTTCATATCAGCATTTTTTATTTCATTTTGCTATATAACCTTTTTTACAGCCATCTTTTGCATCATTTTTTTAAGAGTGCCCTTTAATCTAACTATCTCCGTGTTACCTTTGAGGTTTTAACATATATATGGAGCACTTATCTAAATATGCTGCATTCTTATAACTTACCTGAAACACATAGATATTAAAAATTGTTGCAGGTATTTACAACTAATACTTAATTGAATATTTTGCTTTATAACAAACAGAAGAGATCTAATGAGAAAAAAATCAAATTGAAAAAAGTGTGAATGATTTTTAGTCACACATTTTCAATAACATAGATAAATTTGAAGACATATTCATTTTTTTTTTTTTAAATATAACTGGAATGTTTGATTGTGAGTTTTTTTTTTATCATACTTTTCATTTTTGTTTTATTTCACATTTGACCCGGACTTCTAATACAAACAAAAATTATTTTATCATTTGAAAGTTGCATAATACTCATTTCCTTGTAATCCAACTTAAGTGGATTGAAACTTGTCTTAGTTAAGTAGATACAATGCATTCATTCAACTGTTTGAAGGATGCTATGTAGACCAAAAACACTTTAATTCCTTTATTATATTATTACCACACTGCGGTTACTAGTCACAACATTTTGCCTTTGCCGCCTTACACTTTTGCTCACAGGTTCCTTTGTCAGATTCATATATACGCAATCCGTAAGTACAACAACTCCATACAGCGTCATTATCTATGCCTTGGCAATATGTTCGGCAAGGCGTGGTAGCATTAATTCCTTTTATCTCACTGAAATCGATTTTGCTACCTGCAAATAAAAAAATGAGAATGTGTGTGGCATTTGCTCAAAAAGTATGCCTAAAACAAATGAACCAGAGATGCAAACTTACATTGGTTACAAACTAGCAACAACATAAAGCTTACAAAGATGACACTCATATGTGATCCACCTGGCTTCATCATCTCGCCACTCAAATCTCTGAGATTGTTTTTTCTTTTTCTTTTTTTTCAAAAGCGTAAAGAGAAGAGGACTTGATGAATGGCAACCTACACAAATCTGTATTTATCCGCACATACAAGACAGATGCGTGATGGTTTATTTTACCCATCTACGGCATAAAAGGCTATACTAGCAAATCATTCTTTAAGTGTGATCCCACATGATAATTCTCATGATTTAATTCACGTCTCAAAATCTACAATTCCTAACTCCGGAATGATAATAATAATGATAATAGCAATAAAAATAATAAGAAAGTGGAAAAGGTGTTCATGTTTTTGTTGGATATGCGCTCGTAAATCAATAATTATACGGCCGGGAATTACGTGAGCCTATCGGGGCATACACGTATACAATTAGAGAGCGTTTATTAAATATAATAAATATGTTTAATGTATACTATTAATTGCTCCCTCCGTCCCTAAATAAATGTCCACTTTGACTTTTTACGGCCTTTCTTGTTCGACTTTGACCTTAAATAATTTTGTTTGTGTTATATAACACTTGATGAAAATTATAGCAAATGAAAATACATTTAAAACTCAATTCATTCATATATTTTGCATCAAGTATTATATACACACAAATGAAAATGTTTAAGGTCAAAGTTGAATAATAAAGACCACAAAAAATCCAAGTGGACATTTATTTAGGGACGGAGGGAGTATAATTAATATAATCCACGAAATGAACATAACGGTCGTTAGTCTGTTAGTGCAACGGTTAACGGTCGTTAACCCTATGGTGGCCGGCCATACCATGGGCTAGGGCAAGGGGAATAGCTTTTTCCCTAAGCTAGGTATTTAGTATATAAGGAGGCCTCTAGGTCTTCATTTATACACACCTCTCATAAGATCAAAGCATTCTTTGATTTCTCTCTTGCTCTCTCTAGTACAACGCCTCTTGTTTAAGGAGTTGGAAACATTTCTTCTCTACGACTAGCATTCGTGTTAAGGTTGTAGCTCGTGGGTTAAGCACTAGTATCCTAACGCTCTCGTTGGACGTGTAGTGTGTGTTTACGTTAGAGATCAACTCATTATAGTTGATTAGGGTTTCGTGGTGGTACGAGATCCATTGAAGTGTTCGTGATCAAGATCAAGACTTGGTGGTTATTAATTTTTCAATAGATTCGAGATTAGTATTTATTATGTTTTTTATGTGTTTTAATTCATAACATTAAATATAGATCCATCAGTTGCGTACTCGTGGTATTGCTGATATAATAAATATGAATTACCAACAGTTTTGCCCATTTGAACATGTCAAAACTGTTGGCTTTATTCATTTCTAAACTGCTAAAAGTCTAACAAACAATCCATCCTTAAGAGTGAAAGGTTCACCAAGTTTGTTGCACCATCGTATCATCATTAACACCTAGGGGTGGTTTTGGTTAAAATGTTCGCCTCTTCAGAGTCATGCATGTAAATATACAGTTTTTAACACCTTGTGTCAAAATAAAACGAAAACAATTACAAATCTTGCAGTTGTTTCACAATGTTTATGTGTGGAGTATATCTATATATGTACGCAAAGCTCACCGATTACAATATTTCTATGTGTCACAAGTCAAGTGTCACATGAAAATATCACAAGGCTGGCACAACTTTTTCGTGCTTCACAGGTAAAGTTTTACGTGAAACTAATTTAGTTATCACAAAATTGTGATGAACGGAATATTTGTGCAAACCACGATACACGCACAGTGTTTTCACACTTCAGTGTCTAAATTTGAGAAGCGTGCGGTCACTTATTTGTCACATATTTTCTATGATGAAACAATTCAACTAATATTTAGTTAATATTGTCAATCAATATTTGGTTACAAACTGACAATCAATAATCAAGGGTAACGTACGTGAACGTACGTCGTCACATTATTTGCTCTAAAAATATGACTTAGGATCAAATGACAAATATAATTAAGATGAGAAGAATCTATAACTACAAATTTGAGATGCATCTACAAAAACATATGCATCTCCCTATTATTTCTCCCTCCTTATTTGAAATATGTGGCTAGAATTTCTTCTCACTTTTCTCATTTTTATAATTCTTTCAATAGATCATTTCCCCAAAACATATTCTCATAATGTAACCAATAAACCAACCAGCGGTAGGGTACAACAACATGATTATTTGGCAATAACGTGGTTATGGTTATGGGACATGAGTTGTGCTAATTTTGTGATAACCAGTGATATGTGTAAGATAAAAGGATCATAATCCTTATTTGCATACCAAACGAGTACACTCGCACAGGGCGAAAACTAAAGCGTCAAATAATTATAGTGTTAGACAATGTAAAATCCGTGAGCTATTATGTCTTATTGATCCATAATTTATAATGGTAACTACATATGAAACCTTGGAAAACCTAAACCTACAAATGGTCTTGGGCCTATTTAACTTTAAATATTCACCCGCAATTTGAGCGGTGAAATCGTGAAAGCTCAGATTGGATGAAAAAAATAAATAAACATTAACAATAAAAGTTTTGTTGATGAAGACATTCGACAACAAGTAGAGACAAATCTTCATCTGCAGCAGCAAAAGCAATAAAAGCATTAGCAAAGCAAAGGCATTAAAGCAAATAATTAATTTTGATGACGACATCCGACAGCAAGCGATAATTAACCTTTCAACATGCAACAACATCAAAAACAAAAGCAAAGAAATAAAAATAAAAGTAAATCATAAACGTATTTTGTTTATAGCTTGGGTTTGAGGAGGGGACATGGATATTTGGTGACAACTAGGGTTTGACGGGGTGACATAAAAAAGGCGGCTCAACTTAGCCACCTAGGTTCGCGGATCATACCTACTCTAATACCATGTTAGACAATGAAAACCCCAAGAGGTGTTATATCTTATTGATCCACAATTTATAATGATAACTACATATGAAATCCTAGAACAATAGGATTAATGTTGATTGAATGTCTTATCGGTTACTTGAGATAGCATGTCTATTTATAATAGAACATAGATATGAGAATAAGTTAACATAAAATCTAAACCTAATGGACCCTCAGCCTTGATTAGGCTTGTGCCTTAACATATCATCTAACACCCCCTGCAGTTTGAACGAGAGATTTCTAGACGTACAAGCAGGATACTATGTAGAAATCGCCTTCTTCTTCTTCTCTTCTTCTTTTTTTCTTCTTTTATTTGTTATTATTTGCATAGAAATGGACTTATATTTTAAAACATAATTGTATACTGCTTAACCGTTTTCTCCATTTTTAAGACATTTCTATTTTTTTTATGTCATGGCTTTCTTTGCCTATAGGAGGGAGCAACAATTTGATGGTCAACTTTTGTTGTCAATGACAATGATCTTTGAAAACGAAAATAATTTGATGAGGAAGAAAAAATTATTGTAGATTGAAGGCAACTCAACAAAATTTGTGTGTTTTGACGGCTAGAGTTTAAGGTTTATACATTGAATACAAAAAACAAAATCCTAATAAAAAAACAATAAAGCATAAATGACTTGGATCCCTCCGGATCATCATGAAAGCCGATGACCGGAGGATACCAAATTTTATTGGCGGATCTTACCTAAAAAATAGGATTAATATTGATTGGATGTCTTATCAATTACATAAGATAGCATGTCTATTATAATAGAACATGGCTTTGAAAATAAGCTAAAATAAAATTTAAATCTAATGGACCCTAAGCCTTGTGAAATTGAGGTTAACTGTTTCATGTATGGAATTATGAATATTATTTATCGAGTTAAACTTCTAAGTTATAAGTAGTCATGGAAGGGAAGTATATAGTGTAAATCATAAAATTTGAAGAAGTAGGAAGTAGGGATAAATTAGTAATTCTTTATTTCTTACTTTTGGACTTCTTAGAAAATGTGTTTTCTCTTTATATACAAATAGACGAATTGTTGGGTCAATTTCGTACCTAAATTTCCCCCTGTACAGTATTTGAATAAAAAAAATACCCTAAGTATTTATTCGGTCTCTGATGGAGAAGTCTTGAAGAAGTTATCCTTAGTCATTAGGGAGTCATCTACAAGATGTTCTTCAGAGTCTGAAGAGAAAAACTCATCACACTCTGAGGCGATACTCAGTGAGTGAAGGTCAAGAACCAATATCTGGATGATAGAGTCAGTGAGTGATAACAATAACTTACTAACTCCTTGTAAATATATCTTTGAAGAAACAAACATAAATTATTTATTAAAAGATCAACCCATTGACAATAAAAAATAACAATACTTTTTCATATTAAACAAACTAGTGGTTGATAAAGAACATTACTCACTATTTAGTATTTTATTAATATTATTTATTGGAAGCTTCTTTTGGAAGCTTTACTTTCCTTGCTCTATATATACGGATGTTTGTAAATGAGATATTTTGGGGTCTTACATAATTAAGTAAATGTAATGTAAATGTATAGTGTTAGAACTCTCCTCTCCTAAGAACATCAAATCAAAGCTAGCTTACTCTTGTTGTTGATTTTGGAGAGTTAACATGCATTGTCATTCAATCACAAGTGTTGTTCCACAAACACCTGGGTATAATTCTTTGATTCATATCAATAAAAAATTAAACGTTGAAAAAGTACAATAGGTGTTATTAGTAGTTAGTGGGTATTGAGAAAATTTAATCTTATTTGTTTTTATCATTTCTCATGGTTTACTCAAAAGGAGGGACCCAACACGAATACCTACGCAGACGATGCTGGATAGCGGCAAATAATTATACTTGCGAACTTGTGGTTCTGTTGTAACCCTTGATGTAACACTTGCACATTCAGTTTGTAGTCATTGTGAGGAAAAAAATTAAATGAGTTAGAAACGAAAAATGATAAAAGTTTGAGGATTGAACAAAATTATCAATTAAGTGTTGGGTGTTGTTACCATTTTTAATCAAGAGTACTTTGGTATTTGAACTTGACTCATGTTATAAGTTTTTAAGTTTAAAAAATGATTTTCTTATATGAAGACTAAGAGTAAAGAATCCAAGGGTATAATGATGTTATAATTGTATTTTGGTTAAGTGTTTTTATAACATTTTGTGTAACTATAATTTTTTACCGTTAGAAAATCCAGTTGCTATGCATGAGTACTCGTCTAGTATATAAAATTGACAAACCAAAGTTTCAAAAATGTTTTTATATAGTTGAAAAAACAACATATCAAAGTATCAAGCATGTATTTATATAGTTGACAAACCAATTGACAAATCAAATATTCAAATGTGTATATAAATATGTTTACATTTTGTGCTTTCTAGTTTCTAAACGAATAGAGTTGATAAACTCTGTGTGTATGTGTGTGTTAAGCTCCCTTAAAGCTCCATTTCATTTTCCATGTTATAGTGAACATTTGCTTTTTTCATTTAAGCTTCCATTTAAGTTGTCATTTTAATGTAGGGGTATTATTTTTTTAAGCAAATAATCTAGGGGTATTAAGTAGTTAAGAAGATATGTTTCCATAAATAGTTTTCTTTATTTTTCAAAAATTCAAGAAATTGGTGTAAACATTTTATATTTAGTATAGATAGGGATAGAAATAGATAAAGAAATAGAGATATAAATATCTTGGGTTCGGTTTTAAATAGGGAAAGTGGATACAGGTTTGTTTACATTTGGCCAGAACGTTTATTCTAGTAAATGAAAATCCCACTTTAGAGTTTTTGTTGAAATGTAGGTTACGACAAGGAATCCATTATCGTCGTTTCTTTTTATTATTGTTATGAAAGGCTTGCATATTGCGTTACAAGTGGCGGTTTGATTGAAGTTAATCCATGTTGTTATGGAAGGTGCATCTTCTTTTACCTTGTCCTATTTTTTATGTTGATGATTGTGACAACTCGTAAATTCCTCGATGCGTCGTAATTGGAGAAACGTCGATTTGAGCGATCGTTTGATTTAATTTAAGACACAAGTCGTATTTTATATAATTTTTATTGGAATTAATGTTTTAAGAACATTGGCGTAACTCTCGAGTCACGAATCCCTTGTTTGCTAGCTCAAACGAGTCCCGAACTTTATATACTAAAAGATTAGAGAAGTTTCACCTATGGTCTCTCTAAATATTTACATAACCAACCCCTTTAGTTCCACTTGTTCAAGAGTAGTCCCTCGTGTGGGTATATATACCCCTAAACCACCCGCCTCTTCTCACTTCCCACTAAACTTTCTCTCTCTTAAATTTCACACACTAATACTCTCTCTCTCTAACATATTATCCGGCCACCCTCCCCTAGGGTTTCGGCGCCGCCACCGGTCTCCGGCCAAATTCCGGCGACTACCAACTATTACACCGCCACTCCTAGGCGATAGACCGGGTGTTTATGGTTACGTTTTTGTATCTCACGCGTCATGAAACTCTACCACGCGCTCTAAATCTTGATTTCAAGATTCGGATGCCTAGGGTTTTCATGAAAAACGATGTAAATGCGATTCGTGCTTGGTCAATACGAGTTGTACTCGTATAAAAGCAACACCAAGCCCTCGTTTGATTTTCTTTTCTCACGGTAAAACACAATCACATCTTATGGATATTTATTTTCTTTTTTTTTTATTCGTACATATATTATTGTGTTAAGAATTCGTGGATATAAAAAAAAAACAAATAAAAATGAGGTGTGACATAAGCATTTTGGTCGGATAAATTTGGAAAACTATTTTGTATTTTTTGTGTGGTAAGGAAAAATCAACAAATTGATATTTGATGCTTGGGTCGGTTAAGAAACGGGTCAGACCCGCTCGAGTTTCGTAAGTCAGGTCATAAAACCCGTTTGGGTTCCGGGTTGACTCAGTGAGTCACGAGTCATAACTCATGTGTTGACTGTTCTGGACTCGTGACCACAACAGTGGTAGATGTCATTTGCGTGTGTTGTGATGTGTTGGGTACACGAGGGTGTTTTGCAATAACGGGTCTAAACCCAACTAGTTGTGCTTGGGATTAACAAGGTAGTCAAGCCCACTAAAAATTATAATAAGGGTTTTGTGGCATAATTGTTAAGTTTACATTTTACTTGTATTTGCAAATTTACTAATTTATGACTAACATGACGTAATTGGCCATTGTGGTATGGATATGTTTTCGGATACTATCGGACATATTAGAGCTAATTATTGTTATAATGAGATATCGGAACAATTCATGGTATGAGTCAATGGTAAACTTGTAATATGACTATGGGCTAACTTGAGATATATTTAACGACTTGAATATATAACGAGCTATTTGTAATACGGGGTGGTAAACATTAGAACTAGATACGTGAATTATAATTAACAACGGATATTAAGTATAAATTATGTGGTGTAACTACATTTTATAAACTAGAATAACATTTTTATACGCGAGTCACATTGGATATAAGTTATGCTTTACTAAACATTTTGAACTTACCGTATATATAGCGTATTAGACTCAACACGAGTTTAGGATATATTTTGATTTGCAATAATACTAGAGATTCTATCTTCGCATTTTTACTAATGTATATCTATCTAATATCGGCATATATGGTTTTCATTATGAACTACGATAATAAATCGTGTCTTATAAATATAAAATACCTTTATAAACTTGTTGATAACATTTATATTAATTAGTGTCTTGTACTCTATTAAACGTTTTGGTTTAAATGAGATTAGTATAATTGTTTTTGCAATAAAGCTAAATATTCTGTTTTCACATCTAAGCTGCTATTGAATTATATAACCATATATATATTATGGACGGATATGGTTTAATCTATTATAAACTCTTACTAAATACGATGGTAACACATGTTTTGTAACACATGTTAGCTTTTATAAACTTGTTTGGAAATATTATTTTGAAAATATAACTTATTGAAGTCACATTGATTTGGAAATGTTGGGATAAACGAACGTGTCATTTATAATGTACTACGATAATATACTTTATATAACGTACTTTATTATAAACTTGTATAAATGTGTGTAACGATTGAGAAACCTTTATTAATTGAGCGATAAATGGAAACTTGTCTTTTATTATTAAACATGTGCATTTGGGGATTTTTAGGTAAATTGCCGAAACTTATCAATTAACCTATTTATACTACATAAATAGTAGTCGCCGCTTTCCTAGTCTTTGACTAGTTTGAGTGGGTCTACCGTATTTCGACTTTGTCAATATCTTTTCTTTTTGGTGTGCATTCTAATTGGTATGTCTCGGTCATGTCAACATCTTATTTTCTTTGGCGTGAGTTGATTATCGAGTCATGGTTCCTTACCACCACACGAAACGTTAAAACTAAAATTTTGATATATTAATTATGAACTTGTGGGAACGATAATGTACTTATGAAAGTAACGACAAGAATGATCCACGAAAACTACAACACATTACTTCTATTGATTTCTCTATCGTATGAGCCGTATTCTAAGTATATCGTATACGCATTAGGTTGCGTCACAACTATTCTATTGTACTCGTCATACATTCTTTTGGATGCCATGGAGATTAACTATAGATGCCAGTCGTGTCAATAGTGAATAGTGTGTTGATGTGCCGTGATTACCTGTTATCTTCTGCTAGTGTTTATTCGTGTATTGTTGTGGCTAAGGTGAGTTTATAGCCCCACTTTTATGTACGTTTTAACTACGTTTTGAACTATTTTGAGGTGAGAATCATGCTACAGTTTTTGGACCGTTAAAACTATTTGGATTTACTTATATGCTTGATCTTTAGATAGATGTGCGGTAGTTGTTGCCTTAGTCTAGGTTCAACCGTGCCTAATTAAGAATAGACTTCTACCTCGACCTAGTCCGGGGTTGGCAATTGTTCTAGATTTTGCCACAACTGTGCTTTGGACTAGAGTCGGGGCGCCAGTAATCCCTGGATGCGGGATATGATTGGAGATCCGGTAGGATCATTATGTGCAAACGGTATTTATCTATCTTAGGTCTCGCATAGCAAATCAACTCCTACTGGTCCACTATGATTTTGTTGAACTTAAACCTATGAACTCACCAGCGTAAGCTGACCTTTTAGCATGATTTCTCGGGTATTTGAGAGATGTTTGGAATACGTGATCGGTGGAAGCTTGGCAAGAAGGCGGGGTTCAAGGATCATTTCTGACTTTGATAAACTTTGGGGACCTATTTTATTAAATCGTGTTTTGGGCCTAATATCTACACTTTTGGATTAAATGTTTTGAATACGTAAATTTGGGATTGCTTTTGAATGTTAAATGACTGTCTTTTGTTATACTTGTGTACGATACCAATCCAATAGTAACGCCCCAAAAACTTGATTAAGTCTTTCGCTGTACCGAGATTTGGTGGTGTTACAGATTGGTATCAGAGCTCAAGGTTATAGAGAATTAGGTATTTCATAAACCCTCAACTATAACCACTTTTTAGAAATTGATCCTCGAACGACGCCACGCCCAAGCCGAAGCTTCTTATTTGATTATGGTATGAACTGCGATTTGAATTATGAAATGATCTGTTAAGAGATATTGTGAACTGATTATGGAAACATTATGATTTGGAGATATGATTATTGATTTTGGGTAAATGAGATGTGATTATCGAGATATTACGGAATTTGAATTGAGTAAACGGTATATTATAATTTTGGAAATTTGAACTCAATTGATTTGATATCGATGATTGAGAACACATTAGACGAGTTGATTGATAAGATGATTGATGAGATGTTTAGGGCTGATTTGATGAACGGTTTGATTGAACACTTGATTGAGTGTGTGCCCTGTTAGTAGACGATTTAAGTCTGCCTATCTTAGTAGTTCACTATAAGCATTTAACATGCTTATACACGCATAGTAAGCATGTCCTCATGCTTACGCATATCCCATAAGCATTTCCATATGCTTATGCACGCCCTATAAGCATGTCCTCATACTAATACATGCACTGAAAACATGTCCTCATGTTTTCGCACGCACTATACCTTTCACAGAGTGTGGAGTCCCAAACCTTAAATCTATAACACTTAACTTATATTAAGTAGTTGCCTTGGGTATATCCCAAAACAATAAAGAGAAAACTTTGTATGAATATACACAAATACGTGGGATCTATTGGAATATACTTAGAAGATTAAAGTGAACAAATGAACACAGAATGTGATAACCAATAATTCAACATTATTTATCAATAATGCGGATACTCTCAAAGTATCATGGTTACGCAATTTCCTTGCGTAATCTCACAACTTGATTTAAAACTTGCACATTAGTAGTGGTTGTGGAAATGATTTGGGAATATACAGGAAATGGTACTATTATAACTAAGTCAGGGAGTCACAAACGAGGCCTTTAGTCTCGTGAACGTGAGTTCCATAGTTAAGTTTGACGAACACGAGTCTAAAACGCGTTAAAGCTAATAAAGCATGTAAACTGTTGTGTTGGTATCGTGTGTGTCATGTTCACGTGTTTTGCATCTTATCATGTTTATGTGCTCTTGATCATAACTAGATGATGGGTTATAATGATTTTGATGATGTCGATTGGTGATGGTCTCGTGTCATGATTTTGAGTCGAAACCTTCGTAAACCATTGTTTTGTTCTTAAGTATTGTCAAACGAGTGATAATCGGTTTTGATTACTAATAAGGAATTCATGTCCGTTAATATTATAATGATATGCGAAACCAGTAAGTGTTTTCAGATGATAAATGGGACTAACGTGTGATTATTTGGTTAACGTTGAATCATTGGTATGAATCAGATTTTTGGAATCGAATGACATTTCAATTAACAGCCTTAATTGAATAACAAATTAATTGTGGTGTTTTGGGTAATTGGTAAGTTATTGACAAACATTAGGTTTGATACCCGTTAATCGGTTGTGTTTGGGAAATTGAAAGAGTCGATTGGAAGTGTTTAATGGTGATGGGTATGTTTGATTGTCTGTCTAGATGGCGATATTGGTATGAGATTGCTTGGGAGATTTATTAGGATTGTTAAAATTGTTTATTTTGGATTTAATGGTATATATGTCAACTTTGCGCTACGTCAGGTGTTATCGTGACTTTCTAGTCTCGACTGACCCCAACAACGCCGTGTTTTGGTCTTTAGTATCTATTAAACAATATGAGGTGTAAAACCCGAGAGTCATGACTCGGACTTGGGAACTCGAAACGAATAATGACTCGAAATTTTATATCGAAATTTATATCGAAATTTTATATTGCAATGTTATAATTTATATTGGAATTTACATTGAAAATTATATTGAAATTTATATTGAAACGAATAAAATTATATTGAAATTTATATATATATACTAGTAAATAGTACTGGAAGATATAGATGATAAATGGTTTTGTACTAAGCATTCGATAACAAGGCTCGCCTTGTTATTTGACATTTTAAAGAGGAACCAACGTTTAAAAATAGAAATGTTTTGAGGGCACGTTTATCGAAGGGTGTCATTTATGTGTTGTGCGTGGGTTACGGATGACCTAACATTAATAGCGTCGATCCACGTGGATAACGGACTTATTGGGTGGACGAACCTAATAGGCGCCCGCTATGTACGTAGGATAACATTATTAATTGGTGAATTATCCTTATGACTCGTTAGGATGTGTTTGGTTTTGGGATAATAAGCGACATGAACAAACGGTTGAGTTTATCGAGTTGACGAATTCGATAAGGTCTAGCTATTTATTCCGAAACTTATTAAACTATAAAGTTTATCATTTAGACGTCTCATTGTGTCATTATGAGTCGCATTGTGGTTATTTGAGTGCATTCATGGTGTTTGTCGAGTCGATACCACACACACATACGATGATACCTAACGCTAATAACTAAATGGAGCAACGAGATATTTTTGAGATAAGAGAATGAATACATTTTGGGCAGATAACATTGAAGATGGGAATATATATTAAGAATTGGTTATAAACGGGTTGTGCCTTGCTTAATAAAAATTTATCGAACCTCGATTGAATATAGATTGATCACCTATATTCAGCTAGAGACAACAGGACATGGACTGATCACCTATGTCCGTCTCAGAGGTGAATTTTACAAATACTGGGAATTGTTATAACAAAATTGTGTGCGGATTTGAGATTGATTTTAAGAACGATAAACTTAAGGTGGACTCACACACTCACACTCGCTAAACATCACGAAAGCCCGCACTCACACACGACACACTGGCATCGTAACACCTCTTGAATCGTGACACTCCACGGCCTCACTATACTCTCCGTTATGTGAAATTCTTGGTTGTAGCACTTGAGAATAGTTTGCCATAAATCGGATGAGACCGACAGTTGTTGTTTTTATCCAATTGTTTTTCGACATAAGCCTCGTTGATCTTATTCGAGCATTTGAAATTATTTTGGGCTATTTTGGATTTGGTCTTGACTATCCTGAATTCGGTTTTGATTTGGTTTTGGATTCTTGATTTTGAGATTTTGATCTCGTTCCGAGTTTTAACTCGTCATTTGACTTCGAGTCATCGTTTGGCCTCGAATTATTATTCGGCCTCGTTTCATTGATAACTTTTTAAAATCATCTTTTGACTTTTAATCAGTATTCGATTTCGAAACGTCATCCGGTCGCATTGCGATAGTAACCGTATTGGAATTATTATTCTACCGTATTTCGATAGTAATCTTGTTGGAATTATCATTCCACATCGTTTCGGTAGTAACACCGTTGGATTTGGCATCTAGCCTCGTTTCGTTGGTAACTCTATTACTGACATTTATTACCTCAAGCCTGGTCTTGAACCGATTGTTGAGAAAACTTTCGAAACCTTTAGCGACATCATCTAGTTGACGTTACTCAAACCGATAATGTTGTGGTCGACGTTGCTTCGCCAACAGCTTTCAGTTAAGGTAACACCTTACATGTTGTTGATGTCGTACCTTATCCTCTAATTAGGTACCTCTATCGATAACGATCTAACGACTTGTTTTAAGTGAAGTTGTTCACCAAGGATTATCCTTAGATATTGTTTCGTCAATGATTGACTCTAGCAACATTTGAACCCTCAACATTGTTTGTCAACAATAGTCTGTTACGTCACACCACCGGTAATGGTAATACCTACCCTATTTTATCAATATGGTACCTTACACACCATAGATGAGAAATTCTCTAGCATGCCTACTTAGAGCCGTTGACGTTCACTCGTATGTAGGAAATGATTTGGATATCGATTGGTAGTTGAATCCCTTGTTTTCTAGCTTAAACGAGTCCCGAACCTTATATACTAAACGATTAGAGAAGTTTCACCTATGGTCCCTCTAAATATTTACATAACCAACCCCTTTAGTTCCACTTGTTCAAGAGTAGTCCCTCGTGTGGGTAAATATACACCTAAACCACCCACCTCTTCTTACTTCCCACCCAACTTTCTCTCTCTTAAATTTCACACACTAATACTCTCTCTCTAAAATATTATCCGGCCACCCTCCCCTAGGGTTCCGGCGCTGCCACCGGTCTCCGGCCAAATTCCGGCGACTACCAACTATTACACCGCCACTCCTAGGCGATAGATCGGGTGTTTATGGTTACGTTTTGTATCTCACGCGTCATCAAACTCTACCACGCGCTCCAAATCTTGATTTCAAGATTCGGATGCCTAGGGTTTTCATGAAAAACGATGTAAATGGGATTCGTGCTTAGTCGATACGATTTGTACTTGTATAAAAGCAACACCAAGCCCTCGTTTGCTTTTCTTTTCTCACGGTAAAACACAATCACATCTTATGGATATTTATTTTCTTTTTTTTATTTGTACATATATTATTGTGTTAAGAATTCGTGGATATGAAAAACTGGTTAACATGTGTATTGTCTTTCGTGGTTAAAACAAATAAAAATGAGGTGTGACATAAGGATTTTGGTCGGATAAATTTGGAAAACTATTTTGTATTTTTCGTGTGGTAAGGAAAAATCAACAAATTGATATTTGATGCTTGGGTCGGTTAAGAAACGGGTCGCACTACTCGAGTTTCAGAAGTCGTCATAAAACCCGTTTGGGTTCAGGTTGACTTGAGTCACGAGTCATAACTCGTGTGTTGACTGTTCTAGACTCGTGACCACAACAGTGGTAGATGTCATTTGCGTGTGTTGTGATGTGTTGGGTACACAAGGGTGTTTTGCAATAACGGGTCCAAACCCAACTGGTTGTGCTTGGGATTAACAAGGGAGTCAAGCCCACTAAAAATTATAATAAGGGTTTTGTGGCATAATTGTTAAGTTTACATTTTACTTGTATTTGCAAATTTACTAATTTATGACTAACATGACGTAATTGGCCATTGTGGTATGCATATGTTTTCAGATACTATCGGACATATTAGATCCAATTGTTATAATGAGATATCGGAACAATTCATGGTATGAGTCAATGGTAAACTTGTAATATGACTATGGGCTAACTTGAGATATATTTAACGACTTGAATATATAACGAGCTAATTATATGCGACTAAACCGGAATAAAACTATCGGGTAAACGATATTGAACCTGAGTCAACAATGAACAAGTTATTTGTAAGACGGGGTGGTAAACATTAGAACTAGATACGTGAATTATAATTAACAACGGATATTAAGTATAAATTATGTGGTGTAACTACATTTTATAAACTAGAATAACATTTTTATACGCGAGTCACATTGGATATAAGTTATGCTTTACTAAACATTTTGAACTTACCGTATATATAGCGTATTAGACTCAACACGAGTTTAGGATATATTTTGATTTGCAATAATACTAGAGATTCTATCTTCGCGTTTTACTAATAGTGAAATGTATATCTATCTAATATCGATATATATGGTTTTCATTATGAACTACGATAATAAATCGTGTCTTATAAATATAAAATACCTTTTATAAACTTGTTGATGATATTTATATTAATTAGTGGGTTGTACTCTATTGAACATTTTGGTTTAAATGAGATTAGTATAATTGTTTTTGCAATAAAGCTAAATATTCTGTTTTCACATCTAAGCTGCTATTGAATTATATAACCATATATATATATTATGGACGGATATGGTTTAATCTATTATAAACCCTTACTAAATACGATGGTAACACATGTTTTGTAACACATGTTAGCTTTTATAAACTTGTTTGGAAATATTATTTTGAAAATATAACTTATTGAAGTCACATTGATTTGGAAATGTTGGGATAAACGAATGTGTCATTTATAATGTACTACGATAATATACTTTATATAATGTACTTTATTATAAACTTGTATAAATGTGTGTAACGATTGAGAAACCTTTATTAATTGAGCGATAAATGGAAACTTGTCTTTTATTATTAAACATGTGCATTTGGGGATTTTTAGGTAAATTGCCGAAACTTATCAATTAACCTATTTATACTACATAAATAGTAGTCGTCGTTTCCTAGTCTTTGACTAGTTTGAGTATGGTCTGTATTTCTCGACTTTCTCAATATCTTTTCTTTTTGGTGTGCATTCTAATTGGTATGTCTCGGTCATGTCAACATCTTATTTTCTTTGGCGTGAGTTGATTATCGAGTCATGGTTCCTTACCACCACACGAAACGTTAAAACTAAACTCTTGATATATTAATTATGAACTTGTGGGAACGATAATGTACTTATGAAAGTAACGACATGAATGATCCACGAAAACTACAACACGTTACTTCTATTGATTTCTCTATCGTATGAGCCGTATTCTAAGTATATCGTATACGCATTAGGTTGCGTCATAACTATTCTATTGTACTCGTCGTACATTCTTTTGGATGCCATGGAGATTAACTATAGATGTCAGTCGTGTCAATAGTGAATAGTGCGTTGCCGTGCCGTGATTACCTGTTATCTTCTGCTAGTGTTTATTCGTGTATTGCTGTGGCTAAGGTGAGTTTCATAGCCCCACTTTTATCTACGTTTTAAATACGTTTTAAACTATTTTGGGGTGAGAATCATGCTACTGTTTTTGGCCCGTTAAAAGTATTTGGATTTGCTTATATGCTTGACTGTTTAGATAGATGTGCGGTAGTTGTTGCCTTAGTCTAGGTTCAACCGTGCCTAACTAAGAATAGACTTCTACCTCGACCTAGTCCGGGGTTGGCAATTGTTCTAGATTTTGCCACAACAGTGCTGGACTAGAGTCTCTGGGCCCAGTAATCCCGGATGCGGGATATGATTGGAGATCGGGTAGGATCACAGTTTGTGCAAACGGTATTTATCTATCTTAGGTCTCGCATTGCAAATCAACTCCTCTTGGTCCACTATGATTTTGTTGAACTTAAACCTATGAACTCACCTTTTAGCATGATTTCTCAGGTGTTTGAGAGATGTTTGGAATACGTGATCGGTGGAAGCTTGGCAAGAAGGCGGGGTTCAAGGATCATTTCTGACTCTAATAAACTTTGAGGACCTATTTTATTAAATCTTGTTTTGGGCCTAATATCTACACTTTTGGATTAAATGTTTTGAATACGTAAATTTGGGATTGGTTTTGAATGTTAAATGACTGTCTTTTGCTATACTTGTGTGTGATACCAATCCAATAGTAACGCCCCAAAAACTTGATTAAGTCTTCCGCTGTACCGAGATTTGGGGGTGTTACAATGATGTAGTCATAGTTTCGAATTGGAGTGCTCGGGATTTAAAGAACATCATTCACGTGCTTCAGGTTTTTTATCTTGCTTCGGGCAAAAAATTTAATGTCCAAAAATCAAATGTTTTTGGAGTTAGCATGCCAATGGAAAATGTGAATATTATGGCTCGAGTCACAGGTTGTGCAGCGGGTAACCTTCATTTTATTTAACTTTGGCCGCCCATTGGTTCAATTATGAATCACATTTCTCATTGGCAACAATTTTTTGATCGATTTCAATCTAAATTATCGTCATTGAAAGAATCGCTTTTGTTTATAGGTGGTCGTCTGACGTTAATTAATCAATTTTGGGAAGCCGCTTAGTCGTTAGCTTTGTTATTGGAAGAAAGCCGCTTAGTAGATCTCGGTTTCGGTCCGGATACTTGCATTTGGAGTTTAGATACAAGTGAGCTATTTTCAGTGGGTGTCACAATGAGGTATATTGATGCTCAATTGCTTCTTACGTTGCCTACAGCTACAAGATGGTCTATTTCTTTGCCGAGAAGATAAATGTTTTTATGTGGCGTTTTCTTTTGGATAGATTACCTCATAGGGTGAATTCGGCTTGTGGTTGGAAAATTAACTCCATATTATGCCTCGTATGTGATGGCTCTACGGAATCTAATGATCATCTATTTTATTCGTGTAATGTGGTTGTATATATATGCACCAAAATTCTTGTATTGTGTAATGTTGTGATGCCAAGAATTAGTTTTAATTCTGAGTGGATCGTTTGGCTTGATAATTGGCGTACTTCAAAGTCTCCTAAGGATCACACATTTTTTAATTTGGCTACCTTCTGGATGATTTGGCGCTATTGTAATTGCGTAACTTTTAGTTCTCAAATTGTTAGCCTTAATAGTTTTTATTAGAAGTGATGGTCATTCACGTTTAGGAACTTTGTAACGTGTGTTAGATATCGTGATAGAATAGTCAAAGGGCTCGTGGATTGGGCTAAGCTAAATGGGTATTAGTTTAGTTAAGCTAGCCTCGTATAACCTCAAACGATCCAAGCCCAATCCAAGTCCAAACCGAGCCCATAGAAAGCCTTTAGGGCATCAAGTCCCTTGGACTATAAATACCCCTCAAATGGTCATTTGAGGTGTGTGCTTGAAAGTGTGTGTGTGTGTGTTTTTCCTTTGCAATAAAACATCTCTCTTGTTTTCATCTTATCCACATATACACGGTTTTGTTTAAAACATCAAGTCACCATCTTTCTTATCTTTTCTTTCTTTATATGCTTTACGTTTGTGTTGGGTTGAACGTTTTCTACGCGTAGCGTGGTAAACGTGGTGATACTTGTGTTTGGTTTGCTTGGTAAAGTGATAAGGTTGATAAAAGTAAGGTCCTACAATTGGTATCAATCGCCTAACAATGGTTTAGGAGTGTTTGGTGAAATTTTTTGTGGTGTTAGTGAGTTGTTCTCAAGAGTGTCACGCTTAAAGCTTTAATTTCTGCACTTAAATCTTCAAGATTCTTATGGTCTAAGGTTTACATAGTGTTAAAGATTCTAGTTTTTGCAAAAGGTTCGAAACTTTACGTGTTTTAAATCATTTTTGAACTCGATTTTGGTTCATTGGTCATTTCTACTAGTAACTTTTATAAGCACTTTGGGTGAAAAATGTCAAAAGATTTGTGTTATTGGAGTGTTTTTAAGGCTATTTGTGCAAGAGAAATCGTTTGAATCATTGGAAATTTTTTACGAGTAGGTCAAAACCCTAGTTCTACTCGTAAGAAAGTCAAACTACGCATAAGGTTCTACTCATAACTTTTTGGTGAAGAATCTTCGAGCTTTAACGGTTACTCAGTGCTTTCCTCACTTGGATAAGTGTGTGGAACACTTCGACTTGTAGATATCCCTTACGTTGTGACAGTGTAAAGGATTTTTGGTTTTTAACCTAAGTTTAAGCATAAGCATAAACTCTTACGAGTAGAACTCTACGCATAAGATCACACTTACGTATAAGGTTTTACGACTAAGTTTTTTGTCTACGCATAAGCCTAAGGTTACGCGTAAGATACTTTCTACGCATAAGAATCCTACGCCTAAGATCCTACGCATAAAGATCCTACGCATAATATCCTACGCCTAAGCCATCCTACTCGTAACCATTTCCTACTCGTAACTTCTGTTTCTACGCCTAAACTCTTTCTACGCATAAAGGTTTAAAAAAAAAAAAAAAAAAAAATTCAAATTTTTGGCGGGAAAACTTGAGTAAAATTTAAATTTTTGGCGGGAAAACTTGAGTAAAATTTAAATTTTTGAGGAGAACTTGAGTAACTTTCTGGCGGGAAAACTCGAGTAAAATTTAAATTTTTGAGGAGACTAAACGTTCAATTTTTACGCGAGATTCAAATTTTGGTTTAACTGTGAAAATTTTGGTCAAAATTCAAATTTTTGGGCCTAAATTCAAATTTTTCGGGTCAAATTTGGCGTCAAAATTGTCATATCTCAAAATTTTCATACGACCTTAGAATTGCTTTTTATAGTGAATTTCAAATTTTGGTTAAATTTTTTAGAACCAAGGTTACTAGTGCGACTTTCGAAGACACCTCAACCGGGCTTAATCTTCATCAACCATAACTCCTTTATCGTTGAATCGATCCTACATCAACTTTATCAGATCATACCTTCATCAATGGCAACTCAACAAGATATTCATGCATCCGGTGCCGAAAAGCGTCCTCCTATGTTGGCAAAAGGTGGTTATCTTCAATGGACAAGTCGTATGCTTCGTTACATCAAGACCAAACCTAATGGGAAACTCATGATTAAATCCATTCAGGATGGACCCTTCCAGCCTCGACAAGTTCATGTACCGAAATGCGATGCAACAACTCCGTCCCCACCATTTTCTCGTCTTCAATACGAATCTGAATACATGCAGAGAGGAGCGAAACAAGTCGGGCAGATGACATGGCAATTCATATTATCCAACTGGGTTTACCAATAGACATCTTTGTGCGGTGACATTGCGAAACTGCTTTCGATATGTGGGAACGTGTTAGACGGCTTTGTCATGGAACATAAATTGGTCAACAAGACATGGAGAACAAGTTGCTAACTGAATGGGAAAAGTTCACATCTACACAAGGAGAATCCATTGAATCCTACTATGGAAGGTTTTGCACTTTGATGAATGAGCTTATCGAAACAAGTCGACACTTTAACTATCGTTCAAAACATCAAGTTCCTGAACAATCTTCCAGCAGAATGGGGACGATATGTCACTATTGTCAACCAAACAAAAGACCTTCATCAGGTGAACTTTGATCAACTGAATGATTTTCTGAAACAAAACCAAGCTGAAGTCAATGAAGTCGGGAAAGAAAGATTGGCAAAGAATCATGATCCATTGACACTTATGGCAAAGACTCAACCTTCAATGAATACATAACAACAAGCTTCATCATCTTCCAACAACAACAACTTGCAGCAATACATTCCACAACCACAACAACAATTCTATCCGGATCAACAATACCAGGAACAAGGAATCACGATCCGAACTGACCCGAAGCGACCTTGCAACATATATACTCTTTATTGGGTAACGCACTAAAAAGTCGCTATTCCACACCAACTAACAACAACCAAAGGATTTCGTTAAACACTCGCACAGCGGAAAATTGCACAGTACCGAGTGTGAATATGGGTAATCAAGGTCAAATGGTTGGAGTTATTGGGAATCAGCAGGGCTATGCTCTTTGGATTTCGTTATGGGTAATCGGTTCCGTATCGGGTAATCAGTTGGGTCGAATGTTGGAAATCGAGATGGGACGAATGTTGGGAATAGAGCATGGGTAATCGAATGGGAATGTTGCAGCTCGGTCGTTGGGAATTATGGAAATGTGAATCAAGGTAATCAGGTTAAGTGTTATAACTGTCAAGGAATCGGTCACATGGCAAGAAACTGTCCCACTAAGCCACACAAGAAGAATCTTGAGTTTCTTCGAAAGCTATGTCGGTTAGCACAGAAGCAAGAAGCGAGGATACAGTTGAGTGCTGAGGAAAATGATTTATTCGCCATCGTGGATGATTTGGAAGACCTCGAGGAAATCAATGCGAACTGCATATTCATGGAAAATCTTCAGGAGACTAAGTACGACTCGACTCGACGCACTTCCGTCTATGATGCCAACGCAGTATCCGAGGTACCAATCATTGATCCATGCTATAACAATGTCATATTTGATGTGTTTACTCATGATAAACAGCGATTTCGTGACGCCTTGACACCTACTTATGATACATACGGACAATCCGAGTTGTAGCAATACTAACTCTGAAACTCGGATGTGGATCCTAGTGGAGGCTGTGTGGCACAAAATACCGAGACTGATGAGGAAACACGTGCTTATTTTGAATCATTAATCAATCAGTGTGGCATTGAAATTGAAAAAGTAAGTAAGGTCAATCGCGAAGTTAAGGCCGCGAATGTTAAATTGACCACTGAGCTTGAGAGTTACAAGGAGCACGCCAAAGCTTTTGAATTTCATACTAACAAAATGTCCAAATTAGAAATTGGTTATCGAGATTCTGTTTTAAGAGAAAAACAATTGCAACTAAAGTATGACACACTTGATGTGAATTTGAACTTGAAAATAAAATCTTTAAACAAGGAAATTTCGGATCTAAATGACCAACTTTCTAAACAAAAAGCACTGTTTTCTGATCTTGAAAAGAGAAGAAACATTGATCTGATTTTTCAAAACGAAAAGATTCTCTTCTTGATGAAATTCTTGATAAAACGGAAAAAATCAAAACTTTGGACAATTTGCTTCTTACAACGGGTCATTCAGCTAAATCAAACAAGATGCTTTCTAACCAAGTAAATCCACGTTTTCATACTTCACATAAGATGGCACTTGGTAACGACCCTTCTTCGTTTCTCAAGAAAGCTCAAAAATCTCAGAATGTGTTGCACAATGGAAAACCTTTGCATGAACCCATAATTGTGCATGATTCTCTTGAAACGTTGGAACTATCTGAGGAGAGTAGATCAAAATGAAACAAAAACATCCGGAAATCAAACCAATTGATTATAACACATGGAACAAAATTAATGGTATTTCGTTTGTTTCTCAATCAACGTTTTCCACCAAACCAAGTGTTTCAAACAAAGTGTCAACACTGTTTCAAAATCGTTTCAAAACCAGGTTGTTGTCTCCAAATATCTGTCGAACATTGAACAAATGTCTTCAAACAATCCTTTTAACACAAGTGATGCAAGAAGTATTTTGGAAAATGTGAAAATGAGAATTGCAGATCTTCAAGAGACCGTTAAAACTAAAACCAATATTACAACAAACATCTGGTTTAATAGTTTTGATATTGAACAAAAGTTTTTGAAACTCAAATTGCCCCTCGGCTGACTAACATCAACTCAAGGGTAATTCATTTTGAACAAGCCTTTTGAAAGAAACAGCTGACTTTGTCAAGGACCATAAATCCCTGGTAAAGCAAGCTAATGAAAGTGTTGAACACATCAAAGTTTTGGAAAATCTAAATGATTCACTCTTCAAGATGTTCGACTACCGATATTATGTCCATCATTTTGCAAACATATTGTTGAAGATCATGAAAGACTCATCACGAGACCTCCAAAATTTTTTCAAAATATGAAAAAGCACTTGAGAAACTTGAAAAAGAAAATGTCTCATATTTTAAACAACTTGATCGAAAACCTGAGGAATGCAAATATGACAAATTGTCGTATGAGCGTGCCTACAATGACATGAAAGCAAAAAATGATCTTTTGAGGGCTCAATGGAAAGTCAAAAGGAAAGGGCAAGTGGATGTGATTAAAAAACCATTGCTGCGAGAAGGCAAATGTTCCCAAACCGGTTTCCAAACCAAAAATGTCTGTTTCTGTGCCTCCTCCAAAAGTCAATGAGAATAATGTTTCATCAAAACCAGGTCACTCCACTGTCCTACCTAAACAAAAATGTTGATAAAGGAAAAGCGGTTATCGAGAAACCAAAAGTTTTAGCACCTGGCCTTTTTAAGATGAGTACCACTAATGCGTCTGCCTCCATATCTAAAACATATGGAACAAACGACATAAGTTTAGAAATGCACTCTAAAGAGACTAGGAAAGCTGAAACCACCTCCCTTAATAAAAATGTGAATCCTAATGCGTGTGCCTTACCTTCTACAGGACTAGAAAGCACCTCTAGGAGCAGCAGACTAAAGCCTAAGAGCAATACACGGAACAATAGAGTCTCGCATGCCTCTAGGAGTAGTAGCTTGAATAAAGAGAAGAAAGTAGAAGAACACCCTAGGAATTTACCGTTTTTGAATAAGAAAGACATTTCATATGAATGTACTGAACCTATGAAATCTGCTAAGTTTAATGAGTTTGTTGAATCTGTTTGTTTAACTTGCAAGAAATCTTTATCTAATGTTCATGATGATTGTGTTTCTAAGAATGAGATTGTTAAGCCTTAAGAAGACGTCCCAAAAGATCTTACGCTAAAAGAGTAGGAAGACTAGTTGCAAAACTTAGGCTTTACACTACTTACAGGAACTATAGTGTATACTATAGGGATGATATTTGGAAACCCACAGGTAGAACTTTCACACTCCAGAATGGTACAATGAGTGATAAACCAGAATTCCTGTAGAAAACCTCTCAGGTGTGTGATATGGATTTTACCTCTAACCCAAAGGAACCAAAATCAAAACGGTTTCCACAATATTCTTTTTACATTCTGGGAGTTATCGAAATTTGTCTTTGGATCGTCGACTCGGGTTGCTCCAAGCACATGACCGGAATCCGAAGGCTGGCGATCAATTTCGTGCGGAAATTCATGGGAACCGTATCGTTTGAAAATGATCATGTAGCAACTATCATGGGTTATGGAGATCTACCTTTTGGAAATTATTTGATCACTCGGGTTTACTATGTTGAAGGGTTGGGACACAATTTGTTTTCAGTCGGCCGCAATTCGTGATGCAGATTTAGAGGTTGCTTTTAGGAGAAATGCTTGCTTCGTTAGAAACTTGGATGGCAATCGATCTCTTAACGGGAATCGTGATACGAACTTGTATGCTATCGACATCAATCAAATGGCCTCTTCATCACCAATATGTCTTATGACACGAGCATCTGGAACACATCCGGTTGTGGCAAGGCGGTTGTCCCATCTCAATTTCGACACCATCAACAAAATTGCCAAAGACAACATCGTCAACGGACTTCCAAAGTTCAAATACACCAAGGATCACTTATGTCCATCATGCGAACAAGGAAAAGCAAAAGAGCATCATATAAACCCAAAACCGTACCTAGTTCGGAAGCAAAGTTGCATATGTTGCACATGGACTTATGTGGCCCAATGAGAGTTGAAAGCATTAATGGGAAAAAGTATATTCTTGTCATTGTCGATGATTATTCAAGATATACATGGGTTAAGTTTCGGAGATCAAAAGACGAAGCACCAAGCATCATCATCACCTTTCTGAAACGAATTCAAGTACTTCTTCAAACTCTAGTAAGGGTTGTAGAAACGAATAAACGCACGAATTCACTAATCGGAGTTAAGAGCTTATTTTGAAGATGTTGGAATTACACATCGACATCATTGTTAGAACTCCACAGCAGAATGGGGTAGTTGAAAGAAGAAATCGAACTCTTATGGAAGTTGCTCGCACAATGCTAATCTATTCTAGTGCACCGTTATTTCTATGGTCGATGTGTTGCCCGCTTGTTTCACTCAAAACCGATCCCTCATCCATCCAAGATTCAATAAAACCCCATATGAGCTTGTGAATAACAGAAAACCGGATATCTCTTACTTTCACGTATTTGGCACTTTGTGCTATCCTACGAATGACAGAGAAGATTTGGGTAAATTGAAAGCGAAAGGTGATATTGGAATCTTCATTGGATATTCAGATATCTCGAGGGCATTCATGGTGTATAACAGGAGAACTAGAAGGATCATGGAGACGATGAATGTGAAGTTTGACGAACTTTCACATATGGCTTCTGAGAGACTCGCTCTAGAACCCGCACTAAACCGACAGACTTACGGACACATCGATTCAGACTCGTACCTCAAAGCGCTCAATCAACTTCGATTGACAATCCTAAAGAACAAGAATGGGAGAATTTCTTTGAGTTAATGTTCGATGAATACTATGGTGGAACCTCGACAAATGCATCAAACCATCATTCCACCGCACCGCCAAAATCATCCTCCACCACCGCCAACGAAGATGCACAACGGTGAAACCAATGCACCAATTCCATCTACATCATCTACATCTACTACAATTATTGCACCCGTTCTACCGGCAGTTAATGAGCAAAATCAAAACCAAAAGCGATGCAGCGTTAGATGAAGACTTATTTGAAAATCCGTTTGCTACGGAATCAAATGAATCATCTTCTAGCTACGAGAACCATCCATTGCATACGTTTAACCAACGATATCCTTCTACTCTGAAGTGGACTAAAGACCATCTGATTGAACAAGTTATTGGTGAACCTTCAAGGCCAATTCAGACGAGACGCCAACTTGCCACCGATTGCGACTTATGCATTTACCTTTGCTCAATTAGCAACATAGAGCCAAAGAACATTCGCGATGCAATGGCAGAACCCGCATGGATAGAAGCGATGCAAAAGGAACTTCTCCAATACCGTCTACATGACTCTTGGGATATGGTTCCAAGACCAATTGACATTCGCGTCATTGATCTCAAATGGTTATGGAAGAACAAAAGGGATGAAGAGATGACTAATTAACAAAGCTCGTCTTTTGGCCAAAGGATACAGACAAGAGGAAGGGATAGACTTTGAAGAGTCATTGGTACGGTAGCTAGACTAGAAGCGGCAGATATTCTTAGCCTATGCACTCACAAAAACATCACGGTTTATCGATGGACATTAAGACCGCGTTCTTGAATGGAACTCAAAGAAGAAGTGTACGTGAGTCGGAAGGCTTCATAGACATGAATCATCCGGACTACGTCTACAAACTCAAAAAGGCAATCTATGGATTGAAACAAGCTCAGAGCGTAGGTGACTAATCATCCTCTTTCCTTATCCAACATAATTTCACCAAAGGCACAGTTGATCCTACCTTGTTTACACAAAAATGCAAAAGCCATTTTGATTGTTCAGATTTATGTGGACGACATCATCTTTGGGTCCACTAATCCGAATTTTTCAAAACATTTTGAAAATCTCATGAAAAGTAAATTTGAAATGTCCATGATGGGGAACTAAATTTCTTTCTACAAATACATCAACTCGAGATTTTGAAAATCATGGTATGGACAATTGTGACTCTATTGAACACCAATGGTAACTTCACCAAAAATTGAGCCGATTTGTTTGGGAAACCTATTGATCCAAGAAATATCGAGCATGATTGGTTCTCTCATGTACCTATCGCTAGTCGACCGGATATTCATTTTTCGTTTGCTTATTAGCACTTTGCCGTGCAAAGCTCACCGAATCGCACCTCAAAGAGGTTAAGCGGATCTTCGTACTGAAGACATCCATTCACATGCGACTTTGGTATCCGAAGGAATCCGATTGATCTAATTGCCTTTTCGGATGCGCACCATGCCAGTGATCAAGTTACAACAAAAAGTACATCCGGAGGAGCACAATTTTTGGGTGAAAAGTTAGTAAGTTGGTCTTCAAAGAAACAAGATTGCATTGCACTATCAACCGAAGTCGAGTATGTGTCTCTATCTGCGTGTCAAGTTCTATGGATGAGAACAACTCACAGATTATGGCTTTACTTTCGATAAAATACCTATGTATTGTGACTCGAAAAGTGCCATAGCCATATCATGCAATGTTTTTCCAAAATGCTTCGCTGTAAATATTTTTGAAAATCAAAATACAAAATTTGAAAAACCAACAAAAGCAAAATATAAAAATATAAAATTTTTCAAAAATACAAAAACAATATAAAATCAAAAATCCAAAAAATTCTTCACCGACATGTCTCTTGTATAATCGATATTCATCAGACGTTTCTAGAAATGTCATTCAACAATGATACGGTATGTACGATGCTTGAGCGAGAGTTCTTTAATATGTTTTTCAAAACATGTCGTTTCTCAAAATTTCTTCAAATAATGGCTTTCAATATACTTGATCGTAAACCCGGACTAAAAATGATGACTTTTGATTATTTTTCAAATCAAAACTCGTGCTTTTATAGAAAAATCACAAGTGTACGCTTCAAGGCACTACATTTATAAATTGTGAGAAATCATCATCATCTTGAGCACCTTTTCAAGATTGTTCAAAAGATTTTCAAAATCTTTCAAAATACTTTGTGCCAAGATAACTCCCCTAAAACCCTTTAATTGATTATGCTTTATTAAAGGGGAGTATAAAACTAAAATGTTCCATATTCATGCTTAAATCAAATCCGTTTGTCTCCCAAAAGATTCTAAAATGTTGTTTAATCCGTTGATATAAAAAATATCACAAATATTCTATTTTTTAGGGGGAGGAGACGTGATTAAAATGTGATAAAAAATGTTTAATGATCGTGGTTTGAATCTCAAAATGAGCTCGACTCAGACGGAACCAATGAATTGACAAAGAATCAAAGTCAGTAAATGTACCATCTCGAGAAACTTGTGATAGATATGCACCTTCATGGGTCTAACCTCCTTTTCAAGGAGTGTTTACAACTTCAAGTTAGTTATTAGAGCTAGTTGTCACCTAAAACCAGACAATGGAACTCTTTAACTAGGCAACGTAACCGTGTCTCGTGGGGAATTGTCTATCATAGCCGATCAATTCAAAAGTGCGAACTCTACCCTCCATGTGCAGATTCCTGTCAAAACTTATAAGCACATGTGAAGGGGAGTGTTTCTGAAAATATAAAACTCGCGGAGTGTCTCAAACATGTTTTCTATCATAAACACTCGGTGAGATTTTCAAGAAAAATGGTTTTATGGCAACAATAGGACAGTCATGGAGTTATAAGGTGACTAAGGATAGGAAACTTGTCCTATGATCCGCCAGAACCGGTGGGATCTACCCAAGGACATCACCAATAGTTTAGTATTAGAAGTCCTTAGGTATGATTGAAAAAAGGAGTAATGTGAGAAAGGAGAAAGAAGGGGTTGAAGAATTAAAAGAAATGTAAAGAAAGGGTGAAAAGAAATAGCCCTCCATATTCAACCTTAGGGTAGAAACCGAGTTCAATACATATGCTATTGGTTGTCACTAGATGACACTGGTATTGAAGACAAAGACGTCATGGACCCAAAGGACGCACCGCACTAAACCTTCTAGCCACTCAATTCCTCTTAAAAGGATTTGTTTCATTCTCATGGGAACCCTACACAATCTATCGACTTTCTCTTAGAGATAGTTGATATTGAAGAAGGAGACCCTCTCTCTAGTCTCCGCCAGAAAACCAATATGCACAATTGAGTCTAGAGCCACGAGATTCATCAAAAGATCTCATAGGAACACTTGACATGACATCGCTTGTTGTTCATCAATAAGGGCACAAGTGATATATTCTAGAGTCCCTACGCATCTTAGCACCGCCGAACATTTATGAGGGAGTTACAACCGTAATCCTCGTGATTGAATGGAAATTCTGCCGGGGTCAACATCATGCATCGACAACAGGTCACTTCTAATTCTCCTTGGATTACGCTTGTGTCTCAAACGGTCTCTGATCAGAGGTGATATTTGTACCTCAAATGACTCATCTGAATCAGAGATGTACTTTGGTATATCGTGTTATCTCACTTGTGGGACTCCAGCCAGAACGGCCTCTGTGAGAATTAGAGACGTTTTCACACTATCTTTGTTAACACCCTCGAAATTCAAACTTGTAAGTGCCTAATCCGCTTATTACTAACCTTTGTTTTATGTTTTCTTCTTATGGAAGCTCCGATGGATGGATCGCTGAGACTCGCCACATGCTCATACCTAAAACACATGAAAGTTCTCATCATAATCAAAGGCTACACAAAGTTAAAGATGATTCTTCGTCAATGAATCTAAAGACTCGAGAACTACATCATTGGTAACCAAAAGACAAATAGAAGTGTGAGCATGGTGGAGAATGACGTGGAGACACCAAACCAACGAAGTTGACAACGAACAACCACATTATCTTATCACAAAGCATGAAGGAACAAAGAATTAAGACTATTCTATATCTACACGCAAAGTTCAAGCTCAAGGAAAGTAAAGATCTTATCAAGTGGAGCATCATTTGAATGACCACCCTTGGGGAGAGTGTTAGCCTTAATAGTTTTTATTAGAAGTGATGGTCATTCACTTTAGGAACTTTGTAACGTGTGTTAGATATCGTGATAGAATAGTCAAAGGGCTCGTGGATTGGGCTAAGCTATATGGGTATTAGTTTAGTTAAGCTAGCCTTGTATAACCTCAAACGATCCAAGCCCAATCCAAGTCCAAACCGAGCCCATAGAAAGCCTTTAGGGCATCAAGTCCCTTGGACTATAAATACCCCTCAAATGGTCATTTGAGGGGTGTGTGAAAGTGTGTGTGTGTGTTTTTCCTTTGCAATAAAACATCTCTCTTGTTTTCATCTTATCCACATATACACGGTTTTGTTTAAAACATCAAGTCACCATCTTTCTTATCTTTTCTTTCTTTATATGCTTTACGTTTGTGTTGGGTTGAACGTTTTCTACGCGTAGCGTGGTAAACGTGGTGATACTTGTGTTTGGTTTGCTTGGTAAAGTGATAAGGTTGATATATCTTAGGTCCTACACAAATTATGAGGCAATATGATGTTTTTGATAATATTGTTTGTATTATTTTTCCGGTTTATGTGGTGTTTGGCATTGCTTATTGAAAATAGATTATGCATTTTGAAAACAGATAATTAGATAATCAACTATTACAAAACGTGATTTTGAAATATAGTGTTTGGATTTGATTATGCTGTTTGATATCGCAATAATTAAATAATCAGTTTTTAAGTGTTTGGCAAATAAACTTATTTATTGAGTCTATGGACATTTTTGTATTTTATTAATTAACAAAATTTTAAGACTATTATCTTTTAAACTTAACATATATGGTAAAAACTTAAAAAGTTTATACCAACACACCTTCATACTCCTTTTTATATATCACGTGGTTATAATGGGGAGGGTTTTTTTCAGAACCAAAAAAAAATCGAGAACTGCGAGAATCAGCATCATCCAATTAGATTTTTTTGAATATTTGTTTTTATTATTTAATTCAAAAAATTATAATAGTAAAACCACATTTTTTTTTTAATTTTCTTTTTGATTTTTATTAATAAAAAACGTTTTTCTCTTTCTTAAATTTTAGGAATTTAATTTTCTATTTTAACTTTTGGAATAAATTTTTTTCAGCATGCATGTTTCAAAAGATAAGGTGCATATGTATTTTTTTTAGATAATGTAAATTTACGTGTGTTTTTAGTCTATAAAATTGCTTATTACTCTAACATGTTTTGCTCACAAATATTTGACACAAATACATGGAATCACAGACACATGTATTTTACATGTACTTAATAGTTAGAGATGTGATACTTAAAATACATGTGCATAACTTCATAAACTTATCATGTTATTTCTAATTTTTTTACAAACATAAAACAAACATACTATACACAAAATATATGTGCATCCTTCATATTGCTTATCATACTCGTCTTTACTCGAGTTAAAATTACATGCGCATTTGAGTTCATCCACATGCTTTCATAGTTATACACACTCGAGTTATGCACTTGTAGAGTATGCACTTGTGTTTTACTCTTTACATCTTTAGTATAACAATCTTCTCGCTAGATAGTATGTATAAAACACATGTGCACTCTTAAATATTGATTCGAGTTCGTCCATGTGAATTTATATCTCTTGTAGGCGCTTGTGTCCATGCATCTTAATTTATCAATATCAACTAATTTATTCGTACATGATTACCATGCCCATAAATCACCACATGAAAATATTGTGCAAGCATCATCATGTTTTTCACATATTTCAACAACCTATTTCAAAAGCATCCAAAGATTATAACTGGACCAAAAAAAACATTTTTTTTTATTCAACCTACAAAATAAAATAAAACCCCATGCTATTGATGAATCATGCATATGTATTTTTAAAATACCATATACGTATGATTCAACACAGTAAGTAAATCCGACCATCTCGTTATCAACAAACTAAAAAAATATAAACAAACAAGGGACACGGTAAGATATAAGTATGCTCTTCTTTTTCGAAAGACGATATTAACATACGAACATAAAGATACAAAAATACAAACAAACTGCTCCATTTATTATGTGTATTATTACTTATGATCAAATACAATGTGAATCAATCATGACCTACTTGAAACCATTCGATAAATGATAGAACAATGCACATGTATTCTCGCCTCTTCAATCACCACGGGATATATTTTAGAAACATACAACACAACAACCCATAATACATCAAATAAAACCTTAAAGCTTTGATAAATATAGCACACCATAGTGTCACCTTATAACTGAAATTAAAAAAGTAGAACAAAATGCTACCTGATCAGTCATGATCACTAGAAAACAAAGAAGAAAATTGAAACTCACATTCTGGTAAACCATTTTGCCGTTCTTTTCATCGCAAGACCCACCAACTATCCAAAAAATTCATTGGGTCCAATTCGTAAGATAAACATTAAACACATATTGATTTTCATTTTTTCCTTTATGACTTATGAGAGAGATTTGGGGGAGAAGAAACAAAGATGGACCTTAATTAATGGAAGATTTGAATATTTCCAACTAAAAACGTGGAAGTGAATAACTGTTATGTTTTTATTGAATTAATTATTATGACGTGTTAAATGTCTAGAATACCCCTCAGGCTTCAAGGTAACATTAATTTATTTTTGACTAAAATACACCGTTGGTCCTTAAACTTGGCAATACGCATCGCTACGACAACAACACTAGGCCTTTTCATCATTGGGGGTCCCTATTTCAAGTTTTTCACTCGTTACAGGTCTTTTGACAAAGTCAAAGTCTGATTTTTGTTTTGTAGTCAAGAGTATTTTAGTCCATACACATTTATACTTTTATAACATATTTATATTTTACCCCTTCATCTTTCATCCTTGTCATCATCTCCCCCAAATCATCATCTCCCCATTACAACAAGGCACCTGGTCCAATAGTCTTTACACGAACAACTTCCACCCTCAAAACAATGAAATCTACTTGAATCTCTAACAATAATTTTTCTACTAACAAGTTTTGAAATGTATTTAATGGCAGTATTACAATCAACACAAGTCTTCAAATTTTTAAACACTTTTATCGGAGTCCCTGCTGGAGTAGCTAGAATCGCAAATGCAATAGCAAGTTTCTCACTGTGCTATGACAAGTTTTGCTCCTTTTGCTCATCTTCAACATCATGAAGCACATAATCTGTCTTGGGGACGTAACCTTCTTCCCTCATCCTTTTTTGCAACTCCTCTAATAACTCGTGGATTTCGTTTAATCTTGGATGTGGCATATCTCCCATTAAGAATGTATACACTTTTCTCTTAATTTCGGTCCAACTTCGTCCGGGTTTTGTTTCATGGGTTTTGTTTGAAGTGTGGGTATGAGGAGAATGTTTATGCGGGTAGTGCGCTTTTGGATTTGTATTGTAGGTATGGGAGGATGAAGAAGCGCTATGTGTTTGATAGGTTGGTGGATAAGAATGAGGTTTGTTGGAATTCGTTGATTGGTGCACATGCGAGGAAGAGTGAGAGATGAGCGACATCTTGATTTTTAGGAAGATGAGAGGAGGATTTTAAGCCACCCATTTTACTTATTTGAGTATTTTTAGTGCGCGTGCGCGAGCACGGGGTCATTAGAGCAAGGGAAATGGGTTCATGCTCATATGCTTAAGAATGGTCTTAAACTTGTTGCTTACATTGGTAACACGCAGCTTGGATATGTATGCTAAATCGTAGCTTTGATGATGCAATTCGAGTATTTGATAGACTAGTTAAACTCATGTTGTTTCATGGAATTCAATTCTAATCGCTTATGCACAAGATGGGTTAGGAGTAAAAACACTAGAACATTTTGAGAAAATGAGGAAAACTGGAATTCAACCGAATGCGTAACTTTTTATGTGTTCTACTGCTTGTAGTCACGGTGGACTCTTGGATAAAGGACAATATTATTTTGAAATGATGAAGCAATACAAAATAGAACACGAGGTTTCTCATTATGTGACAACGGTTGACTTACTTGGTTGAGATGGTCAATTTGACCGTGTGTTAAGTTTCATTAATGAAATGCCGTTGAACCGACAAATGACTATATGGGGTGCTTTACTTTGTGCATGCAGGATGCATAAGAATATGGAGTTAGGTGCTTATGTTTGCTGAACGCTTTTGAACTTGATCCTTATGACTCCGGACCCCACATTTTGCTATATAATATATACTGGCGTCCAGTAAGTGGAATGAAGCTTCAAAAGTTAGAAGGTTTATGAAAGAAATTGGTGTTAAGAAAGAACCCGCTTGCAGTTGGGTCGAGATTGAAAATTATGTACACATGTTTGTGGCTAATGATGAAAGTCATCCTTTGAAAGAAGATATATATAAAAGTGGGGAAATTAGTGATAAAATTAAGGAAATTGGGTATGTTCCGGACACGAGTCATGTTCTTATGTATGTTGATGAGCAAGAAAGAGAAGCAAAGTTGCAATGTCACAGTGAAAAGCTTGCATTGGCATTTGCACTTCTAAAGACGCCACCGGTGGTCTCATTATCGATCAAGAAAACATCGAGTTTGTGGTGATTGTCATTCGGTTTTTAAGTATGCTTCATTGGTGGTTAATAGAGAGATTATTTTAAGAGACACAAACCGCTTTCATCATTTTATGGTGGATCTTGCTCTTGTGGCGATTATTGGTAGCACAAATATTAAGCCCTAAAGCTAGTGTAGACAAGGTGATTTGTAGATTTTTTTGTAAATCTATAACTTGAGTTCAATATAAGAATCATTAGTCATGCTATTTATACAACATGTCTTCTCGTTAATTTTTTTTACTGAGATGCACCATTTTAGCATAAGAGCACATTGATTGTTTAATTCTGAGTGCTGTTAATATTGCTTAGTAGTTGATAATATCAATATGCATGAGTATGCTGAATCAACTTTTTGTTTATGGCCACTAAAATGTTTCTGACTTATTATTTGCTTATAGCAATCTAGATGAGTAGAAAATGATTTCAATCGGATCAAAATGAATGTTGGGAGATGAATGATTTGGGGAGATGATGACGAGGATGAAAGATGAAGGGGTAAAATATAAATGTGTTATAAAAGTATAAATGTGTATGGACTAAAATACCCTCGACTACAAAACAAAATCGACTTTGACTTTGTCAAAGGACTAATTTGGCATTTAAAAGCCATGTTTTGGACCTCGGCGATGAAAAGCCGAGTTTTGTCCCATCATGATGCTTTGGTACAAGTTTATGGACCAACGATGTATTTTAGTCTTTATTTTTCTTTTAATTGCAAAACTGCCATTTTCAATTGGGTAAATAACCTATTAAAGCATCATATTTGTCACAAATGTCGGACGTAGCGAACAAAAAAAAAATATATTTTTTTGACATTAAACTTGACATTTTTGTCTTCTTTTAAGTAAAATAAATTTGTGATGACCATTTTACCCTTAAATTTATAAAAATTGCATCCTTTGTCCCAAGTGTATAAATAATCAAAATTAATCTTTTTAACTCATTTTAACACACACACACACATACAACTACTTTCCTCCACCACCAGCAACCACCGTACCGGAGCTCCACCAAACCCACGCCCACCTCATCTCCACCGCCGTATCCCTCAAAACCCTCACATACCCACACACCATTTTCACCCACTTACAAAACCCTAATGCATTTTCATACAACAGATTAATCAGAGGCTACGCCACGTCACCTACACCCATGACGTCACTAACCCTTTTCAAAGAAATTCTTGTTGATGATGATCTGGTGCCTGATAAGTACACTTATACATTTGTGTTGAAAGCTTGTGGTAATGTTGGGTGTGTCTGTTTTGGTGAACAGGTTTATGGGCATGTGGTAAAAAGTGGGTTTGATGGGGATTTGTATATTTGTAACACTTTGATTCGTTTTACGCGAAAAACGAGGAGTTTGGGGTGGCGCGTAAGGTGCTCGATGAAATGTGTGTGAAGGATGTGGTGTCGTGGAAGTTACAAGATTTAGGATTTTTGAGGATATGCGGAGGGATGGGGTGGTGCCGGATGATTATACTTGTGTTAATGTGTTGTCTTGTTGTGCGAGTGTGAGTGGTTTGAGTCAAGGTGAATGGATTCACGCTTATATTGATAACAATGGGATTGAAGTGGGTGGGTTTTTGGCTACTGCTCTTGTGGATATGTACTCGAAATGTGGATGTCTTGAGAAGGCGGTGGAAGTGTTTCATAAAACATCAAGGAAAGATATTAGTACATGGAATTCAATGATTTGTTAGCGTTTTATCAGCTTGCAGCCGTTCTGGTTTATTGGATGAAGGTTACAAAATGTTTGAACTTATGGTACACACTTATAACATCAAGCCCACAATAGAGCATTATGGATGTATGGTTGATTTGCTTGGTCGGTTAGGACTGTTAGACGAGGCTCAAGAATTAGTTGAGATAAAAAATTTTAAAAAATAAAAATACAAAGTTAAGTAGGTGGTTTAATCACTGTTAAAAGGAAAAAATTCAAAAAAATCGTTTGCTATGGCTGCTGTGGGGTGAAAGTGAGTGGTTTGGGCCTTTTTCTGTCCTGTGTTCAGCATACCTAAAGCCCTAACTCCAGTTTTCTCAGCTTATTTATAAGCTGTAAACAGCTCCTATCAATCCAGAAAGTGGGGCAAAAGCAAGCCAGGTGGGTGGATTATATTTGGTCAGAAGCTCAGCGGTTGTCTCCTTCCCTAGCTTATTCAAAATAAGCTCAAAAATTGCCCAAGTGGGCTGTTTGGCTGCACAAATACCAGATCAGCAGATGAGTTTTATTTAGTGCTTATTCAGGTTTCATTTGTGCTTATTTAGATCTTATTCATGCTCATTAGTGTATTTAGATTAGAGTAGTGTAATCTTTGCTTATTTTGTGCTTTTTAAGTGCTTGTTTAGTCTAGTGTATGCTTAATTGTTGTAAGGGACGATGGGCTAATTTTTCCAAACGACAGGACCATTTATGTAATTTACCTAGGGACGATGGATGCAATTTTAGAAACCCACAGGGACCATTTATGTAATTTGGAAGGGTAAAATGGTCATAATACTTACAGTAGACAAAAATGTCCAGTTTAATGCTAAAAATCTATTTTTTTTGTTCTACGTCGAACTGCCATTATCATGACAAGATGACGCTTAATAGGTTATTAGCCCTTTTCAATTCAGCCCTTCATTTTATCATCTAATGGCTTAAAACGGTTCTCGCAGTTCTTGATCTTTTTTTGTTCTGAAAATAACCATTCACTGGTTATAATAACCCACCTAACTATTTTCTCATTTTTCCGGTTGTTGCCTTTCTCTCTTTATCTTGTGTGTCACAAATTCATCACCATTTCTTTCCCATTTCATTCCAAGAAAAAACCATGTATTTTCATTAAATTTCAATAACCCTGAAAATTACATCTTTACTCAGAAATTTGAGTTCTCAACTGGCGTCATCCCTGGAGTTCGGCAAAAAAAAATTCATGGTTTTATCTCCATCTTGTGTCTGTCACCGGATTATCATTTAAATTTTTGAAGATTAAAAGTTATCAACTTCATCATGTTATTTCTTTTACAATAATGTTTTGTTTGTGTGGAATTTGGATGAAGTAGGAAGATGTGCTTTTGGGGGTAGGTTAGTAATTAGTAATATTTCACTTTCAAATTAATAGCGTTTCCAAAAAAGATGTCCACCTTTGCTTTTGCACAACCACGTTTTGGAGGATTCCAAACACAAAAAAGTGATTTTGAGTTACAGTTTGCCATACACTATAAAATAGATTATTGTGTTTTGACAACGCAATAATCAAATAATCCGGTTTATAACGCATTCAACACCCCCTAAATTTAAAGGCAGTGACCATAGTAGTTGGAATGGCAGAGTTACTTTTCCTTTATAATTGTTTCTATTATCTTGCTAGTTGTTTTTATTCATTTTACCGTTAAAAAAGTAAATGTGAATTAAACAATATTAAATATAATGAGAACAAAGGAATAATAAAAATTTCGGTTTAAACTTCATGCAAAGAGCAAACCTTTGAACTTAGCAGTAAAAAAGTATTTATATCACGATGAACAAAATAGTCCATTATGCAAAATAAAGACAACCTTATTCCTTTATAATATATTAAGATTACCAAATAAAAACATCAATGACAACATTTTTGTAACTTATTACACATCTCGTCACAACCTGTTTGCATGCACAAATTAAGGTCATGACAGCAACAATATCCCAAATCTGGAAAAGGAGTGCACTGTAACACGCAAGGTCTTTTACCAGCAATTGATCTGATGTCATTAACATCAATTCTGGTACCTGCAAGTTCAAAAAAAAAAAATAATAATAATAAAAAATAATAATCAATCTTATTTATAAAATTTATTATAACTTGTGATGTGAAAAAGCAAAAAATGACGCAAACTTACACTCGTGACAAACTAGCAACACTAAAAAGCTTGCACAAAAGACCGTCATAACTGATCCACTAAGTTTCACCATTGTGTTGTTGGTCTCTTTGAAAATGGTTTTAGGTATTCTCAAACGAGTTACAAACACATGCAATTTGATGAATAGCTAATATGAACTTATATAGTACATTCACACATATAAGAGTATAAGTCATAGACGTAATGGTATATATTTTACTCATTCTAATATAAAATAAAGTTCCTCTTTTGTAGGTTGGTCGTTTACGCGTGTTTCGACAAGGTAAGTGCACTGATGAAACAAAGGGTCACGCATGAGATATGATGGTTGAAGGAGTTGATTAGACGTGATAACAATGTCTTATGAAGTGTTTGTTAACTGAATTGTATGAATGATAAGTTGTATCCTAATATGTCTTATTGAAGTGTTTGTCACTCATCAATCCACAACCAGTTTGTAAATTCTTGAATTTTTTAGAACATGCATTTTAACTATATGTTTGGATTGATAAATAAAGAGATATTTGATCACTTTGTGCAATACATGATGGATAAAGTGTTAGAAAATTTTGGTTGGCAAAAGTGACTTTTAACCAACTTTTGTCACAATTATTTATATGTATGTGTTATATATATGAGTAATAGTTTTTAGGTTGATGTTCTCTTTGAAGAGAGCTTTACAATGAGCCTTTATGTGTGTAATATAAAGTTGATGTGAATGCGATATCTCGTATCAAAGTTAGGAATTCGGTATCATGCTTAAAGAGGAAAATTGCAAGGTTTTCAAGATCGAATCTTACACAAGATCGTTTTGTCTTTGCAATATTGAGATCGTAATATATGATCAGGATCTTAAAATCCTATCATAATGTCATTTTCTTAATAGTGTTTGTAATATTATACAATTCTACAAATTAGTATATATCATAAACACAAAATCATATGAATTTTCGTATAAATGTTGTTTTAATTTATGATCATGGAATGTTTAAGAATATTGTTTTAAATTCTATAAGACATAATCCATAACCTTGTAGTTTATTAGTTTGTGGTTCCAGAAAAATAAGATCAGATCAGATTTGATCTTAAGATCATATGGTTAAGATCGGAATCCTATAAGAACTTAAGCTTGCAAAAATATTACGTGAGATCGGGGTTGTTTTTGTTTTATATTATCGTAAAATCGTAAGATCTTAAGATTAAGATCGGGATCTTAACAACTATTGAAAATTGGTTTGTTTTCTATCTCACATCAATGGGATGGGTAAACTTAAAGAGAGTCTATTGTGTATAAGTAGATGCTCTATTCTATATGTTTTACGCACATCAAATCAATATAAGTATTACTACCTCCGTCCCATATTAATTGTCTAATTTTGACTTTTTAAGTTTTTTTTTTCAACTTTGACCTCCAATATTTTTGTTTGTATTATATAATATTTTATAAAAGTTGTACCAATGAAAATATATTTATACCCCAATTCATTCATATATTTTGCATAAAGTATTATATAGCACAAGCAAAAATATTTAAGGTTAAAGTTGAAAAAGAAATACCTAAAGAAGTGAAAGTGGACAATTAATATGGGATGAAGGGAGTATTGATTTATTGATTTTCAACATAGGGAATACGCATTTGAAAATGTGAAATTCCATGGGGTTTAATATTTTGTAATATATGGGCATATAATAATTTAACAGTGGTGTTTAATATTTTGTAATTGTGATATTTCACGTTCGGGGTTCAGGCTATAAGTATAACAAACAATTACATTTTTAACTAAGCTTGTTTGGTAAATACTTATAGATCGTGATTTTATTTTAAACTTATAATCTCGTGCATCTACAAATTAGAATTTAATTATTTATCTTTATCCGTATTCTAGTTTTGAACCCGTGTACGCACATATTATATCAATAATATATCAACTAGGTTGGCTCAAATTCGAAAATCTGGTCAACTTTATTTAACAGTTTTATTGTTTTAGTATTTTAATTTGATATTTTAACATATCCAAATTCATTGAATATAAATTTTCATACATGTTGTATTTAATTCGTGCATATACTCTATAAGATGTAGGCGTATTTTAATAAAGTTTTAAGTATTACATTAAATTTAATAATAATAATAATAATAATAATAATAATAATAATAATAATAATAATAATAATAAGCTTTTGTACTCAAAAAAGAGTGGGAGCATAACTTGTATCTAGACTCCCATCTAACTTTATGTAAATTTATTATGTTTTAATAAAAAATAAAAAATATAATAATAATAGTAGAAGTAATAGTTGTTTATAAAAAAGTTTAAAATATATGAGGTTATTGTTAAATATAAAATAATTTTTGAAATTATGAAAATTGATACTTTACTTAAGTCCATAAAATTAGATTCAAAATTAACCTCTTTGTAAAAGTTTAGTGTTTTACTGTAAACTTCATTAACCAATCAAAATATAATGTCTATTTAACATTAAAATTGAAAAAAAAATGTTCGCTCGATTATGCGTATCTTTTCATTATTTTTACACTAATTTTAATTAAAAATTGATTAAACTAATTCAATTTTGACTTTTGTTAGCTAAAAAGAAGGCTCGCTTTTAGAATTGAACTATTTTATTGGTCAATTAAGAAATTCAGTTGTTCAAGTTGTATTTTCTTTTATCATATACTCTAGAGATTATCATAATCAAGTGTTAGAACATGTATCCATACTTTTCATGATTGCATCCATTTCTTTTGAGCAACAGATATCCGATCCAAATCATAATCATTCATTGGTCCTTTTTCCTTTTTCAATCTACTAGAAGGGTACCAGCGCTGGCGGTGCACCTGAAACTATCTTTGTGCGAGCAATTGTTTTTTATATATATATTTTTCTAGCAATTTACGTATTTTAATTTTCAGTTAACTACGTATTTTAATTTATTACATTTTTTTAAATGTCTTCATATGTTTTAAATGAGATGCATCAATATCGGAAGATGTTACAAGTATGACAATTTAAGACATTAATTAAAAATAAAATATTCGTTAAAGACACATACAAACTTTATTTGGAACTTTAAAAAAACTCTCTCTATGGGAAGAGGAAAAGTCGGAAGAGGAAGTGAAGGAAGAGGAAAAGAAAAAGATAATGAGGAGTGGCAAGAGGTCACCAACAGAAGAAGAAGACCAAATGATAACAGGAAGACGGGCATGGGTGAAACGGAGGTGACCAAGTTCTTTATCTCGAACCTACCTAATGGGTGCACCCCATGGGATGTCAAGTATGTCCTTGGGGTGTTTGGAGAGGTGGCTGGAGTATATATTGCTAGGAAAAACGACAAGTTTGGGTGTAGGTTCGGCTTCATATCCTTCAAATGTGTGAGGATGTGAGAGCCTGGAACAAAGACTAAATGGGACAAAGATGGGTCCTAACAAACTTCGGGTTAATGTTGCAAAGTTTGCGGATGAGAATGCGGGTTTGGACTCATCAATAATGAAGAAGGGCGAAGATCGATTTGTGAAAGAGGGTAAGCATAATAATGTGTACTCTCATGGAACTGAGAATCTAAGGTTCAATCTTAGGGGGAAAAGCTCATATAAAGATTCTTTAGAAAACAAGGGGAGGATGGAGAAAAAGAAAGACGAGGTCGAGGGATTGGAGCCTGAGCCAAAGGTGGTGTCGGTCCCGGAGATAACGCAGGCCTTCAAGGAGTTACATGGTAGGGCGTTGGTGGGAAGGGCTGTAAATTTGGAGTCACTCATCAAGCTGGACAAACTTCTTATGGAGGCTGGAACTGGGGAACTCGAGATACATTATATAGGAGGCCTTTCCGTGCTTCTCAAGTTTAAGACGGTGGAGGAAGCCGATAAACTTATGATGGATAACGTCGTATGGAGAAGGTTGTTCTCGAGGTTGGAAGTGTGGGAAGGACAAGTGCTCCCCTTTGAGCGAATAGCTTGGGTTAAAATTTATGGGGTACCTATCAACCTTGCGGAGAACAAAGTGTTTGATAATGTGGCAGCATGCTTTGGGAAGGTGGTTCACAAGGCTCAATTGAGCGCGGAAGATAGTGATTTTTCAACAACCTGTGTTGGTATTCTTGTTGGGGACGGAGCTCGAATCTGTAACTCGGTAACGCTGAAATGGAAAACCCGACAGTTCAAGGTTTGGGTAGAGGAAGAAACTAGTGACTGGGACCCGGATTGTGTTGGAATTGTGGAGGTATCGCCGGCGAGTCCTTGCCCAACGACTAACTTCGATCAGGATAGAGGAGAAGATGTTCTGTTGGGCGGTGGTGGTGACCCTCCAATTAATGTGGTAGAGGAAGAGGCGAGCTTGCATGGGAACGGGTTCATGCATGGGATGAGCAATAACAACGGGGGGAATTCCGAGGCAGATGGCGTGGGGGCTAACACTTATTACTTTAAATCTGATTTCCTAGGAGAGAAGTCAAAAGGGTTAAATAAACGTCGCTGGACCCGATCTAAGCCCAAAGTCAATAACAGAAGCGTGAGCCCATTTGATAATAATGGGCCTAGAAAGAGATCACGAGTGGATATTGATGACCCGTTCGACTTAGACCGATTCATAGGTCTCATTCACACTGGAAACATTAAGGATAAGGTTGTCTCGGCTCCTAGAGAGACTGGAACTCAGGAAGGGTCCTCCACTGGGATGGATCTTGATCTTAACCAAGTGGCGCATGGGGCTTCTTCTACTGAGGTTGAAGATAAAGTAGGTGAGGTCCCGGGTCCGAAGGAAGGGGTGGCAGTCGCTGGCAGTTCAAATAGTGAGGTTGAGGCTACGATCATGGTGGGGATAGCTGTTGGAGCAGAGCTCAATGATTGCGAATCTCTGGTTATGAAGTCAATTGATGGTGAAGGTAATAATGTGGTTAAATTATGAATTTGATATCCTTAAATGTGAGAGGCATCGGAGGCGAAGAAAAGGTGCCTTGGGTTAGGGAGATGAGGTGTCAAATAGGAGTTGATTTCCTGGCTATTCAGGAGTCAAAGGCGGAGGATTTGTCCAGGTTTGATTTTTCGAAAATGTGGGGAAATAAATCGTTTGGTGTGGAATTTGTTGGGTCTGTGGGGCAATCTGGGGGGTTGATTTGTTTGTGGGATTCTGGTGTCTTTGAGTTTAACTTGACGGTTAAGAATAGGAACTTTGTGAGAATGTCCGGTGTGTTGAAAGGGAGTGGAGATCGGATTAATTTTATAAATGTGTACGCGCCGCAAGGGGTTGTGGCGAAAAAGGAGCTATGGGAGATGATAGAAGGAGAGATTGGATCGGCCACAGGTTATTGGGTAGTTCTAGGGGATTTTAATGCTGTTCGTTTCGCTGAAGAACGCAAAGGTTCGGCTTTTAAACATACTTGCGCTAGCAATTTCAATGGGTTCATACATAGAACCGGGCTCGTGGAGTACGGTTTGAAAGGGAGTCAGTTTACTTGCATTCGAGATAACGGTAGGAAGCTGAGCAAAATTGATAGAGTTCTGGTGTGTCCTGGATACTTCAATAAGTGGCCAGAGGCGTGCCTTAGAGTTCTTCCTTCTCGTTTCTCGGATCACTGCCCATTGTATCTTTCTTCTAAGTCGAGTGGTTTTGGGGCTCGGCCTTTTAGGGTGTTTAATTCGTGGTTGAGGATGGACGGGTACGAGGAAGTGGTAAAGGAGGCGTTATTATCTGCTGATTTTGAGGGTCCCCCGGATACCAAATTATCTAAAAAGTTTGCTGTGCTTAGAGTTAAAATTAAAGAGTGGAAGGAGGAGATGGATGATAGAGAATACTTGGTGGAAAATTCAGCGTTGGCTGATTTGGGTAAACTGGAAGAGGTTATGGGTGAGAGAGAGTTGAATGAGGAAGAAGAATGGATCTATGTGGAGAGCAAGAAGGTGTTGAAAGAGGTGGGGGTGAGAAAGGCGATGGATTTGAAACAAAAGTCGAGAGTTAGGTGGGCCATTGAAGGCGACGAGAATTCGTCTTTCTTCCATGGGATTGTAAACGGCAGGAGAGCTTCTAACAACATTCCGGGTCTAACGATTAATGGTGAATGGTGCTCGAAGCCTTCTTTGGTAAAGAAAGAAGTGCATAATTTTTTTAAAAACAGGTTTTATGAGGAGCTGCCAAGGAGACCAGCAGTGAGGTGTGAAGGTCTGAAGAGGTTGTCTGATGGGGATGCAAATAGTCTGATGGGGATGCAAATAGTCTGGTGGAACCTTTCTCGGACATGGAAATTAAGGAGGCGGTTTTCAGTTGTGGTGATGACCGGGCTCCCGGTCCTGATGGTTTTAACATGAGATTCATTAAGCACTTTTGGAGTATTTTTGAAAATGACTTCAAAGATATCTTTGTCCACTTTTTTGATGGCAGTAGGATAAGCGTGGGCAGTGGGTCGTCGTTCATAACCCTTATTCCGAAGATGAAGGATCCAGTGGATCTTAATCATTATAGGCCGATTAATTTGGTAGGGGTTATAAGTAAGGTTATATCCAAAGTTTTGGCTAACAGGCTTAAGAAGGTTTTGGGGTCCGTTGTTTCAGACTCGCAGTCTGCCTTTTTGGGTGGTAACTTCATTTTGGATGGCCCTCTAATTGTGAACGAGATGCTGTCTTGGTGCAAAAAGTCTGATGTTAGAGCTTTTATGCTCAAGTTGGACTTTGAAAAAGCCTATGACAATGTGAATTGGAGTTTTGTGATTGACATCATGAACCAAATGGGCTTTCCTTCTCGATGGTGTCAATGGGTGTACGGTGTCTTTGAGTCTGCCCGGTCTGCTATTTTAGTTAATGGAGCTCCTACGTTTGAATTCCAATGCAGGAAAGGGATGAGGCAAGGGGACCCGATATCCCCCTTCTTATTTATTATTGTGATGGAGGCTTTGTCTTGTATGCTCTCTAAAGCAAGTGAAGTTGGGTTGTTCAAAGGGATTGCTCTTCCGCGTGGAGGACCATCTATAACTCACTTGTTTTATGCGGACGATGCTATTATTCTTGGGGAGTGGTCTCAAGCTGGAATTAATAATGTGGTGCGTGTGTTAAGATGCTTTCACATCTGTTCTGGTCTCAAAATTAATCTCTCTAAATCAAATATGTTCGGGATTGGGGTGAATTTGGTGGAGGTAGAGGAGGAAGCGAGGTCGTTGGGATGCAAGGCAAGTGAAGTTCCCTTCAAGTATTTGGGCCTGGTGGTGGGGGCAAATATGAATAGAATCTGTAACTGGAAACCTGTGTATGACGTTTTTGAGGCCCGTTTATCCAAGTGGAAGGCGTCTTGTCTTTCTATTGGGGGTAGAATTATCTTGATTAAATCGGTGCTGGAAAGTTTGCCTTGCTACTATTTTTCCATATATCGAGCACCTTGTAAGGTTATCAATGACCTTGAAGGAATAATGAGAAGATTTCTGTGGGGGGGATCGAGCGAAGTGTCTAAGATTCACTGGGTGTCGTGGGATCGGGTGGCTACTCCAAAAAAGGCGGGGGGTCTTGGTATATGTAAGTTAAATATTAGCAATACTGCCCTTCTCTCCAAATGGGGATGGAGGTTCAAAGCGGAGAAGTCTTGCATGTGGAAAAAAGTGATTGAGGCTTTGCATGATACTAGTAGGTGTTGGGATTTTATTCCAAATAACAAGGTTTTGGGCGGAGTTTGGAATAATATCGTGAAGGTGTTGTCCAGAACCGTTATCTCGAATCTTCCTCTTAGGAGGTTCTTTAAAGGGGCAGTTGGGGATGGGGAAAATATAGCTTTTTGGCTGGATCCTTGGGTTTGCAACGCGCCCCTGAAAGACCTTTGTCCGAATCTGTTCTGCCTTGAAAAAGAAAAGAAGTGTAGGGTGAGGTGTCGAAAGCTTGTTGATGAGGTGGGTTCAGGAATGGTGGAGTTGTGGAAGTGGTCCAGAGCGCCTGTGACTGAGCAAGAGGTTGACGAGTTGGATTTCCTAAGAAGTGTCGTGGGATCGGTGGAAATGTCTGGTAGGAGGGATAAGTGGTGTTGGCTTGGTGACAAGTCGGGGGATTTTAGCGTGAGTTCGGTTCGACGATTGATCTATAGTGAGTATGACTTTAGCAGTATTTATGTTACTAAGTGGTGCAAATGGATCCCGGCAAAGTGTAATGTCTTTATTTGGCAAGCGGAGATGGCTAAGGTCCCTACTTCGGATGCTCTTAGAAGAAGGAATATAGTGGGAATTGAGGCTATCTGCTCAATTTGTGGTGAAGACAATGAGTCAGTGGAGCACTTGTTTACAATTTGTGAGGTTGCCATGCGCGTCTGGAACAAAATCTGCAGCTGGATCCGTATCCATCATTTCTTCGCCTTTTCTTTCAGGGACTTAATTGAAGTCTATGAGCATGTGGGTTTGAAAGGTAAAGCGAAAAAGATTTTCCAAGGTATTATCATCCTTACGTGTTGGGTCATTTGGAGAGCTAGAAACAAGGCTAAGTTTGAAGGCAAATCTGTGAAGATAGAAGAGATTATTAGTGAAGTGAAATCCATTGGCTTCCTTTGGGTTAGATCTAGAGCTAAGTTATCTAAGTTGTCTTGGGCTAATTGGTGTAAATATGATATAGTGTAGTCGGTTGTTGTAGTTTGCCTCCCGGTCTTCGGGTTGGCTGTTTGTTAATGAAGTTTACTTTTCAAAAAAAAAAGACATTAATTATTTTTTAAATTTATATGTATGCTTAATTATTATGCTTAGCAAAGTAACTTTCTTTTGATGGAAATGTTTTTGGTCTTAAAAATTTTAAGACTACTATATTTAGAATGTCCCAAACCTTTTATAAAAGAGTATAGATATAGATAATTACAAATAAATAATTGATGGCAGAATAGTCAATTTGGAAGTTAACTTATAGTGACCATTTATTAAAAATGAAAGATTTTTATGAGACAAACAAAAAGAGTAACGTAGATAATAAGAGTGGGATTGTGGGAGTCGTGGGAGTAGTTGCTTACCGATATGGGAAGTATGTATTTATTTCAAGATGAACGAAATAGTCCAATATGCAAAATAAGGGCAACAACTTGATTCACTTATTACTAGCAGGGTACCCGCACGATGCGACGGCGGGTACCCTGTGATTAAATTTTCTAGCGAACAAATGTTATTTTATTTTGAGCTGCTTGATTTCAGATTTATGTTTTGTAATTTTAATTAGATTGTACATTGTGGTTAAAGAGTTGTATATTTTGGTGAAGGGTGAATTAAATTGTGTATTAATTGTATGTATTGAATAGCGTGTTTTTAGTTTTATTTGTATTTGTACATTGTGCTTAGGTAGTTGTATATATTTGTGATGAGGTGTATTAATTGTATGTATGTAAGAAATAATATTTGCTTAAAATCAATTGTGCTTTACATAGTTGTACATTATGTTTTATATGTAGTATTTGCTTAAATTCTAATTTAGAAAATCTTAAACTCGTAAATAGGAGAGAGGGTCATCCCTCCATTATAAGTAGTATAGATTAAGCGTTCAGTGATATTATTTCATAAATCATGAAGTAAAATGATCGTTTATATGCATTTAATTGTTAAATGAACGAACATAAATATGATTTTATATCCGTTTAGTTAAATAAGCGAACATGAACAAAAGTCTAGTTCCTTCATTTATGTCTGTATCCGTTCGATTATACATTTCTTAATGTTTATTATGTTCGTTGGTCGTATTTCGTATACTTTTATTTTATACTTTAGTAATCGGTATACTTAAACAAATGAACACACATAAAACACAATCTTTGCATTTTTTTTGTTTGTCTTCATACATTTATATATGTTCATTCGTTTACGTTCGTTTCGTACCTTAATGAACGAATATAAGAGCACACGGACAACCTCATTTCTTAATGAACGAACATGACCAAGATGGCTCATATGTTTAAACGTCCGTGTTCATTCTTTCATCAGATTAAAATTAAATAAAAGAACATGAATACAGTTTTGTTTGAGATCGTTCGGTTCGTTTTTACACCACTACTTATTATATATATAATTTTCCTCATACAAACATTAATGAAAACAACATTTTTGTAAATCGAAACACATCTTGTAACACTCTCTTGCATTAGAACGACACAAATTAAAGTCACGACAGCAACAAAACAAATTCTTTTCATACGGAGTGCACTCTACCATGGCGCAAGGTGGTCTACTAGCAATTGATTTGATGTCATTAACATCAATAATGCTACCTACAAATCCAGAAATTTAAAAGAGAAGCTTATATATGACAATTTATTTAAATTTTGCTAAATGGAATAGCAAAGAAGAAAATACAAACTTACACTCGTGACGAACTAGCAACACTAGAAAGTTTATGCAAATGACCATGACAACCGATCCACTTATCCTGATCCTGACCATTGTGTTGTTCGTCTCTATGACAACTTTTTTTTTTTTTTTTTGTTATTATTATTTTTAATCTTTCTCCTAAATACCAAGAGGATTTGATGAATGACAACTTAGACGAGTTTTATTCATCCACAAAGTGAGACAAAGACGTAATGAGTTATGTTACACATTTTAATATTGAGTAAGTGAGTAGTATAGTAAAACATATCATTGTTTTAGTGTGCTTGTTCGAGGTGTTTTTGTCTGTGATCTAATTCAGGTCTGGGATATACATGTCGTAACCCTTGAGAATTGAGATAAGTTTCCTCTAAGGCATGTTGGTTGCAGGTTGTAACCAACTTACTATTAATGGTGACGATTTTGTGATACTTCAATTATCTTTCAACGGGCGGAGAGTCGAGCTTTAAGTTATTTGAGCTCGAGCTCGTAGAAAAAATCAAGAAACGTGTTAATTAGTTGACGATTTTCATGTTAATTAGCAATAAGAACTCAGCTGATCGACTTCTAGTTAAAGATTTCGAACCCCTTGTAATTTGCAACTGGTACTATATATATACTAGCTACTATATCCTTGTATCGAATTCCAACACGAGAATGAGTTGAACTTTTTATCGATTTACTAGACATAAAACTAAACGTACTCACGCTCATTGGGTTTATGTATCTGTTATAATCCGAAAATTAAATAATCTCATGCTCATCTTAATTCACGGCCGGTGATGGCGTCAACAATTATCTCACGGGACATCAACGCCTTAGCTCAAACCTAGTCTCCAACAGTTCCCTAATATTTATCAGGTTTCAACTAACCTTAAACCACATCCTTTTTCGCTATAAAATGCCACAAGTGGACTCATTCCCCTCATTATTTGTTTTACTTGTCTGCGGTTGATGCGTATACATGTTACTTCGCGAAAACTTGATTCATTGTTACTTCGCGAAAAATGAATCTAAATGCGCAATCTTAAATGATCAAACGAGTTAATTATCGTGAAAGTCTTTAAGAATTCCACTCAAAATTTCTCATGAAGAAATAGAAAATTAAGCGAGAACTCTCGGCTTAAACTTATTTAAGAATCTTCCTAATCACTGAATCATTAGGCATGCGATTAATTGATAGTTGTCTCTACAACTGTTTCTACACTCGCCATCGCACAAGATTGTTTAGAACTACTCTAACTGATTTGAATATTAACATTTAGCATTATTAAGTACTTTCATTCTAAAAATAGCCTTTTTGATTGAAACAATACATACTCCCATAATCGTAATGAACAAAATAAATAACCACTAAAAAATTAAAATACAAAATGTTAATTTTATATTAAACGGGGAGCATAAATGCTAGCGAGCCAACGTACTATATGTTAAGTGGTATATTGATTAACCAGTATATTGATTACATAATTTCCCACACGAAAATACGTTTTATTGATACGATTTATATAGGCAAATGCATAATAAAACCCTAATAGACCACAAACCCACAAGTCGGGCTTGGGCCGAATATCTCCTCTAACACTATATTGGTTAAGGAAGTCTAGAACATGACAATTTTATTTCTAAAGATCACGAAGACACACATCAAAAGTGTATTTGCTGGGACACAATGTTTTTATGCTTCACATCTAGGGTGTCACAATTCTAGTAGCAGTCTTTTTACCCTGGGTTAGAGGTGTAACTTTCTATATCTCACCTCCCACACACCTTGCTCTGTCGGGATTGAGTATTGTTGTTGTTGTATTTGGAGCGTCACAAGGAGTTAATGAGTTATCAAGTTGTCACTAAATGATGTAAATTCAACTACGCTCAATCTCTTATATATTTCATGATTACATTATATTCGAGGATGATTAGGTAAAAGCGTTCTCAATGTCACAATGTTTGTTTAAAACTTATTCTCCACGATCGCACATGCATGACACATCTCGTCACAGTCTCTTGCATTAAAACGGCATAAATTAGAGTCATGACAGCAACAATACAACTTGATTCACTTATATATATAGAAATTACCTCGTAAAATTATTAATGAAGACAACATTTTTGTAACTGGTTACACATCCTGTCACATTCTACTGCATTTTAGAACGACACAAATGAAAGTCATCACAACAACAATACTAACCTGATCCATACAAACTGCATTGTTGTGTTCTGCAAGGTCTATTAGCAATTGATTTGATTCCATTAACAGCGATTTTGCTACCTGCAAATCCATAAAAGAAAAGGACAAGCTTATTCTCCTTATACGATATTTATTCACAAATTTTTTTATGAAAAAAAAAAACGAACTAACGCTCGTGACAAACTAGCAACGCTAGAAAGCTGACGCAAAAGACTACATAACGTTATCCATTATTCCATTTAGCTTCACCATTGTGTCGAGAACTTCTTACTTTTTTAAAATTGGAAAATACAAAGAGGCTTTGATGAATCGAAAACAACTAATAATTTATTTTCTCCCAATTTAGTATTGCATAAATGAGTGTATATGCTAACATATATCATTGTTTTAGTGTGTTTGTACTATCCATGATTTAACTTGGGTCTCAACATTAACATGTCATAACCACAACGACGCGAATGCCTAATCCTATCAAAGCGGAATATAAGAAAAGTAAAATGTAGACAACCATATCTCTATCTTAAAGAGCCAGAGAGACTAGAGAGATTGCTTTCATAAAACTTCAAGCAAAGTGTGTACAAGTATTTACATACTATGACTGTACACACGTTTGTGGCCAATTGATTTAGGTTTCAATAGATGCTTCATGTTTTTGATTAAGGCTTTGTATATGGTGTAGAAGTAATGAAACAGTAACGGGTACAAAATGTAAACTAAGAACAGATATTGCATTAAGATTCTAAGTAAAAGTTGTTATATGTTTTCTGGTTTAGAAAACATATATATAGGTTTCTAAACGACACATAATGACAGTTAGTAATCTCCCAACCATTGTGACTCTTGGGGATTAACTGCCAAAATAACTACCTACATAACTGCCACCATATGGGCTGCTTGGGTTAATCAAGTTTGACCCATATGCAGGCTTCAAATTCGACCCATACTAACTTATTACATAACAATTGTCTTTAAGACATAAAGTACTATAACATCTAACTATGATATGATCTTAACACAATTAATAGGCTAACATTTCCCCCCTTAATTGATTAAGATCAAATCTTCTTCTGAGTTGATTTTCCTTGCTTTTCTTCAAGCAATGACTTCAAAGTCATTGCTGTCTTGGCTGCTATCTTGTCCATCTTCATCTTCATTGTTCAACTTGACACCAAACCTGTTTGATCCATCTTCAAGTGCTCCATCCTTCATTGTATCTTCCTTTTGGCATGGTGGGTCCCTGGCCTTTCTTCTTTCACTGGTTTCACCCACTTCTTTCTGCATTTCACCCCAAGGAACTTGTGCAGTTTCATGGTATATCACTATGAGATCAATAAAGTTTCTGTAACAGGCTCTAACTGTATTAGCATCATTGGTGTCCAATCCTTGTAACTGTGCAATCACCCCCACTTATCACCTATGGTGACCGAAGTATCCACCCAAACTCTCAACAACCTTGTGCAGACATAATAAATTCAACTCAACATCCTTAACAACTGGTGGTATTGTATCCAATGCATCATAGTTTAGATGCACAAGATAAAACCACTTGACTAAATCTAAGAATCTTTTGCTGAAGATCTCCCAGTTTTTGTACAACAAATCATCCTTTTTCAGTAAGTTCATGAAAGACATATACCTTGAGAAGGAATTAACCTTAAGTGCATAGAGTTTTCCATTATTTCTAATGTACTCATCATCAATGTAATCATGGGTATCATCTTTGTTCCAGTCTAAGTCTTCTAAGCCCCTTATCAAAGAGCATTCATTTGTAGGATCCATTTGCTTGAACTGATCTTCCAAATGTTGATTGTGTTCATTCACAATCTCTTTGAGTGCAACCTGATCTTTTCCTTTCTCTAAAACTGGTGACTGTTTTCTAATTTCTTCATCACAGATCTCAATCTTGTACCCTTTCACCATATAGTCTGTTGTCAAGTAGACTTTCTCTGAGTACTTTGCCTCTTCTGCAATGACCTTGTTTGTAGTCTCCATCTTTTGTTGCAGTTCTAAGGCTGCAAGTTTCTTCCTATCTTTACATGCCCAAAACTCATGTCCCTTTTCTTTGCAGATGTGGCATTTGGCCTTTTTGTCCCTTTTTATCTTCATAACCTTCTTCAGTTTCATCAGATCATCTGATTCTTTTGCAGTGTTGTATGCTTCATTCTCCATCACAGTTTGTCCCAAGATCTCCTTTCCTTTTGGTGAGATGATGTTTTTCTTTCTTTTTGGTGTTCCACAGATTCACCCTTTTGGGAGTCTCTCTCAAGAGATATCTCCCAGACTTGAAACCAGAAGTTGGCCTTTCCCAAGGATGAGAGCCAGAGCTCTGATACCAATTGTACACAGGTTTGTGGCCAATTGATTTAGGTTTCAATAGATTCTTCATGTTTTTGATTAAGGCTTTGTATATGGTGTAGAAGTAATGAAACAGTAACGGGTACAAAATGTAAACTAAGAACAGATATTGCATTAAGATTCTAAGTAAAAGTTGTTATATGTTTTCTGGTTTAGAAAACATATATATAGGTTTCTAAACGACACATAATCACAGTTACTAATCTCCCAACCATTGTGACTCTTGGGGATTAACTGCCAAAATAACTACCTACATAACTGCCACCATATGGGCTGCTTGGGTTAACCCAGTTTGACCCATATGCAGGCTTCAAATTCGACCCATACTAACTTATTACATAACAATTGTATTTAAAACATAAAGTACTATAACATCTAACTATGATCTCATCTTAACACAATTAATAGGCTAACATTATGACTATATTCCCAAATTGAAGTATTGAACTATTTGAGAACATGTTCGATTTAACAAAACATCAAATTACTGTATCATACAGGCTGCGATATTTTGTGCAATTCTTTTACCAAATATTAATATGGTTTTGCTCATATATGTGCATGACCCAAGTTGAATAATAATAAATTTCACTAGCATGGTTAACTATATAATTTAAGCTGATTTGAAACAAAAAAACACTCTACATTTGATAAGCAAGATGAAATTATACGAGTTTTTGAAATCTTTATATATCAACAGAACTATATGTTGAACTCGAAATATTAGATATTTTGAATCCGTTCCAAGTCATCATTACTAATCAAACTTATTGTTTACTTCCATCAACTCTTGTAAATAGGAAGTGAGATTCAATTTTTCAATGCAAATAATTAAGTTGTTTCTTCCAGTCATGTAACTACTATCTGGTTGTATGACCACGAGGATAATACAAAATGTTAACTTTTATTTCAAATGGAGGAGCACAAATGCTAACCGGCCAGCCAACTAGTTCGGTTAAGGATGTCTAGAGCTTGACAATCTTGTTTCTAAGGATCACCAAGCCATACGTTACAAGCGTAGTTTCACGAGGAACTAAGCTAGTTATCACAATATTATGATGCATAAGTTTTTCTTTTTTGCAAATTTTACGAGACACGATGTTTTCGTGCTTCATAGTTAGAGGGTATGTTTGGCAAAAATAGATTGGCTGATCTGGTGTTGTTGTCGATGTCGTTATCGAAAAGATTATAAAAATATGTTATTTTTATAAGCTACATGAAGTAACCTTTTATTTTCAGAGGTTATTGAAGATTTTCTTTTTTTATAACCTCTTATAAGTTATGTCTGCCAAACAAAGATTATTTTTTAATGCCGTAAAATCAACTACTGTCAATTTCTTGTAAATATTTACGATTTTTTATGCATGATTGCATTAGACGACTAACGGGCCGAGCGTTCTAACTGATTGTCACATTGTTTGTTCAAAACTTTTTCTCCACGAGCACCTATAATAAGCAACTAAATCGCACATTGGACAAGTTTGAGAAATTCTTAGACTGTCTAGCACAATTGTGTGATATCGAGCATACTCAAAAAATATATTCTTTAGAGTCATGTGTATGTGAGAAAATTTAAAAAAAAAAACAACTTTGGTTAATTTAAACATTAGGGAAATACAAACGGGTTGTTGATAACAACAAAATTTACATAAAATCCACTAATTTTAAGGAAATGGTTTAAAAATGCTCCTCATTTTTCACTAATATTACCCATAAGAGGAGTGACTTATATTGATATGTGAGATATTTTAAGAAATAGTTACTGATTTTGGAAGATTTTGTGTCTTGTCTTAATATTAATTTTGGCCTATTTGAAAACTAGTTATTAACAATAACTTTAAAGAGTTGTTTTTAGCAAAACCTCAAACATTATCCGATGAGCAAAACTTTAACAGTTCGATCTATTAAATAGATTATCTTATATTGCAACTGATTGTAGTAAACAAATTTTATTCTATTATCGCACATTGGTTATGTAATGAAAATATTTCCCTTAACAAAGTCATTAGCAAAACCCAACTTTTAAATAGTTCCTTAGCAATACAGAAAATATTTATTTATTTTAAGATGAACAAACTAGTCCATTATGTAAAGTGAGGACTACTACTTGATTCACTTATTATATATAGAAATTACCACATATAAACATTATTACATACAACATTTACTTAAATTGCTACACCTCTTGTAACAGTCTGAATGGCATAAATTATCGTCACCACAACAGCATAACCGACCCTCCATGAGAGAGCACAAGTTTCTAGAGCAAGGTCCGCTACTGTCAATTGATTTGATTTCATTAACATCAATTTTGCTACCTATAAATCCAGAAAAGAAAAGGAAAAGCTTATATATAAAATTTATTCACAATGTTTATATGAAAGAGCAAATAAGAGAATGCGAACTTACAATCATGACAAACTAGCAACACTAGAAAGCTTACACAAGAGATCAGGTTAACGCATCCGCTTAGCTTCACCATTGTGCCGCTAGTCTTTTTGAGAACTTCTTGCCTTCGTTATATTGGAAAATACAAAGTGGATTTGAAGAACGGCAACCGGTACGAATTTATATTTATCCACACAACAAAACAAAGACTTAATGATTTATTTTCTTCCAAATTAAGATTGCGTAAATGACTAAAATACACTAACATGCATATCATTTTTTTAGTGTGTGTGTACAAGGTGTTTCAATCCGTGATTTAATTTTGGTCACAACATTAACGTGTCATAATTACAACGACGTCAATATCTAATCATGTTAGAACGGAGTATAAGAAGAGTAGAAAATAGACAATCATGTTTTTTTTTAAGACGCATGAGGCTTCTTTCATAAACCCTCTAGCAAAGGTGTGTATATGCATGAAAATATATGTGGGAAAATCATTAACCGGGAAAATCATTTACCCAAAAATATATGTGAGAAAATACTATAGTATCTATATGCGTGCACGTGTGAGTACAGGGGTAAAACAATATAATTAGAAATAAGCAATGTTCTAAAATCCGGGTTGATTCAATTGGTTCAACCGGTAAATCATTGGCTTGGAGACTGGGCAGGATGTGACCGGGTTTTTGTTTGTTTGAGAACCTGATTGTTTAACCGGGTTGATAAACCCGGCCGGGTAATTACTTTATATCAAAAAATCTGAAAACACCTTTTTTTCGCATCAACTTTTCTAAGTTTAATTGACAAGTTGAAGAAATGAAAACTAATGTTAGTAAAAATTTTGAATATAAAGTAAAGTAGATTTATAAACTATCTTAGAAACACCAACTAATATAGTTTTAATATAGACTTTTATAATTCAGAATCATAAGTTGATTGTTGATGCAAATCTTTGCTATATTATTACAGATATATAGAACTTAAAAACAAAGCTTATCGGTATAGAATATTTTTCATCGTTTCAGTTGAATGTACCAATAAAATCATATAAATAATGGGATTATGTAACACTACATACTAAAAATAGAAAAAAGCATACATAAGTATTGAACCAGTTCGCCCCAGCGATTCAATCAATTAAACTGGTGAACAGACTACTAAACTGGAACGATAAAAAAATCGAGTTTTTAAACATTCTGATTAAAAGTATGTAAGAATGGGAAATCTAACTGTGAAATGTGATGGTTGTTGGTACGCAAAGGTTGGGCGGATTGATGAAGCGGAGACATGTTACTTCGTGGAGCTCAATAAGCTTGTTGATAAATGGGTCTGCGAATAGCGCTTTAAGCCTATGCTTAGTTAGGGGCCGATTGAAAATGGTGTGCATCTACCTGATTATTGACGAGATTGGTTGTTGTATTAAAATTCATTTGTGTACATCAGTATTCTTAACTATCCACTCATATGCTAATAGAAATTAGAAACCGTATAAATTCATTTGCTATATAATATATACGCGTCTGCCGGTAAGTGGAATGAAGCTTCAAAAGTTAGAAGGTTTATGAAAGAAATTGGTGTTAAGAAAGAACCCACTTGCAGTTGGGTCGAGATTGAAAATTATGTACACATGTTTGTGGCTAATGATGAAAGTCATCCTTTGAAAGAAGATATATATAAAAAGTGGGGGGAAATTAGTGATAAAATTAAGGAAATTGGGTATGTTCCGGACACGAGTCATGTTCTTATGTACGTCGATGAGCAAGAAAGAGAAGCAAAGTTGCAATGTCACAGTGAAAAGCTTGCATTGGCATTTGCACTTCTAAAGACGCCACCGTCTTATCGGATCAAGAAAAACATCAGAGTTTGTGGTGATTGTCATTCAGCTTTTAAGTATGCTTCATTGGTGGTTAATAGAGAGATTATTTTAAGAGACACAAACCGTTTTCATCATTTTTATGGTGGATCTTGTTGTTGTGGCGATTATTGGTAGCACAAATATTAAGCCCTAAAGCTAGTGTAGACAAGGTGAGTTGTAGATTTTTTTGTAAATCTATAACTTGAGTTCAATATAAGAATCATTAGTCATGCTATTTATACAACATGTCTTCTGTTAATTTTTTTTTACAGATGCACCATTTTAGCATAAGAGCACATTGATTGTTTAATTCTGAGTGCTGTTAATATTGCTTAGTAGTTGGTAATATCAATATGCATGAGTATGCTGAATCAACTTTTTGTTTATGGCCACTAAAATGTTTCTGACTTATTATTTGCTTATAGCAATCTAGATGAGTAGAAAATGATTTCAATCGGATCAAAATGAATGTTGGGAGATGAATGATTTGGGGAGATGATGACGAGGATGAAAGATGAAGGGGTAAAATATAAATGTGTTATAAAAGTATAAATGTGTATGGACTAAAATACCCTCGACTACAAAACAAAAATCAGACTTTGACTTTGTCAAAGGACTAATTTGGCATTTAAAAGCCATGTTTTGGACCTGTGGCGATGAAAAGACCGAGTTTTGTCCCATCATGATGCTTTGGTACAAGTTTATGGACCAACGATGTATTTTAGTCTTTATTTTTCTTTTAATTGCAAAACTGCCATTTTCAATTGGGTAAATAACCTATTAAAGCATCATATTTGTCACAAATGTCAGTTCGACGTAGCGAACAAAAAAAAAATATATTTTTTTGACATTAAACTTGACATTTTTGTCTTCTTTTAAGTAAAATAAATTTGTGATGACCATTTTACCCTTAAATTTATAAAAATTGCATCCTTTGTCCCAAGTGTATAAATAATCAAAATTAATCTTTTTAACTCATTTTAACACACACACACACATACAACTACTTTCCTCCACCACCAGCAACCACCGTACCGGAGCTCCACCAAACCCACGCCCACCTCATCTCCACCGCCGTATCCCTCAAAACCCTCACATACCCACACACCATTTTCACCCACTTACAAAACCCTAATGCATTTTCATACAACAGATTAATCAGAGGCTACGCCACGTCACCTACACCCATGACGTCACTAACCCTTTTCAAAGAAATTCTTGTTGATGATGATCTGGTGCCTGATAAGTACACTTATACATTTGTGTTGAAAGCTTGTGGTAATGTTGGGTGTGTCTGTTTTGGTGAACAGGTTTATGGGCATGTGGTAAAAAGTGGGTTTGATGGGGATTTGTATATTTGTAACACTTTGATTCGTTTTACGCGAAAAACGAGGAGTTTGGGGTGGCGCGTAAGGTGCTCGATGAAATGTGTGTGAAGGATGTGGTGTCGTGGAAGTTACAAGATTTAGGATTTTTGAGGATATGCGGAGGGATGGGGTGGTGCCGGATGATTATACTTGTGTTAATGTGTTGTCTTGTTGTGCGAGTGTGAGTGGTTTGAGTCAAGGTGAATGGATTCACGCTTATATTGATAACAATGGGATTGAAGTGGGTGGGTTTTTGGCTACTGCTCTTGTGGATATGTACTCGAAATGTGGATGTCTTGAGAAGGCGGTGGAAGTGTTTCATAAAACATCAAGGAAAGATATTAGTACATGGAATTCAATGATTTGTTAGCGTTTTATCAGCTTGCAGCCGTTCTGGTTTATTGGATGAAGGTTACAAAATGTTTGAACTTATGGTACACACTTATAACATCAAGCCCACAATAGAGCATTATGGATGTATGGTTGATTTGCTTGGTCGGTTAGGACTGTTAGACGAGGCTCAAGAATTAGTTGAGATAAAAAATTTAAAAATAAAAATACAAAGTTAAGTAGGTGGTTTAATCACTGTTAAAAGGAAAAAATTCAAAAAAATCGTTTGCTATGGCTGCTGTGGGGTGAAAGTGAGTGGTTTGGGCCTTTTTCTGTCCTGTGTTCAGCATACCTAAAGCCCTAACTCCAGTTTTCTCAGCTTATTTATAAGCTGTAAACAGCTCCTATCAATCCAGAAAGTGGGGCAAAAGCAAGCCAGGTGGGTGGATTATATTTGGTCAGAAGCTCAGCGGTTGTCTCCTTCCCTAGCTTATTCAAAATAAGCTCAAAAATTGCCCAAGTGGGCTGTTTGGCTGCACAAATACCAGATCAGCAGATGAGTTTTATTTAGTGCTTATTCAGGTTTCATTTGTGCTTATTTAGATCTTATTCATGCTCATTAGTGTATTTAGATTAGAGTAGTGTAATCTTTGCTTATTTTGTGCTTTTTAAGTGCTTGTTTAGTCTAGTGTATGCTTAATTGTTGTAAGGGACGATGGACGCAATTTTTTCCAAACGACAGGGACCATTTATGTAATTTACCCTAGGGACGATGGATGCAATTTTCGCAAACCCACAGGGACCATTTATGTAATTTGGAAGGGTAAAATGGTCATAATACTTACAGTAAGACAAAAATGTCAAGTTTAATGTCTAAAAAATCTATTTTTTTTGTTCGCTACGTCGAACTGACATTGTGACAAGTATGATGCTTTAATAGGTTATTAGCCCTTTTCAATTCAGCCCTTCATTTTATCATCTAATGGCTTAAAACGGTTCTCGCAGTTCTTGATCTTTTTTTGTTCTGAAAATAACCATTCACTGGTTATAATAACCCACCTAACTATTTTCTCATTTTTCCGGTTGTTGCCTTTCTCTCTTTATCTTGTGTGTCACAAATTCATCACCATTTCTTTCCCATTTCATTCCAAGAAAAAACCATGTATTTTCATTAAATTTCAATAACCCTGAAAATTACATCTTTACTCAGAAATTTGAGTTCTCAACTGGCGTCATCCCTGAGGTTCGGCAAAAAATTCATGGTTTTGTCTCCATCTTGTGTCTCTCACCGGATTATCATTTATATTTATGAAGATTAAAAGTTATCAACTTCATGTTATTTCTTTTACCATAATGTTTTGTTTGTGTGGAATTTGGATGAAGTAGGAAGATGTGCTTTTGGGGGTAGGTTAGTAATTAGTAATATTTCACTTTCAAATTAATAGCGTTTCCAAAAAAGATGTCCACCTTTGCTTTTGCACAACCACGTTTTGGAGGATTCCAAACACAAAAAAGTGATTTTGAGTTACAGTTTGCCATACACTATAAAATAGATTATTGTGTTTTGACAACGCAATAATCAAATAATCCGGTTTATAACGCATTCAACACCCCCTAAATTTAAAGGCAGTGACCATAGTAGTTGGAATGGCAGAGTTACTTTTCCTTTATAATTGTTTCTATTATCTTGCTAGTTGTTTTTATTCATTTTACCGTTAAAAAAGTAAATGTGAATTAAACAATATTAAATATAATGAGAACAAAGGAATAATAAAAATTTCGGTTTAAACTTCATGCAAAGAGCAAACCTTTGAACTTAGCAGTAAAAAAGTATTTATATCACGATGAACAAAATAGTCCATTATGCAAAATAAAGACAACCTTATTCCTTTATAATATATTAAGATTACCAAATAAAAACATCAATGACAACATTTTTGTAACTTATTACACATCTCGTCACAACCGTTTTGCATGCACAAATTAAGGTCATGACAGCAACAATATCCCAAATCTGGAAAAGGAGTGCACTGTAACACGCAAGGTCTTTTACCAGCAATTGATCTGATGTCATTAACATCAATTCTGGTACCTGCAAGTTCAAAAAAAAATAATAATAATAAAAAAAAATAATAATCAATCTTATTTATAAAATTTATTATAACTTGTGATGTGAAAAAGCAAAAAATGACGCAAACTTACACTCGTGACAAACTAGCAACACTAAAAAGCTTGCACAAAAGACCGTCATAACTGATCCACTAAGTTTCACCATTGTGTTGTTGGTCTCTTTGAAAATGGTTTTAGGTATTCTCAAACGAGTTACAAACACATGCAATTTGATGAATAGCTAATATGAACTTATATAGTACATTCACACATATAAGAGTATAAGTCATAGACGTAATGGTATATATTTTACTCATTCTAATATAAAATAAAGTTCCTCTTTTGTAGGTTGGTCGTTTACGCGTGTTTCGACAAGGTAAGTGCACTGATGAAACAAAGGGTCACGCATGAGATATGATGGTTGAAGGAGTTGATTAGACGTGATAACAATGTCTTATGAAGTGTTTGTTAACTGAATTGTATGAATGATAAGTTGTATCCTAATATGTCTTATTGAAGTGTTTTGTCACCAAAAGCAAAGCTTCATCAATCCACAACCAGTTTGTAAATTCTTGAATTTTTTAGAACATGCATTTTAACTATATGTTTGGATTGATAAATAAAGAGATATTTGATCACTTTGTGCAATACATGATGGATAAAGTGTTAGAAAATTTTGGTTGGCAAAAGTGACTTTTAACCAACTTTTGTCACAATTATTTATAGAGTAAACTACACCATTCGTCCTTGTGTAATACGTTGACCATCAAGTTTCGTCCTTTGACCAAAAAAATTGCATCGTTGGTCCTTAACTGTGAAACGTTAGTCATCGTTGGTCCCTCACACTAACTGGATGGACTAACGGGCGTTAAGCCTTGTTAAGTGGAGGGTATTTATGTATTTTCCCACTTCATGTTCACTCTTCAGATTCATCCACGCATACCAAACCACTCATGTCCACATGACACCTTAAAAATATCACCCCATTTCTCGTATTTATTTTTCCCAAAAAATCAAAATTATCCATAAAAAGAAAAGCATATATATCCAGCACATTTCAACACAACTCTTTCCATTTACTATATTTTCTTAAACCCATTTAAAATCTTACCTTAGATCTTATTTTTTCTAGAGATAGGAAAAACAAAGATTTGGTTTTAATTAAGGATATGAAGATTCAGTGTAACGTTTGTGAGACAGCTGAAGCAACTATGTTGTGTTGTGCCGATGAAGCTGCTTTGATGTTGCAATCCTAAAATACTTCTCACCCTCCTCCCGCTAAAACAAGAGTCACGGGCCGTAGCCTTTCCCGGCCATCCTCCCACCACGCGCCCAAGCGCCACCACCCACTCCCACGACACCTCCAATATGAAAGACATCACCATTCTTTACCAACACATATATCCCCATACACCGCCCCTAGTTCTTCCCTTATCTCTTTCTCACTCTGTAATTTCGTCCTCCCCAAAACCAAAAGAAACAAAAAGAGTTTCTTCTTTCTCTGCTCTTCAAAGTCAAACCAAGATGAGTCCCTTTCACCCTCTCCCACTCGATTTCTTTTCCCAACGCATCATCATGGGTTCCATTTGGAGATGACAATGGAAGTGAAGTTTGCCAGGAATAACTCTCGAGGCAAAGAAGGACATGGTCAAAGTTTCCCATTTACTCTTCAATTTGCAGCCGAGTTTTTTTCATAGGTTTTTCATTCATCTCACGCACAAATCACTAACAATTAGTTTTTGCAAAATTAGGGTCTTTATTAGTTGTGGATCTAATTTATTTAAAATGGGCAAGTGGATGTTTTTTTATTAGCCGTTGGATCAAATTCATTTTGTGGATCTAATTTATTTAAAATGGGCAAGTTGAGTTTGTTTTTTGAAAATTGAGTTTGTGTTTAGTGACAGTGGTGGGGTGAGAAAATGAAGATGGTGGTGGTGGTGATGAGATGATAATGGTGGTGGTGCTAGTGTGCTTGTTAAGAAGGGTGGTGGTAGTTTAGATGAGGAGATGATGACGAGATGGTGTTGGTGTTTGAGTTTGATTTTGATTTGCAAGTTTGGGGATTATTTCTAGAGAGAGAGAGCAAAATGGAGGAGAGAAGCAGAAAAGCAAAAAAGGAAGAATCAGAAAGACTGAGATGGTTTTAAATGTTGGTGTGGGTGGGAAAAGACATAAATACCCTCCACTTAACAAGGCTTAACGCCCGTTAGTCCAATCAGTTAGTGTGAGGGACCAACGATGACTAACGTTTCGCAGTTAAGGACCAACGATGCAATTTTTTTGGTCAAAGGACGAAACTTGATGGTCAATGTATTACACTAGGACGAATGGTGTAGTTTACTCTTATTTATATGTATGTGTTATATATATGAGTAATAGTTTTTAGGTTGATGTTCTCTTTGAAGAGAGCTTTACAATGAGCCTTTATGTGTGTAATATAAAGTTGATGTGAATGCGATATCTCGTATCAAAGTTAGGAATTCGGTATCATGCTTAAAGAGGAAAATTGCAAGGTTTTCAAGATCGGAATCTTACACAGTATCATTTTTGTCTTTGCAATATTGGGATCGTAATATATGATCAGGATCTTAAGATCCCATCATAATGTCATTTTCTTAATAGTGTTTGTAATATTATACAAATCTACAAATTAGTATATATCATAAACACAAAATCATATGAATTTTCGTATAAATGTTGTTTTAATTTATGATCATGGAATGTTTAAGAATATTATTTTAAATTCTATAAGACATAATCCATAACCTTGTAGTTTATTAGTTTGTGGTTCCAGAAAAATAAGATCAGATCAGATTTGATCTTAAGATCATATGGTTAAGATCGGAATCCTATAAGAACTTAAGCTTGCAAAAATATTACGTGAGATCGGGGTTGTTTTTGTTTTATATTATCGTAAAATCGTAAGATCTTAAGATTAAGATCGGGATCTTAACAACTATTGAAAATTGGTTTGTTTTCTATCCCACATCAATGGGATGGGTAAACTTAGAGAGAGTCTATTGTGTATAAGTAGATGCTCTATTCTATATGTTTTACGCACATCAAATCAATATAAGTATTACTACTTTCGTCCCATATTAATTGTCTAGTTTTGACTTTTTAAGTTTTTTTTTTCAACTTTGACCTCCAATATTTATGTTTGTATTATATAATATTTTATAAAAGTTGTACAAATGAAAATATATTTATACCCCAATTCATTCATATATTTTGCATAAAGTATTATATAACACAAACAAAAATATTTAAGGTTAAAGTTGAAAAAAAAATACCTAAAGAAGTGAAAGTGGACAGTTAATATGGGATGAAGGGAGTATTGATTTATTGATTTTCAACATAGGGAATACGCATTTGAAAATGTGAAATTCCATGGGGTTTAATATTTTGTAATATATGGGCATATAATAATTTAACAGTGGTGTTTAATATTTTGTAATTGTGATATTTCACGTTCGGGGTTCAGGCTATAAGTACAACAAACAATTACATTTTTAACTAAGCTTGTTTGGTATTTTAATTTGATATTTTAACATATCCAAATTCATTGAATATAAATTTTCATACATGTTGTATTTAATTCGTGCATATACTCTATAAGATGTAGGCGTATTTTAATAAAGTTTTAAGTATTACATTAAATTTAATAGTTGTAGTAATAATAATAATAATAATAATAATAATAATAATAATAATAAGCTTTTGTACTAAAAAAAGAGTGGGAGCATAACTTGTATCTAGACTCCCATCTAACTTTATGTAAATTTACTATGTTTTAATAAAAAATAAAAAATAAAAAATATAATAATAATAATAATAGTAGAAGTAATAGTTGTTTATAAAAAAGTTTAAAATATATGAGGTTATTGTTAAATATAAAATAATTTTTGAAATTATGAAAATTGATACTTTACTTAAGTCCATAAAATTAGATTCAAAATTAACCTCTTTGTAAAAGTTTAGTGTTTTACTCTAAACTTCATTAACCAATCAAAATATAATGTCTATTTAACATTAAAATTGAAAAAAAAAATGTTCGCTCGATTATGCGTATCTTTTAATTATTTTTACACTAATTTTAATTAAAAATTGATTAAACTAATTCAATTTTGACTTTTGTTAGCTAAAAAGAATGCTCGCTTTTAGAATTGAACTATTTTATTGGTCAATTAAGAAATTCAGTTGTTCAAGTTGTATTTTCTTTTATCATATACTCTAGAGATTATCATAATCAAGTGTTAGAACATGTATCCATACTTTTCATGATTGCATCCATTTCTTTTGAGCAACAGATATCCGATCCAAATCATAATCATTCATTGGTCCTTTTTCCTTTTTCAATCTGCTAGAAGGGTACCCGCGCAATGCGGCGGCGGGTACCCGGAAACTATTTTTGTGCGAGCAAATGTTTTTTATATATATGTTTTTCTAGCAATTTACGTATTTTAATTTTCAGTTAACTACGTATTTTAATTTATTACATTTTTTTAAATGTCTTCATATGTTTTAAATGAGATGCATCAATATTGGAAGATGTTACAAGTATGACAATTTAAGACATTAATTATTTTTTAAATTTATATGTATGCTTAATTATTATGCTTAGCAAAGTAACTTTCTTTTGATGGAAATGTTTTTGGTCTTATAAAGGAGTATAGATAATTACAAATAAATAATTGATGGCAGAATAGTCAATTTGGAAGTTAACTTATAGTGACCATTATATTATAAGTTTTATTAATCGAAGAGCGAAACGACGTCGTTTGCTACAGTGAAAACCCGGTTCCAACCCGACAAACTGTGAGTGGGGCTACAGTAATTACTCCCTTTTTTTGTCGTTTCAAGTTATACAAAAACGTGAAAATTGTCGTTTCGGGTAAACACAACCCGCCTTACATCACCGCCTCACTCTTATTATACTAAACCTAAATATGACGGATCCCAGAGACTTCAAGAACCAACTGCAAAATAACAAGTGATGATGATTCCCGTTAATACACTAACGATCACTGTTTTATTCAAACTTCTTTATCTCTCCAACGAGATAAGAAACCACCTGATCAGATCAAATCCATCTTTTATTTGATCTAAACCTTTGAAACTAATCACCGAGACGTAGACCATTGGCTAGACGATTTGAAAACACATGTATGTTTGCTTTATATAATTTTAATAAAAAAGATTGCTGATTTTATTATTTTATTATGTGATTATTGATAAAATTGGATTGTGGGTTTGGTTTAATATTGAATTTCATATATGGGTTATTATGGGGTTTTGATTTTGTTACTTCATTAGATTTAATTTTGAGTTTTGATAAATTTAACCTTACGTGCAGTTTCATTTTGAACAATTTACAGTTTCCCTATGTGTAGTTATAGATTTATATGCATTTGCTTTTGTTGTAGGTTTGCTGATGTTGGGTTGTATTGGATCACGCTTGGTTTCCATAGCCCACGACAGCTTATTTTGTTTGGCTGTATGAGGTTTTTTTACTGATTCATGTAGATTTTCGCCCTGTGTGAAATTTGCATATACCTTTGGCGTGGCATCACCACGACAGTGGTGTTTGCAGCCATGATGTGTTACTCGAAGCCATCACGGGCGTTTATCAAACTGATTTATGAGTGCTACTGTGGCTGTCGTGAGTATGAACGAGTTGAGTTAAAAGTGAGATTTCCCGTATCTTGGCATGGCAGCCTTTTAGGCTTGCAGCCATGGCGGGTACATCCACGTGTTCCTGACTGCTACCCTATGTCAGCCACGAGTCGAGTTAAAAGTGAGATTGCCCGTATCTTGGCATGGCAGCCTGTTAGGCTTGCAGCCATGGCGGGTACATCCAGGTGTTCCTAACTGCTACCCTATCTCAACCTAAAAAGTATGATAACGTGAACCCATAACCGGTTATGGGTTCAAGTAGTATGCACATTGGCATGGCAAATTACTGTATTTGCAGCCATGGAAGTTCCACCTGTTTTTTGTACGATCCTTTAACCCACTATCAGGAATGAAGCTTTGGTTGTCTAGCATACCATGTATGGGTTCAATAAACCTATTCAAAATGTTCTGTCCTCATGGTCTGATATTATAAATTTTTTTAATTGGTGGTGCAAACGACGTCGTTTGCTACAGTGAAAACCCGGTTCCAACCCGACAAACTGTGAGTCGGGCTACAGTACTTATTTAGGTTTAGTATAATAAGAGTTATTGGGTTATGAGTTCAAGTAGTATGCACATACATACAGGCAATGATGATAGTTATCGTTGTTTAGAAAATTCATGATCGTAATTTACCAATGACAGTATCTTGGCGGGGCAACCTTACCCGAATGGTCGTTGCAGCCATGGCTGTTGTAAGCTTTTGCTGCTATATTTTCAGAACTTTGGTATTTCAACATGACTGCTTCGGCAACATAGGTGTCTTGATGGGGCAGCCTTACCCCAAGTGGTAGTTGCAGCCATGCCTGTGTTTCGCCTTTCTGAGCCATTGCGTGATGACCATCCGGTTTCGATACTGATGTGAGCGTATGTATGTATGCGTAATGGGAATTCAGCAATCAGTGTGTTGGATTAAGCTATTGTAGATATAAATAGTCTTGGTACAGGTTCGAGCAATCAGTGTGTTGGATTAAGCTATTGTAGATATAATTCATAAGTTACGTAAATTGTTTGCACAAAGTAGCATTTTTTTTTGGTAATAATGGTTTCCGGCCTTTTGGCTAATTAATCTATGATGTTTGAACCCAATATTATAGAGACTCGAACAAATATGAAATTTTGGGTCACACATACATATTGCTTCGAGTGTAGCTTTTGCTTAAGTTCTCGGCTATGCCTGTCATCACATTCATTCAATAATTTCAAACAAGAACAATGGATTTTTTTTTTTTTTTTTTTTTTTTGAAAATTTTAACTTTTGGCACTTTCGCGTAACATTTTAAGAATTAAGTTGCTAATATTCATCTGTTTGGATGGTAGCAAGTAAGGATGCGTGCAACTGTTACCAAAGGTGCTCCTAAGAACCCAAGAGACTTAAAGGACGATAACAATTTTCGATTTTTAAGAGTTAATTACAGGTATGAAAAGCTTAGATAATTATTCTCTTACTACTGTTAGTTTGTTAAAGTTTATTACGCCTTTTTATGTGTTTGTTTTGTTTATTGTGATACAGATACCGCTAAAGGGTTCTCATTCGGGAATTTGGAGTTGTTTAACTGACCAATCTGCAGGAACACCACCTCGGCAGGAAAAGAGTAAAAGATTAGAAAGAGGGAATGGTAAGTTGGCTTTTCTGCTGTAATTTCGTATGATACAACTGATAATGGTGATATAATGGTTTTTCAATTATGTAGGAAATGAGTAATTATGTTAACATTACTGGAACTTTTATATCGAGGTTTTGTGCACGTGTGTATGTGACGGCAAGAAATTCTCAGAATTGGCAGCTATGGCAACTAACTCCTTTCCAGATGTTCGCACTTCAGGTGAAAGAGTTTAATGTTGAATGTCAGCTTCAACCGGAATAGCATTAGGCATAATTGCATATTTGGCCTAATATTTTCTCATCTGGGGTGTTTGGGTATGCATATTTTTTAGAATTTGGGTCTTCGTAACGCTGCTGAGCTCTTTTGGGTGCTTGGGTAAAGCACCAACTTAAGGTTACTTAACTTACGTTTTCGAGAAGCTCTTTTGGTGTGGCTTATTGGGAAAGCCTACAACTTTTTTAACTACGTTTTATTATGTCAGGCTTTAAAACAAATATATTGTGTTTGGAAAATTTGCTAATAAGTGTGAAATGTCTTATGTAGGGAATAGATTCGATTCCTGAAGTTTTTCAAAGATGATGAAAAGGAACACATGGAGAATGGCGATAAGCAGAAAGAGACTACAGAAATGACATCGGAAACAAAATCACCTATTGGGAATATTACTATCTTGAGATTAAGTGCAACGTTACATTCCTCACAGGTACGTGTGTGAATCGATTTGACGTCTGCTTGGTTGATTAACCAGGTTGCACGCTTTCATGTTCATCAATTTTTTAGCTGTTATAATTGTATATTTAAATGTCGGAAAGCGTGTCTCTAAATGTAGTTCGAAAACACTATCAAATATAAACCTTTGGTGCCATAAAAAATTTTGAATCGGAAAGAGCGCATGAGGAAAATGTATATTGACGCTAATGAATTAAGATACGTTTTCTAGGCTTGACTATATAAAAACAACAGTAAACGTTACCGTATGGTTTATTTAGGGATTCCGTTACATGAGTATATATTTGGATGATTATAGTTCTTGCGTCACATGTTCTTAATAATATTAACCAAGACTATTTTGTGGAACTTATTCGCCTTTACATACGCCTAAATGGCTAAATATGTTTAGCATTTTCTGTGATTGGGTATGTCTTTTTATATGTATAGAAAGAGGGCAGCATGAATGCATGTGTAGGTACCTTTTAAAGCCAACTACTAGAGTTAACGTAGAGTAACTTCAGTTCATTGTCAATTGCAGTGTCACACATCAAACTTGCATCTGCAAATGAAAATGAAAAGCAGCAATTGCAGCGGTTTTCCAACGCTTGCAAAGGAATTCTTCAGGTATAATCATCCTCTTAACACATCAACCATAATCTTGCTTAAATATCCAACATGTTTTTTAGCATCTATTAAAGGTGGAAAAATGGGTCGGCCAGACATCTTGGGTAACCTGATATAAGCAGACTATGCTAGATAGCTTATAGACATTCATGTTTTTATTTGAAATGGATATTTAAGCATGACTATGGTGGACTGCCACTAACTTACTGCACAATTATTATTATTATTTTTTTCTTTTAATTTTTAAGCTTATGCTTAGAAGACTACAAAAAAGGTTCATATCTTCGACGACTAACTTACCTTTGTTTCATACATCCTGTTATGCTGATAAAGCCAGTAATGAACAATTGATCTAAAAACGTTTGTTTTACACGACCATTTTTAAAATATATTACAAAAAGGAAGACTTTCTGATGTTTATTCAGAGATTGTGGCAAGGTACGACGCACACGCATCAGTTGCATACTATTTATGTAGTGAAATGTTTATTCCTCTGAATTTTTAAGCTTATGCTATATATTGTAGGTTCCTGAGATCATGAAGTTGGACACTGAAAAAGATCCAAGAACTTATATGAACGCTATGCTGGCGAATCTCCTTATTGGCGAGGTTCGTTTTATGCTTTTACAAATGCATTTGACAACAATTTGACAAAAATACTTCGAAACATGAGTTTTAATATAATCATTGTCTTTAGGTGAACCGGAAAGTGGCGAAACAAACAGTAACGACTTCTGTTTATAGTGCTACATTTGTTGGAGCATGGGAGCAAATCAAAAGTAGATTACAAAAAAAGGGTCATATTTTCCATTATCAACTTAGTTCGGCTTAGTACATCCTGTTATGCTGCGAAAGTGAGTTGTGACAAGCTGATCTAAAAAGATTAGTTTGGTGCGACCATTTTTATAGTATATTGTTGTTCGTCACCATATTAAATTGCAACCTATCATCTTGCCATAGGTCATGCTGAAGGCTGTTGGGAACATAGTTGATGCGCGTGGTACGATGTTTTGGTTCGATGCTAAAAACTACACAGTCGACAAGGCAGCAGCAACCAAGGACGTACTAGAGAAGATTTGTTGACAATACAGCGTATAAAGTTAAATGCAAAAAACCCGCCGCAACGCGCGGGCACCTAATCTCGTTTATTAAAAATGAAAGATTTTTATGAGACAAACAAAAAGAGTAACGTAGATAATAAGAGTGGGATTGTGGGAGTAGTTGCTTACCGATATGGGAAGTATGTATTTATTTCAAGATGAACGAAATAGTCCAATATGCAAAATAAGGGCAACAACTTGATTCACTTATTACAAGCAGGGTACCCGCACGATGCGACGGCGGGTACCCTGTGATTAAATTTTTTAGCGAACAAATGTTATTTTATTTTGAGCTGCTTGATTTCAGATTTATGTTTTGTAATTTTAATTAGATTGTACATTGTGGTTAAAGAGTTGTATATTTTGGTGAAGGGTGAATTAAATTGTGTATTAATTGTATGTATTGAATAGCGTGTTTTTAGTTTTATTTGTATTTGTACATTGTGCTTAGGTAGTTGTATATATTTGTGATAAGGTGTATTAATTGTATGTATGTAAGAAATAATATTTGCTTAAAATCAATTGTGCTTTACATAGTTGTACATTATGTTTTATATGTAGTATTTGCTTAAATTCTAATTTAGGAAATCTTAAACTCGTAAATAGGAGAGAGGGTCATCCCTCCATTATAAGTAGTATAGATTAAGCGTTCAGTGATATTATTTCATAAATCATGAAGTAAAATGATCGTTTATATGCATTTAATTGTTAAATGAACGAACATAAATATGATTTTATATCGGTTTAGTTAAATAAGCGAAAATGAACAAAAGTCTAGTTCGTTCATTTATATATGTATACGTTCGATTATACATTTGTTAATGTTTATTATGTTCGTTGGTCGTATTTCGTATACTTTTATTTTATACTTTAGTAATCGGTATACTTAAACAAATGAACACACATAAAACACAATATTTGCATTTTTTTGTTTGTCTTCATACATTTATATATGTTCATTCGTTTACGTTCGTTTCGTACCTTAATGAACGAATATAAGAGCACACGGACAACCTCATTTCTTAATGAACGAACATGACCAAGATGGCTCATATGTTTAAACGTCCGTGTTCATTCTTTCATCAGATTAAAATTAAATAAAAGAACATGAATACAGTTTTGTTTGAGATCGTTCGGTTCGTTTTTACACCACTACTTATTATATATATAATTTTCCTCATACAAACATTAATGAAAACAACATTTTTGTAAATCGAAACACATCTTGTAACACTCTCTTGCATTAGAACGACACAAATTAAAGTCACGACAGCAACAAAACAAATTCTTTTCATACGGAGTGCACTCTACCATGGCGCAAGGTGGTCTACTAGCAATTGATTTGATGTCATTAACATCAATAATGCTACCTACAAATCCAGAAATTTAAAAGAGAAGCTTATATATGACAATTTATTTAAATTTTGCTAAATGGAATAGCAAAGAAGAAAATACAAACTTACACTCGTGACGAACTAGCAACACTAGAAAGTTTATGCAAATGACCATGACAACCGATCCACTTATCCTGATCCTGACCATTGTGTTGTTCGTCTCTATGACAACTTTTTTTTTTTGTTATTATTATTTTTAATCTTTCTCCTAAATACCAAGAGGATTTGATGAATGACAACTTAGACGAGTTTTATTCATCCACAAAGTGAGACAAAGACGTAATGAGTTATGTTACACATTTTAATATTGAGTAAGTGAGTAGTATAGTAAAACATATCATTGTTTTAGTGTGCTTGTTCGAGGTGTTTTTGTCTGTGATCTAATTCAGGTCTGGGATATACATGTCGTAACCCTTGAGAATTGAGATAAGTTTCCTCTAAGGCATGTTGGTTGCAGGTTGTAACCAACTTACTATTAATGGTGACGATTTTGTGATACTTCAATTATCTTTCAACGGGCGGAGAGTCGAGCTTTAAGTTATTTGAGCTCGAGCTCGTAGAAAAAATCAAGAAACGTGTTAATTAGTTGACGATTTTCATGTTAATTAGTAATAAGAACTCAACTCGACTTCTAGTTAAAGTTTTCGAACCCCTTGTAATTTGCAACTGGTACTATATATATACTAGCTACTATATCCTTGTATCGAATTCCAACACGAGAATGAGTTGAACTTTTTATTGATTTACTTAACATAAAACTAAACGTACTCACGCTCATTGGGTTTATGTATGTGTTATAATCCGAAAATTAAATAATCTCATGCTCATCTTAATTCACAGCCGGTGATTGCGTCAACAATTATCTCACGGGACATCAACGCCTTAGCTCAAACCTAGTCTCCAACAGTTCCCTAATATTTATCAGGTTTCAACTAACCTTAAAACACATCCTTTTTCGCTATAAAATGCCACAAGTGGACTCATTCCCCTCATTATTTGTTTTACTTGTCTGCGGTTGATGCGTATACATGTTACTTCGCGAAAACTTGATTCATTGTTACTTCACGAAAAATGAATCTAAATGCGCAATCTTAAATGATCAAACGAGTTAATTATCGTGAAAGTCTTTAAGAATTCCACTCAAAATTTCTCATGAAGAAATAGAAAATTAAGGGAGAACTCTCGGCTTAAACTTATTTAAGAATCTTCCTAATCACTGAATCATTAGGCATGCGATTAATTGATAGTTGTCTCTACAACTGTTTCTACACTCGCCATCGCACAAGATTGTTTAGAACTACTCTAACTGATTTGAATATTAACGTTTAGCATCATTAAGTACTTTCATTCTAAAAATAGCCTTTTTGATTGAAACAATACATGTGAGTCACTTTATTTTGCTTACCCATAAATTCATGCTTACCAAGGGACAATTCCCCACCATCCATCTAGTTTGATCTAATGGTGGGGATTAACCTAAGATTTAAAAGACAAACCTAAGTCCATGTTTTTTTTTCTTGTCTTTTTGTCTTTCTTTTTTTATTCACATATTTTTTTTGTCTTTTTTTTTAAATTAACGTTTTTTTATTTAAATTCGTTTTTTTTTTATTTATTAATTCACGTTTTTTTTTCAATCGCGTTTTTTTCTTCGTTTTCGTTTATTTTCATACGTTTTCGTTCATTTTCATACGTTTTCGTCCGTTTTCATCAGTTTTCTTTTCGTTTTGTTGCGTGAATTTTTCATACGTTTTCATCCATTTTCAAACGTGTTTTACGCTTTCATACGTTTTCGTCCGTTTTCATACGTATTCGTCCATTTTCTTACGTTTTCGTCCGTTTTCTTACGCTTTTCATACGTTTCGACTATCACAAGTGATTTTCAATATCGGTGATATTCGTGAGATATCACTTTTGATATTTTGAATATCACTTGTGATTTTCTGGATATCACTTTGTGGTATTCTGATAATCACTTGTGATTTTCATGTTACAAAACATTAGTTGAAAATCACTTGTAATATCTTAAAAATCACGTAATATCACTTGTTGATCATCTCGGATATCACGTAATATCACTTGTGATATTCGAATATTATTTGTGATACTCAGAATATCACTTGTGATATCACAGAATGCCACTTGTGATATTCAGAGACATATGAAAACGGCCAAAAACATTTAAAAACCGAAGAAAACGTATGAAAACGGACGAATATGTATGAACTCTAAACCAAAATTTGACCATTTTATCTTTATACGTGGTAAATATAAACTTACGTATTTTTATAAGTTTCAAAATAAGCAAATTAAGCTTGTGAAACATAAACCGAAATCGCATAAGCTTATAAGCAAATAAAATAAGATTTAACAATTACCCACAAACTATGTAGTTGCTATTCAAATTATATATTTGTGATATTCTGAATATCACTTGTGATTTTCTGGATATCACTTTGTGATATTCTGAATATCACTTTGTGATATTATGAATATCACTTGTGATTTTCTGGATATCACTTTGTGATATTCTGAATATCAATTGTGATTTTGATGTAACAAAACATTAGTTGAAAATCACTTGTGATATTTAGAATATCACAGAATATCACTTGTGATCATATGAATATCACATAATATCACTTGTGATATTCATAAACGTATGAAAACGTCTGAAAACATTTAAAAACGAACGAATACGTAAGAAAATGGACGAATATGTATGAAAACAGATGAAAACGTATGAAAGCGTAAAAACGAGTATGAAAACGGACGAAAACGTATGAAAACGGACGAAAATGGAAGAAAACGAATGAATAATGAGCAAAAACGTAAGAAAACGGGCGAAAACGTATGAAACGGACGAAAACGTAAGAAAATGGATGAATATGTATGAAAATGGACGAAAACGTATGAAAGCGTAAAAACAAGTATGAAAACGGGCGAAAACGTATGAAAACGGACGAAAACGTATGAAAGCGAAAAAAACGCGAATTAAAAAAAACGTGAATAACGTGAATTTAAAAAAAAAAAGAAAAGAAAACGTGAATTTAAAAAAAAAACGTGAATTAAAAGAAAAAGACAAAAAAAAAAGAATAAAAAAGAAAGACAAAAAAACAAGAAAAAAGACATGGACTTAGGTTTATCTATTAAATTTTAGGTTAATCCCTACAATTAGATTAATCTAGATGCATGGTGAAGATTTGTCCCTTGGTAAGCACCAAAATAAATGTAAGCAAATGAAAATTCCTCAACAATACATACTCCCATAATCGTAATGAACAAAATAAATAACCACTAAAAAATTAAAATACAAAATGTTAATTTTATATTAAATGGGGAGCATAAATGCTAGCGAGCCAACGTACTATATGTTAAGTGGTATATTGATTAACCAGTATATTGATTACATAATTTCCCACACGAAAATACGTTTTATTGATACGATTTATATAGGCAAATACATAATAAAACCCTAATAGACCACAAACTCACAAGTCGGGCTTGGGTCGAATATCTCCTCTAACACTATATTGGTTAAGGAAGTCTAGAACATGACAATTTTATTTCTAAAGATCACGAAGACACACATCAAAAGTGTATTTGCTGGGACACAATGTTTTTATGCTTCACATCTAGGGTGTCACAATTCTAGTAGCAGTCTTTTTACCCTGGGTTAGAGGTGTAACTTTCTATATCTCACCTCCCTCACACCTTGCTCTGTCGGGATTGAGTATTGTTGTTGTTGTATTTGGAGCGTCACAAGGAGTTAATGAGTTATCAAGTTGTCACTAAATGATGTAAATTCAACTACGCTCAATCTCTTATATATTTCATGATTACATTATATTCGAGGATGATTAGGTAAAAGCGTTCGCAATGTCACAATGTTTGTTTAAAACTTATTCTCCACGATCGCACATGCATGACACATCTCGTCACAGTCTCTTGCATTAAAACGACATAAATTAGAGTCATGACAACAACAATACAACTTGATTCACTTATATATATAGAAATTACCTAGTAAAATTATTAATGATGACAACATTTTTGTAACTGGTTACACATCCTATCACATTCTATTGCATTTTAGAACGACACAAATGAAAGTCATCACAACAACAATACTGACCTGATCCATACAAACTGCATTGTTGTGTTCTGCAAGGTCTATTAGCAATTGATTTGATTCCATTAACATCGATTTTGCTACCTGCAAATCCATAAAAGAAAAGGACAAGCTTATTCTCCTTATACGATATTTATTCACAAATTTTTATATGAAAAAAAAAGAAAAAAAAAAAAAAAAGCGAACAAACACTCGTGACAAACTAGCAACGCTAGAAAGCTGACGCAAAAGACTACATAACGTTATCCATTATTCCATTTAGCTTCACCATTGTGTCGAGAACTTCTTACTTTTTTAAAATTGGAAAATACAAAGAGGCTTTGATGAATCGAAAACAACTAATAATTTATTTTCTCCCAATTTAGTATTGCATAAATGAGTGTATATGCTAACATATATCATTGTTTTAGTGTGTTTGTACTATCCATGATTTAACTTGGGTCTCAACATTAACATGTCATAACCACAACGACGCGAATGCCTAATCCTATCAAAGCGGAATATAAGAAAAGTAAAATGTAGACAACCATATCTCTATCTTAAAGAGCCAGAGAGACTAGAGAGATTGCTTTCATAAAACTTCAAGCAAAGTGTGTACAAGTATTTACATACTATGACTGTACACACGTTTGTGGCCAATTGATTTAGGTTTCAATAGATGCTTCATGTTTTTGATTAAGGCTTTGTATATGGTGTAGAAGTAATGAAACAGTAACGGGTACAAAATGTAAACTAAGAACAGATATTGCATTAAGATTCTAAGTAAAAGTTGTTATATGTTTTCTGGTTTAGAAAACATATATATAGGTTTCTAAACGACACATAATGACAGTTAGTAATCTCCCAACCATTGTGACTCTTGGGGATTAACTGCCAAAATAACTACCTACATAACTGCCACCATATGGGCTGCTTGGGTTAACCAAGTTTGACCCATATGCAGGCTTCAAATTCGACCCATACTAACTTATTACATAACAATTGTCTTTAAGACATAAAGTACTATAACATCTAACTATGATATGATCTTAACACAATTAATAGGCTAACATTTCCCCCCTTAATTGATTAAGATCAAATCTTCTTCTGAGTTGATTTTCCTTGCTTTTCTTCAAGCAATGACTTCAAAGTCATTGCTGTCTTGGCTGCTATCTTGTCCATCTTCATCTTCATTGTTCAACTTGACACCAAACCTGTTTGATCTATCTTCAAGTGCTCCATCCTTCATTGTATCTTCCTTTTGGCATTGTGGGTCCCTGGCCTTTCTTCTTTCCTTTGGTTTCACCCACTTCTTTCTGCATTTCACCCCAAGGAACTTGTGCAATTTCATGGTATATCACTATGAGATCAATAAAGTTTCTGTAACAGGCTCTAACTGTATTAGCATAATTGGTGTCCAATCCTTGTAACTGTGCAATCACCCCCCACTTATCACCTATGGTGACTGAGAAGTATCCACCCAAACTCTCAACAACCTTGTGCAGACATAATAAATTCAACTCAACATCCTTAACAACTGGTGGTATTGTATCCAATGCATCATAGTTTAGATGCACAAGATAAAACCACTTGACTAAATCTAAGAATCTTTTGCTGAAGATCTCCCAGTTTTTGTACAACAAATCAACCTTTTTCAGTAAGTTCATGAAAGACATATACCTTGAGAAGGAATTAACCTTAAGTGCATAGAGTTTTCCATTATATCTAATGTACTCATCATCAATGTAATCCTAGGTATCATCTTTGTTCCAGTCTAAGTCTTCTAAGCCCCTTATCAAAGAGCATTCATCTGTAGGATCCATTTGCTTGAACTGATCTTCCAAATATTGATTGTGTTCATTCACAATCTCTTTGAGTGCAACCTGATCTTTTCCTTTCTCTAAAACTGGTGACTGTTTTCTAATTTCTTCATCACAGATCTCAATCTTGTACCCTTTCACCATATAGTCTGTTGTCAAGTAGACTTTCTCTGAGTACTTTGCCTCTTCTGCAATGACCTTGTTTGTAGTCTCCATCTCTTGTTGCAGTTCTAAGGCTGCAAGTTTCTTTCTATCTTTACATGCCCAAAAGTCATGTCCCTTTTCTTTGCAGATGTGGCATTTGGCCTTTTTGTCCCTTTTTATCTTCATAACCTTCTTCTTCAGTTTCATCAGATCATCTGATTCTTTTGCAGTGTTGTATGCTTCATTCTCCATCACAGTTTGTCCCAAGATCTCCTTTCCTTTTGGTGAGATGATGTTTTTCTTTCTTTTTGGTGTTCCACAGATTCACCCTTTTGGGAGTCTCTCTCAAGAGATATCTCCCAGACTTGAAACCAGAAGTTGGCCTTTCCCAAGGATGAGAGCGAGCTCGATACCAATTGTACATGGTTTGTGGCCAATTGATTTAGGTTTCAATAGATTCTTCATGTTTTTTATTAAGGCTTTGTATATGGTGTAGAAGTAATGAAACAGTAACGGGTACAAAATGTAAACTAAGAACAGATATTGCATTAAGATTCTAAGTAAAAGTTGTTATATGTTTTCTGGTTTAGAAAATATATATATAGGTTTCTAAACGACACATAATGCATTACTAATCTCCCAACCATTGTGACTCTTGGGGATTAACTGCCAAAATAACTACCTACATAACTGCCACCATATGGGCTGCTTGGGTTAACCCAGTTTGACCCATATGCAGGCTTCAAATTCGACCCATACTAACTTATTACATAACAATTGTCTTTAAAACATAAAGTACTATAACATCTAACTATGATCTCATCTTAACACAATTAATAGGCTAACACTATGACTATATTCCCAAATTGAAGTATTGAACTATTTGAGAACATGTTCGATTTAACAAAACATCAAATTACTGTATCATACAGGCTGCGATATTTTGTGCAATTCTTTTACCAAATATTAATATGGTTTTGCTCATATATGTGCATGACCCAAGTTGAATAATAATAAATTTCACTAGCATGGTTAACTATATAATTTAAGCTGATTTGAAACAAAAAAACACTCTACATTTGATAAGCAAGATTAAATTATACGAGTTTTTGAAATCTTTATATATCAACAGAACTATATGTTGAACTAGAAATATTAGATATTTTGAATCCGTTCCAAGTCATCATTACTAATCAAACTTATTGTTTACTTCCATCAACTCTTGTAAATAGGAAGTGAGATTCAATTTTTCAATGCAAATAATTAAGTTGTTTCTTCAAGTCATGTAACTACTATCTGGTTGTATGACCATGAGGATAATACAAAATGTTAACTTTTATGTCGAATGGGGGAGCACAAATGCTAACCGGCCAGCCAACTAGTTCGGTTAAGGATGTCTAGAGCTTGACAATCTTGTTTCTAAGGATCACCAAGCCATACATTACAAGCGTAGTTTCACGAGGAACTAAGCTAGTTATCACAATATTATGATGCATAAGTTTTTATTTTTTGCAAATTTTACGAGACACGATGTTTTCGTGCTTCATAGTTAGAGGGTATGTTTGGCAAAAATATATTGTGCTGATGCTGGTGTTGTTGTCGATGCTGTTACTCAAAAGATTATAAAAATACATTATTTTTATAAGCTACATGAAGTAACCTTTTATTTTCAGAGGTTATTGAAGATTTTCTTTTTTTATAATCTCTTATAAGTTATGTCTGCCAAACAAAGATTATTTTTTAATGCCGTAAAATCAACTACTGTCAATTTCTTGTAAATATTTACGATTTTTTATGCATGATTGCATTAGACGACTAACGGGCGAGAGCGTTCTAACTGATTGTCACATTGTTTGTTCAAAACTTTTTCTCCACGAGCACCTATAATAAGCAACTAAATCGCACATTGGACAAGTTTGAGAAATTCTTAGACTGTCTAGCACAATTGTGTGATATCGAGCATACTCAAAAAATATATTCTTTAGAGTCATGTGTATGTGAGAAAATTTAAAAAAAAAAACAACTTTGGTTAATTTAAACATTAGGGAAATACAAACGGGTTGTTGATAACAACAAAATTTACATAAAATCCACTAATTTTAAGGAAATGGTTTAAAAATGCTCCTCATTTTTCACTAATATTACCCATAAGAGGAGTGACTTATATTGATATGTGAGATATTTTAAGAAATAGTTACTGATTTTGGAAGATTTTGTGTCTTGTCTTAATATTAATTTTGAAAAGGCCTATTTGAAAACTAGTTATTAACAATAACTTTAAAGAGTTGTTTTTAGCAAAACCTCAAACATTATCCGATGAGCAAAACTTTAACAGTTCGATCTATTAAATAGATTATCTTATATTGCAAATGATTGTAGTAAACAAATTTTATTCTATTATCGCACATTGGTTATGTAATGAAAATATTTCCCTTAACAAAGTCATTAGCAAAACCCAACTTTTAAATAGTTCCTTAGCAATACAGAAAATATTTATTTATTTTAAGATGAACAAACTAGTCCATTATGTAAAGTGAGGACTACTACTTGATTCACTTATTATATATAGAAATTACCACATATAAACATTATTACATACAACATTTACTTAAATTGCTACACCTCTTGTAACAGTCTGAATGGCATAAATTATCGTCACCACAACAGCATAACCGACCCTCCATGAGAGAGCACAAGTTTCTAGAGCAAGGTCCGCTACTGTCAATTGATTTGATTTCATTAACATCAATTTTGCTACCTATAAATCCAGAAAAGAAAAGGAAAAGCTTATATATAAAATTTATTCACAATGTTTATATGAAAGAGCAAATAAGAGAATGCGAACTTACAATCATGACAAACTAGCAACACTAGAAAGCTTACACAAGAGATCAGGTTAACGCATCCGCTTAGCTTCACCATTGTGCCGCTCGTCTCTTTGAGAACTTCTTGCCTTCGTTATATTGGAAAATACAAAGTGGATTTGAAGAACGGCAACCGGTACGAATTTATATTTATCCACACAACGAAACAAAGACTTAATGATTTATTTTATCCCAAATTAAGATTGCGTAAATGACTAAAATACACTAACATGCATATCATTTTTTTAGTGTGTGTGTACAAGGTGTTTCAATCCGTGATTTAATTTTGGTCACAACATTAACATGTCATAATTACAACGACGTCAATATCTAATCATGTTAGAACGGAGTATAAGAAAAGTAGAAAATAGACAATCATGTTTTTTTTTTAAGACGCATGAGGCTTCTTTCATAAACCCTCTAGCAAAGGTGTGTATATGCATGAAAATATATGTGGGAAAAGCATTTACCGGGAAAATCATTTACCCAAAAATATATGTGAGAAAATACTATAGTATCTATATGCGTGAACGTGTGAGTACATGGGTAAAACAATATAATTAGAAATAAGCAATGTTCTAAAATCCGGGTTGATTCAATTGGTTCAACCGGTAAATCATTGGCTAGACTGGGAGGATGACCGGTTTTTGTTTGTTTGAGAACCTGATTGTTTAACCGGGTTGATAAACCCGGCCGGGTAATTACTTTATATCAAAAAATCTGAAAACACCTTTTTTTCGCATCAACTTTTCTAAGTTTAATTGACAAGTTGAAGAAATGAAAACTAATGTTAGTTAAAATTTTGAATATAAAGTAAAGTAGATTTATAAACTATCTTAGAAACACCAACTAATATAGTTTTAATATAGACTTTTATAATTCAGAATCATAAGTTGATTGTTGATGCAAATCTTTGCTATATTATTACAGATATATAGAACTTAAAAACAAAGCTTATCGGTATAGAATATTTTTCATCGTTTCAGTTGAATGTACCAATAAAATCATATAAATAATGGGATTATGTAACACTACATACTAAAAATTGGTTTAATGCCTTACTTTATTTAGCTTCTGAGTACAATGTTTTTATGCGGGAATAATCTCAATTCAGGAACGCTCCCATTTGAGTTATTTTGGTAAAGTGATTAAATAGCATTCAATGTAGCTCCTCCTTATTGCAAATCAAAACACACAGGTTGCAAATTAAAATGCCAAACATCATTCAAGATAAAGATTTTGATATGATTATATCTCGAGTCCATATTAGTGGTAATGCATAATTTCTCTGTCTTTTAAGTTTTTCAATTAAATATTGTAGATTGATTTTGATATGTGTGATTGGTTGTTATAATATTTTTTTCAATTTGATATGAGGGATAATTTATATATTTGATATCGTAAAAGAGAACGGTTGAAAGATCGAAAGATGTTTTCGAGATATAGGTTAGTATGTGTTATGCATTTTTAATTAATGAATCGTTTAAAAAATAGGGTAACTTCTTTATATATATACATTTATAGTTTTAAAATTGGGGTTTTATATTTGCTATCGAATAATTGTGTATTATGGGTTGCATAAACTTTATTTGAAGGTCGCGTAGAAGATGTTCGATGGAATGTTCAAGAGAAAGGAAAATGTGGGAGGTAATCATTTGTGCTTGATTTAGTATTTAATCATTTGAGCATTGTTTATGAATTATAGAATAATTGGAGTCTCCTTGGAGGCAAGTGATTAGGCTAATTTAAATTTAATATTTTAATATAATTTGATATTGTCAAAATCAATGTGCCTTACATGATGGGCCTTAATTGTGACATAAATTAAGGTATTTTTATTTATGTGACTCGATTAATTACGGTGGGACATTCTCCCATTACAACACAATTTTTGTTTAGCTTGACTAATGTCACTTTATCATTTGGTTGATAATTAGGGAAACACCTTGATTCTTTGGAATCATTAACCCTGGTGCCGAAGGATTTCAGAAACTATTTTTTGGCCAAGAGGAGATTGCCATACCAATACACTCCACGTATGATGATTTTTTTTAATTTAATAACTTATTTCAATGTGAAACTTTAATATTGTTTTATGTAAATGTTGCATCATTGAGGCAGCTTGTGCAGCGCACTCGACTGTTGATATATTCATAAACTTATTCATTGAGGATCGTTAGTTTTGTAAAATTTAATGCCAATTATTTTAGTATAAACTTATTCATATTTTGGAAATGTATGTGTGTGCTTCATCAAATCTTGCTCTTAAACAACCTATCATCAAGGTTGTATTTGAGGGTTCCCCGAATCATACCATCAAGGTAAGGTTCTAAATTTCAACCATTGGCTAAATATGAGAATGAGCGATGTTGGGCTTTTGTGTCTAAGTAAGGTCGATGGTTGTTGCGAGATGTTATCGGACATGCAACGGTTTGTGGGATTCAAGCGAGCCTTCAAGATTGGTGACACTCTTTGGAACAATCGATAATATTACACTACATATTAACGAACTGGATCATTCGGTTTTGTGCTTAAATCTGTGAGTATACTTATGTGACCTTATGTTGTTGACTATAAATGGCAAAATGGGCAAGGAGTAACAGGTACGGGTTAAAATGGGTAGTTTTATGCGGGTTCAAAAATAGCGGGTGGGTCAAATATGATTACAATTATAAAATTTTAATAATAACATTTAATTTTAGAATAAAACAAATTTTGAAAGCTTTTGTGGAGCACACTTGATCAGGATAAGAAACTTTTATCTTATATAAATTGATGTGGATTAGTTAGGAAACCTCATTTTGTAACATGGGTGAACTACATGGTTTCCGAATATTTATATTATATTAGTTTGAACTACTAGTCTCTAAATTACTTGGTTTGTGTCGATTGTGTTTGTTTAGGATTTTCTTACACAATCTGACTATATTTATGGCAATACAATGTAGAAGATAGACTATTGTATAGGACATGGCGTTCTCTCCGGTGTTGTGCACTTACATCCATATTAGGTCTACTATTAAGTGGTAACTTTCTTTCATGGGTTTGGAATCGAGGTGGTAATGGTGTATTGGCTGGGTAATAGGTCATAAGCATTGGTTGAAACACTAAGGAAGGCATAAGCTTTTAATCGGAAGTTATGTAGGAATGGTATTCGAATCGATGTATTCATATATACTTTAGCTGAATTTTCCACCACTACCAATTCTTATGATGGTCATTTGAGATTGCATAATCTAATTGTTACATTTTCTAATGGCGCTTAATTTTTTTCTAAACATGTTATAGCATGTGTTGGTTAACCTTTGTCATTTTGCTACCAATGGGATTAAGAAGGACAAAGGAAAAATCACGACTAAGTTGATTAAAAGAAGAACATAACAATATTCTGATCAATATTCCAACCATGTTTATAAAAATCATGTCATGCTCGAAAGTAACGTGACTACCTTCTGGCCAGCATTACATGTTCATAAATATGAATATTAACAATATCATGTTTTATATGAGTAGCATCTACAACCTTATTTTAACAAACCAAACCAATAGCATTGGCGGTTTGAAGTGTTCCAATGTCAGTAATGGGCCAACATGTGTCGGGTATTATGATATCTTGATTTAGAGTATTAGTCAGCGTATTAGTGTATATATATAGATATCCTATTTCATTTGTTAACCATTGTTGACCCTCTTCATATTTAGCATGCGAAACTACAAGACTTTGAACAAAAAGAGCAATCCATCGAAGTAAGGTTAGTTATCTACCACCTTTCTCCATGTCTATTCCTTTTAGGTCAATTCTTTTCATGTGATCAAGAAGTCGGAAGCAACCCAGCAGCGAGCGGGGCAACAATTTTAGCAATTTTTTTTTGTTGTGTACCTTTTGTCAGGATTTTCTTTTTTTTTTTAAATTGAATATTGATGTTTGAAAATCATGATCGGTTGTTACTATTGTGCACGGTTATCCCACCAAAACTCCCAAAAAAAGCGTAAAAGAAAACAAGCGGGCGAACAAAGGATCTGGGCTACAAAAGATATAAAGAAAACATGCCGGACAAGCGTATACACTAACAAAAGGTAATGAACAACATAAAATGGCGTAAACTTTGAATAACATTTAGGATTTAGATGAATTTATATAAATGCAGGGTGCACAACTTAAAGAACTCATCTCATTACTTTTGGGTAATGGATATGTGAGGAGTTGTTCTCCTTTAGGAAGATCGATGGTAAGATTAATATGGAAATTAGCATATGAATGGCATATCTTAGCTTTAGGAGGCTGAGCATAGAATTTTCCTAGATAAATGTGTTAATTTTCTTTTTAACAGAACATATAGGATTCATATTCCCATAATGTAAATAAAGTGAGTTATTTAGTTTAACAAGACCTATAATGGTTGTCAAAGATGGAGGTATAATAGGTTTTCGTGGCATGTTAAATGCATATGTCGGTTGGTGCATTTCTTATTGGATTTGGTTTGAGTGAAATTCAAAGGTATCGGATAAATATTATTATAACGGTCAAAAGGTTCTTTCTCATAAAGTCAATATAGCGGATGTAAAACATTGACTCTTATTGAAATGGATCGGTGCGGATGTAGTGTAGAAAATAAATCTACAACGTTGAATTTGTATCTTTTAAGGGCTTGGATTGTAGATAACATTTTCCACATTTCTTTAGAATATAATTTTTCTATGATGGACTGGCTTATTGGGGATAATATCATTCCAGTTTCATCTTGACAAGCTTAATCAAGATGGTGGAAACAGAGTTGTTTAGGTAAACAAGATCTTTTTTTTGAAAATGACAAAATGGATGGGTGGGTTAGAATTATAAAATGTATGGGTTCAGTGGTAGGACTTGCTTTACCATAAACACCTTAACCAATATCTATACACCATTTGCTTACTTTAGTAGTAATCAAAACTTCCAATATTAGCTTGATGGTTGTTAGGAAATTAAAATACACTATCAACCGGTTCTCTTTTGAGCTATATTGTTATATTTTTTTCATCAATTAGAAGTAAGCATTATTTATATGGTAATTACGGTAGATATTTGAGATGATGATAGAATTCATGCATGGATGATCTATATAATGAGATGGTATGATATTCTAGACTTTTAACTCTTAAATGCAATCTCAAATACATATGCTTTAAAAAATACCTATTTGAAACTTTTGACTATAAGTAAATGTTAGTGATGATTAAAAAAGAGAACTTTTCAAGAAATTTGTAGCACAAATAGTATGGGATGATGATAATGTGCAAATTGGTAATTGGATCAAAGCTTCTCAAAAAGTGAAAGTATTGATTTATCTCATAGCACTTGCTTAAATAAAAAAAGGTTACAAATTATTGGATGCTTGGAAGTAGTCGGTTATGTACTTATATATGATGATGCTAATTAGTGAATTTTTATTTAAACACAAGAACTGATAATGAAAGTATCGATTTTTTGTGTTTAGGGACCCTGATTTAGTATTCTACAATCCGATGTTAGGGTTATACCAAAGGAAATGCATATGCACAGGTGAAGTTTGTACATTGAGTTTGTGGTATCATTATGTGCTATGTTAATTTTGTAAATTTAAATTTGGTGTTATGATTTTGAATAACTATGTTGATAGGTTACAATAACTCATTTCATTATAGCGGGATTCAACCATGTCATCAAGCAGGACCACTTAGGGATTGGTACTTAAGATCCGTTTTCTTTAAGTACATGTTATAATATTGATTAGGACATACATCAATAAACAATGCATTGACTATTTGTTTTTGGTAAAATTCTCTGATTGTGTCATTTTATTTGTAGTTGTTAGCATGAAGAAGGTAATTGAAAAACATACTCACTTGATAAACTTGAAGAGTTGGTAGGGGGATCTTAATACGGATGTATTTGAGTAAGTTGCATCAAAGGTAATATTAAAGGGTATAATTGTTTTTTATCGTTTCCTTATTTCCCTTTTCAAAGTACAAATAGGATATAGCATTCTCTTATATATAGCGTTTAAAAGTAAGAAATATTTAATTGATTAACATTACAAATAAATAAATGTATGGTATACACCATTAATAACTTCCTTTTAGTTTGACTTTTTCTTTTTTGCATATGTAGTTGTTACATATTAGAGTGTTTTTTGAAATGATGTCAAAAGCAAAGGCCGTCGACTTTCCCATTTGGTTTGTCTTTTGCAGATCTGTGTTCACACTGGGCAAGTATCGGTCAAATATAAGTAAAAGCAAGCGGGGTTTGAAGGTTGTGTTTGTGATGGATGGTATCTCTAAAACTACAACAAATGTGTGTATAAAGAAAGAAGTCTTGAAGGTCTTTGAACAAAGTTGTATTATATCGTGTATGTATCATTGGTGTAATCACGTTATATTATCATGGTTCATTATTTTTTTAATGTTACAAGCTTTAATACCAACAAATTTTTGAAATCACACATGTTTTATATTTAAAATCAACCTTTATTTTATTTTGGCATTAAGATAGTTTGTATCGATTGGCTTGCTATTTTAAATTTAACAATTTCGTTATTACTTTTATTGTTCGTTTATCTATTTTATTTAAAAGCTAACGGTTAATCGGCGGTGCAATAGTGTACCAATAAAATCATATAAATAATGGGATTATGTAACACTACATACTAAAAATAGAAAAAAGCATACATAAGTATTGAACCAGTTCGCCCCAGCGATTCAATCAATTAAAGCGTGAACAGACTACTAAATTGGAACGATAAAAAAATCGAGTTTTTAAACATTCTGATTAAAAGTATGTAAGAATGGGAAATCTAACTATGTGAAATGTGATGGTTGTTGGTACGCAAAGGTTGGGCGGATTGATGAAGCGGAGACATGTTACTTCGTGGAGCTCAATAAGCTTGTTGATAAATGGGTCTGCGAATAGTGCTTTAAGCCTATGCGTAGTTAGGGGCCGATTGAAAATGGTGTGCATCTAACTGATTATTGACGAGATTGGTTGTTGTATTAAAATTCATTTGTGTACATCAGTATTCTTAACTATCCACTCATATGCTAATAGAAATTAGAAACCGTATAAATTAAATCTTTTAAATTCGCTTTAAGTCATCATAACTAATCAATCAACCTTTTACTACAAATTTTTTAATTGTTTTTTCAGTCGTATAATTATCAGGTTCTATGACCACTAGGATGATACGAAATGTTAACTTTTATGTATGGAGTAGGACCAGGTCTCTGTGCTGCGGTAGCTATAAAGAAAGTAAATGGTGGTCAAATACTTAGGCATATATGTATTAGTATAATCAATATACATAACAATATTGAAGAAAAGTATAGAAAAATGTTACATTTTTTATTGGCATTTCAAATCCTGGGAGATCTATCCATTGCAGGTGAGGATACTACAAAATAGAAGACGATACGGTTTGAGTTATGAATATGATTGTTTATAAAAACTTTTTGGGAACACACTTGTCCAGAAATATATCAATTACATATCACCTGTAGCTTTTCGTTTACCTCTACTGTCACTTGCCGGCTGCTGATGCACTAAAACATTGTCCACCATCTGACTACTCTACACGTTGTGCGCAACACCAAGCTTGTGTGCAGAAGAAATAGCAGCATCCGAAGAACCTGATGGTGTGCTCTGAACAATACCAGCAGAAAAGTCTAGAATTTGTAGGCCAGAACTACATTTTCCAACAATAGTAGAGAAACTATAAAGACCCACACTTCTGTGAAAACACGAAAACCAGTGTATGCAGTATGCTACTGACCCGAAAACTGTTTTTTTCAGACACGCTATTGGGCGAAAACCAGTGTATGCAGTATGCTATATGATCGAGAGAGTGGGTGCTAGCTCGATTCAGTAAATGATCCAATCTCCATTTGCGTCAAACAAAGCCTACAAAAGAAATCACATTTCAATTCCAAATCAATCACAAACTATATTGTTTGCCTTTAATAAAATCAGCTTATAAATTTTACGCAGGGTAAATAACGCTGTTACAATATCTATCTAAATATTTGATTAAAATTATTTATGAGGTTCTCTGGTGAAGAATGGCTTTGAAAGACTTTCAACCCTTTTATGCCACTCCCCTTGTAGCAAAAGGTCATTTAACGTGACGTGAAAACTATCGAAGTGTATATAAATAATATGATATGTACTTACCTTGTAAGGAAATCTAAGGTAATCTTTCCAAGGCCTATTTTGTGTGCGACATTTTCAAGTAGTCAAGTCGAGAAAGAGAACATACAGGGAATTGGAGGTAGCATTCTAAAAAGAAATAATAATAACCTGGTCCCGGGCATCTACCATTATACCCATAATGGTTGGCCATACTATTGCAATCCATGTTCTGCATTGTAACTATACTTTCATGTCATTAAGTGGTCATTAAACTTAGTAAAAGTGGTCCATTTAATTATTTACCAATGACTTGTGTTAGGTACTTGAGAAAGTAACGTATGCTACTTGATGACATAATTCCTTACCTTTGAGATCATAATTTTTTTTCATCTGCAAGAATGCGTATATGTAAGCCGTGACACAAAATAAGTATATTAAAAATGCAAGTGAAGTAACAGAAGTTTCTTATCAACAAAACCATGGCTAAAGTATGTTTCACATTAAAGTACAACTATTATCTATCGTAAAGATTATGTCCATAGCATAATGCGCGTATCAGCAATTTTCATTGGATAAACAAAACAGTTTCTATACCTAATATTCTTAAGGACATGTGAATATCTAGACTTTCAGAAATAAAAGAAGTTTCTAAGCAATATGAAGCTAAAAATCTGATATACAGGTTCAGTTCAGTGTGGGCTATCTTTGTTAATGTTCTAAAAAAATGTACATATAAAAAATATAGGTAGAATTAGAGTACGTTGAACGAAACATATAGGCTGAAAGTCACCCATAGTGTATTCACAATGCATGAAACTCCCTAACTCAACTTTTATGCTAAAGTAAACTTCTTTAAATCATTTTAAACTTCTCGGAATTATGTGGAGGTTAATGATTGATAAAGGTTACTTCTTTTGCGATAATTTAAAGAACCATATTAGTTCTGTTGTGAAAAGAAAGTGGACAGTCTTCTTCACAATAAAGCTAATAAAGTAAGAATAGTAGAGGTGGCAATATCCTCATATTGATCGATTCATGTTTAGTTTAAGGATCAAAATGGGAAACTTCCTGATACATCACTATGAAATAGTTTTCATCGAAAGGTAAAAGGAGACACATATTATAGGACACTGCAATAGAGTATACCAAGATTCATTACCTAAATAAATTAGCATACTTGTGCAAAGTGCAGACAATATAGTGAAAGTAATACTCGAAAAGAGAATTCATAACTCGCACCATTTTTTCAAAACCCATGTTGTTGAAAATTCATTTGATGATCGTATGAGCAATTGTATGTTCTTTATTTAAAAAAAAGAAAAAAAATTTGTGTCACGGCTTACATACCCGTCCTTCTGCCTGCCCTCATATCCATGCCACTTACAGTTTTTTGGGCTCTGTTCTGCCTAATTCTCTCCTGCATAATATACTGTAATAAATAAGTACATCTGAGAAGAAGCTTAAATCTATATAAGAGAACAAAAAAGAAAAGTAAATCCGAAAAGCTCGAAACTACTTACCAATCATCACCATGAGGCTGAAAGTTGGCATTGTGTTTGGCTTGCCTGGTTTCAATATGGTGAACACGACATTGCTGCAATATAACACACTGGGTACCTAACAGCAGCACGTGTAGTCTCGAGACCACCTATAAACATCAAGTATCATAAAATTCAGTGGGACAACCAAGTAAGCTACTAATATAATCAAATTCTAACCGAAATAGAAATATACAATTGGTCATACGGTCATCATTATCGATAACTACTTGCCCGTGCATGACCATGATTTGAATGTGAACTGGAACGACCAGTTATCTTTTGTCCGTTCGCACCTACAATAGTAGCAGTTGCTAGTGGGTTAACAAAAGAAGCACAATATTTTGACTCCTTTATATGCCTAAGTTAACTTCTAATGGGAAACGAATTATCTTACAAAACAGGTACTCGGCTACTACATTAAAGGATTGACCACAACCGTTTAGATAGAACACATATTTTCCAGGCGTTGTTATCTTGGCTAGAAAGTAAGACCACAAAGTGCTTATTTGCTGAAAACGATAACAGATAAGGAGTTAGATAAACATTACCAAACATCGTGTTGCTCACCATTCATGGCCTCTGAGACGCAACCTTTGAATCACACCCTCTGAACCACACCCCTGGACTACACCCCATGTGAATCACAATCCTGAACGACAATATGTGGCTTAGGTCTACAAATATAGAGATAAATCCAATGCTCAAAGACGGACACACTTACATGGAATATGAATTCTATATTGTCGTTGTAATTAAGTAATTCCTTGAAGCGTTGGGGGCTAATCTCTTATAGCTGCACCAACAGCTTCAGCTATTCTCCTTCCCAGAAATCAGCCGCTCAATATGTTACCCACAATCCATATATGGCGACCAAGCTCCCCCACCATGTTGATCTTTGGGTCCATATTAACAACCTGTACCGTCAAAAATAGAGTAGTTATTAGGTGAGTAACGCAATCTATGGACCGATGAAGCAAACAGATGCAATACCTATTAAAGCTTGAAAGAACTTAAAAGAATTAGTTTGCTATAAAGAATTAGTTACCTCCCTTTTTTTTTTTTTTTTTTTGATTCTTTTGATTGGCCTAATTGTCTGACCAACTAATAATTGACCAACCCTTTGTTCACCAGCAAGACCAGCAGCTCAAAATACACGAAACCTGTAAAATAATGAGACTGAATTAGTTATAACTCAACCGTCTTTCTTTTCTGTTTCCTCGGTCGATCATTTTTAACCGCTTTTATGCTTTTTCAGAAAGACTACTATTTATTAATGGAAATTTTGTTGCGGCGTATATGTTCTCATGAGCACAAAGACCATATATATTAATCTAAGCAAGATCTCCAATGTTTGTATCAGCAAACAATGCACTACTAATGCAAAATATTACATTATAAAATGTAATGCTAAGTGTAGCTGCAAGTGATCTCTTCATCATCATCTATCATTATTGTCATATAAAATTTCTTCTCAGTTAGCATTGTTTCAGTATCCATGATGCACATAGCATACACGTGTAGATACACCGATTTCATGTGTTTCACTATATACTCACGGAAAAAAAAAAAAAAAAAAAGGAATGTTGGGCCAAACGTTACACGATAGTGGGTTGAGGTGTTAACTGGTAATAGAAGTATTTTTCTCTTAGTATACAGTAAATATGGTTTCTTCAATTTTTGATTTTGAGTTAGCGGTTGATAATACTTGTTCTTATCTATCTTAGGTATTAACTGATAATCCTACCTTTGTCGCGATTAGATCAATATTAGATATTATCTGGAACTTGCATGTAACTATTCAGAGATGAACAATCTATCTTAGTTGATAATACTTGTGTTTATCTAAGGCTATACGCTATCCAACACACATGGAATATATGATGCATACATAAATTACATCACAGAAATAATATAAACATTACTGAGCAATCTAAATACCAAAAAGATTAAATTTTTTCACGTTTCATAGCATAATCATCAAATTAAAAAAGACAAAACAAATATTAACAATATCATCTTTTTGTATCTGAATCTTTTGGAACCGACAAATAGCCACGGATCGAATTGGGCGGTACCCAAAAATAAAAAACACTATTACTTACCTAACGAATTCGAAGCAGCCGCGATAACAACCTTACACTTCGATCGGAATTCTCCTATGTATAAGCCTTGCAAACAAATTTTAGACCGTTATGTAATTAACCTTTGGATCGAATTGATAGCAGCGATGAATATTATTGTCGAACGAATGAGATGGTAAGGATAATTATCCGAATGAATGAGGGTTCTTCTTTTTGGGGCTGACAACTAACCCAAACAGGAAACAAATTCTATATAGGTATTAGAAAAAAATGTTACTAGCGAAAAAGTTTACTATTGTTTTTTTCGTTAAACAGAGGCTACTTAAGTTTCTGGTCACCTGTATATAAGTATTCCTGTATGTTTTAACCTTCTACTATGTTTTTAGGTTTTTTTTTTTTTTTTTTTTTCGTTAATTTCAAAAATGGTCCCTCAGACTAACTGTCGTTAGTTTTTTCCATTAGCTAACGCCATTTGTAAAAACATTCAGACTGGCATCTATTAGTCCTAACTTATCCTAACGGCCGTTTATACTTAACTCAATTTGGTTTTCATACATTTTGTCCGTTTTCTTACGTTTTGTGACTTTTTTACTTTTTTTGTTTATCACGTTTTTATAATTTCTTCGTTTTATAACGTTTTATTTTCTTTTTTCATCCGTTTTTTACGCCATTTTGTCCGTTTTCTTACGTTTTTCCCTGTTTTATACGTTTTCCATTTTCTTTACGTTTTGTCCGTTTTTTTTTATATATGTTTTGTCCGTTTATACCTTTTCCAGTTTATTACGTTGGTGTTTTTCTTACATTTTTATCTCTTTTCTTATTTTTCTGTTTTCGACGTTTTTCGTTTTCATACGATTTTGTTTATTTTTACACGTTTTCACACAATTTTATACACTTTTTATACACATTTTTACATACGTATAAAACATAACAAGTATAAAACATACAAACATATAAAACATACAAAGGTGTAGAAAAACATAAAACTAGTATGAAAATGTAAAAGACGAAGAAACATACACGCATATAAATGCGCACACAAATGTAATAAAAAATTATGAAAACCTATAAAACGTATGAAAATAAAGCGAAAAATAGATGAAAACGCGTTGAAAATGCACAAAAACGACGAAACGGAAAAACGTGACAACAAGAGAAAAACGTACATATAACGTAAACAATGTAAAGAAAGTACGACAAGAGAGAAAACATTCATAAACGATATAAAAGCGGATGAAAATGTATCTAAAATATACAAAGATATGCTAAGGAGAAAATGTAAAATTAAAAATTAAAATAAAAAATTAGAAAAAAAAACGCGATAGTAACTTTTTGTTAAGGTTCAAGAACCTATTTAATAAACCCAAACTATAGTAACTTCCTTGTAACATTTTAAACTATGGTGACGTGACAAGGTGAACCCAGAATCGACCGGTGCCCACCCTCGCAGTAACATTTATGTAACTTTTTAATCTTTGAGTAACTTTATTACTAAACCCGTTTACTTTGGTTACCTCTTTGTAACGAAAAAAACAATAGTAAAGGTGAATTTTTTTGCAAACTTTAGTAACTTTTTTGTCTAATAACCGTACATATTAATCTCGAGCGTCGGCGGGAAAAAATAATACTATCCGATAGTATCTGTCGGTGCTTTTTCGTATATAAAATAATCAGGCCCGGTGTAAGCCCATCAAAAACCCGTTACTGCCCATAGCAAAATATTTATAAGTCTAGGAAAAAAGGCGGTGTTTTTTTGGATCCAGGTAGCAGAAGTTTCCAGGTACACTTTACACACCAACACCGACTAAGAAATCCAGTGAGTTACACACTTACACTTGGGTCTTTTTTTTTTTTTTTTCTTTTTAATATCCTTATTGCAAATACTTGATTTTGTTTTCACGATATATGATGTATGGTCACACATGATCAGATTCTGATAAAATCAGAAGAAACAACATGATAAAGCAAAAGGTAAAATTTACTAGCATATGAATATATTTTTAGCGACGATATAGTAGTAATACTTGTGTTTTTCATTTGTTGTATGAAGCTTCGTCTTAATTTTTAGATATGACAATATTTTTATTTCTTGATTAGTGGAGGAAACTATACTAATAAATTACTTGATGCTATAGGTTGTAGAGATAGAAGCATAGAAAGTATTATTGACAAGCATAGAAACCTCTGTTTGTTTAACTCTTTAATTTTTATTTTATTTTATTTTTTGATGCGTATATTACTTCTTTAAGCTAATATGAAACCAATTTTAAGCTCATATGAAACCAATTCTGATGCGTAAATTATGTTTTTTTTAATGTATCAGTTGTGTGTACAATGTTGTTATAAGTCGTGTAGAGGCTGGTTAAGTGCAAAAGACCACGTCGACTGAAACTTTTTGTTTTTAAGAAAGTTTAATTCATATTAGCATAAAAGAGTAAATTGCAAAATTTGACTTAGGTAAATCCAACCAGGGCCACTGTAAGAAGTTGTCCACACGCGCAACTCCTCTCCCTACAAGCTTATGATGTTAACTTCAGGTATTATCAACATACTCTATTACAAATGGAGGTTAGTTCAATCTGTATTATGATGCTTTGTTATAGTTAAGCTGTTAAGAGGGTGTTTGGGATTGGTTGGTTATAGATTTTTATAATTTTTTTTTGCGGTCTGTAATATGCAGGTTACAGTGGTTCGTGTTACTTTGCTGAACATCATCTATGGAGGCGCATGTGTGTGTAAATCTTAAGGTAAATCTATAGCGTTCTATTTTAAAGAAATGATTAGTTGTACAAGAGACGTAGTAGGCATATGATACAGACATTTTTCATTACCTCTGATTTCATCATTTCAATTTTTCATTCTTGCATTTGTGAATATGGTTACATTTGGAAAGACAGCGAATGTGACAGATGTGATCGTACAAAAAAACTTCATTATGCGAAAGATCAGATTTGAAGACTTGATACCAATTTTGTGTTGACTTTAGTTATTGTGCTATATAAATAGTTTGAATCTAATAGGTCTTGTGTTTTGAATTGTACAGACTCATGCAATGGTCACAGACTTTTGGGCTGTTAGTGGTGGTGTAGGACAAAGAAGGAGGATGAGTGTATAAGGAAGGGGGTTAATTTAATGGTTGCTACCCTGGGCCATTTGACGTTTCCAAAACACGAAAGGGTTTATATATAAGAACCTTATGGTATAGTTTTTTTTATTGCATATTCAACTCTTTTAGAGTAACTTACGACGCAAAAAGTTCTGCGCTTTTAAGACTTATTATAGACCATAGTTGAATCTTGAGTGACAAAAACGGTGATTTTGGCCAATTCGTGAAGAGTTGGTTTAAACCAAAAAACATTGTTGGTTGTCTAAAGGAAACATATGTTTTTCATATCGTAATTACCAAAACAGAAATAAAAGTAGTTACCAGCTTTTCTTTTTTGAGTAAAACTATTTAGAAAGTTGTATATAGTAAAAAAAAACATACTTTTTATCTGAAGTGACTGAGTAATAAAGGGGTGTTTGGTATGGCTTTACGTTTGCAAATGAGAAAAGCTAGAATCGTCAAGACACATCAAATCCATGCTTATTTGTGACAATATTTAATATATTTTCAATATATGTTGCAGAAGAAGATGTCGAGGTCGATGTGACCGAATAAAATGCTGCTAATGTAGAGAGGTCGAGGTGACCGAAGAAATGAATGCTAATGTAAAGAGGTCACCTGCAGCAATCACCACAAGTTACGGCTGCCGACGAGGTACATAGCTTTTATCCATTTGATCTTTGTCAACAATGTTAACATGTCTAACCATTAATGATCACGCCCCTTTTTGAAATCAGATAGACGCATTATATTATTAACTCCAAAGTGATAAAAGGGTATCCAATTGGTGCTGCATCAGTAGGGAGGTCACTTAACATACACTACTAAAAAAGCTGAATATAACATGATATATGGTTTTTTGAGAAAAGGTCACATTGTGTTTAAAATATATTCAGGATTAGATTTGTTCATCGAACTAACCTTTTTGCAAGCATACCATATTTATTTAGTATACAAGTTTTATTGCATAAATGATAAGGAATAGCCTAGAAAATGGCTTTTAAAATTGTGGGATCAATTTGTATTAAGATTAATTATGTCGAATATGGGTATAGAAAGTACTCTAGCGTAACAGAATCTCAAGATAGCGAACTCGCCTTATTTCTATCAGCACTAAAACCAGTATATCTGAGTACTTGAACCGCTTAAACCGTCTTTTTTTACTACTTGAAATTTCATGTGCATCCAAACCAGACTTTTTGTGGCTTCTATCCATTTGAACGTTTCCTTTTTAGCTATTAAATAGATGGTGATTCTTTTTGAAAGGTCCATATTGAGTATTACTATGGAAAGCGAATATAATTTATCCATCCTAATTTACCACATTACGCTTCGTTTGTTTGTTAGATTGAAACCGACTGGGAAGCATCAAGATGGAACCACAGTTGTGACTAAAGGATACAATGGGGTGCTATTTGAGTTCAAATTCCGCTTATTGTCCCAAACTACGACTATTATGTCCGTTAAGTAAATGCGGTACGCTGGTATGTACCGAGTTTAATGATATTTGTTTAAGTCTGGCATAGTTGGAAAAGGTGAAAATCAGTAACGATTTGGTGAGTTTGAGTAACGCTTCGAAGTACGATAGGTTTTGGTTGCGAGAAAAAATAGATTGCGCGTGTGGACAACTTCTCGCGTCTCATGCTATGACGTTTCCGATATTCATATACTAGCGGATTTTTTACATAGGATTTTTTCCTTATTTGGTAGATCAGCAGCTGTGCATTACATGATCCATAATACAACTTTTGAGCGACCTGTAAGTTAGCATTATTTTAATACAAAAATGCACAATCTTTGTTTTGTTTTTGCTGGTATGGAACTTGCAGTGTGTTTGTGAGATTGCAATGTTTAATATAGGTGTAAATATGAGTGTCTATTACGTACCTAAGGTCCAAAAAAATTAAAAAAAAAACTCCGCCGCAACGCGGCGAGGGGTTTCCACCTCGTATATATGTAGGAGGTACCGACCATTCGATATACTAAATCACCGACCAGCATGTTAGAAATTATAAAAAAGTTGCACCGACACTGTGTTTTAATATATATGTATAACAAGTATTCGGAACCCGCCGCGATGCGGCGGGGTGTTCCGATACTTTTTTTTGCGGTGGTTCGTTATGGCTTTTGTTCGGCTGAGGTTTGTATATGTTCTAGTTTTTCTTTTTCGTTCTGCGTTTTTTTTACCATATATATTTTTTTAATTGGTGTATTTTTTACTGTAATGTTTTGTGGGCTCATAGTTTTTTGTTAACTATTAGTATTGTCTTATATGTTTCCTATACCTATTTTCGATTTACCATATGACAATGCCTCCCAAACCGAATGTCGAAAAACTTCTTTTTTGTGTTTTTTTTTAAAACTTTGGCCTTTTTTGTATTTTTTTAAACTATGTGGGTTTTTTTGGCACTTTCATATTAACGTGTTGACTAATAGTGTTTGGTCCATTCATTTTTGACTCACCTAATTTTTGCTCAGTACACTTTCAATTGTCAGTCATCTAACCATGGCAGGGAAGCCTAACATTCAAGAACTCTTGGCAGCTTGTGGTTCGAGTGACCTCGCGACTGCTTTTAAGTTCCTTTTTAGCAGTGAGGTGACTGAAGATCGGAGTTTGTTGTACAGTTTGGAAGAGGAACGTGACCAGTTGGAGCGCAAGGTTCACAAAAGGGAGACAACCATTAGGGAAACTCACAGGTTTGGGCCTTTCGTTGGGCAAGCTGTAGATGGTTTAGGTGGTCTGGTGGAGCTGCAACGTGTTAATAGGGAAACTTTGGTTGCTCTTGGGGCCCTTTTGGATGCAGTGCGTGGTGGGATAGCGGTGAAGGAGAGGCAAGTTGGGCTGATGGAGCAGAATGAGGGGATGTCTGATTAGTGTAGTGGTGTGTGGCTTTTGTTGGTGGCTTTTTTTCAGCTGTTTCGTTGATGGATTGTTTGCAGCTTTGATTTGTTGGATTAGGCATGGTTGGTTAGTATTATTAGTAATGTTTTTATAAATTTATGTATAGTGACTTGATGGATGTATCCTTTGGTAGGGTACCATTTTGTTTTGTGTAGGATACTCTATCTGATGTAAGGAAACTATTGTACGTTTGTCTATGGTAATGGAAAATTAGTATCTTTAGCCTATCTATGTTTGATTCTTTTATACTTTTATGCTGATGGTGTTCAGATTGTTTTGTCTCCATTACGCACGCGCATGAGCCTTTTATCTGTTAGGTGTCTGGCAAGGTGTTTGTAGTGGTTTGGACTGTGTTGGCAGGTTTCAATTTTGCTGTTCAATTGTGCATGCCTCTGTGTGCCTAAACTATTTTATGTTGCTTTTTGGCATAGGTCTTTGTAGTGGTTTATACTGTTGGTAGTGGTCTGCGGATTGTCCCTTTTCTTTTGTATAAATGTTACCTTTGCCTTGTGTTTGGTTGTGTTTGGTCTTGTTGAATGATATACTTATTGTGGCTGCTATGTCGCGTCCTGGTTGTCTTGCGGAACTTGGTTTTGCGTGTGATAGTGATGCTCTCCAGGATCAGATGTGCCTTTTTTTCGAAATGGAAGTTATTGCTGCGCTTGAATTGGAGACTATGGTACGTGTGCGTTGTTTCGAAATCGCTGCACGTATTAGGTATCTGGATGACTTAATCCAGGAGGTTCTTCAGGAACGGCGTGATCCGGTGGTGGCAAATTCGGTTACGTTTCTCAGGGAGGTGCGGGCACATGAGCATTTTAAACAGGTTATGTTTCAGGGAATGCTACGTGAGGCTCATACGGCTCTTCGAGCTGCAGCAGGTTACATTGTAATTGTTTATTGTCTTTGTATGGTGTTTGTTTGTGTGACATCAAGGATCATGAGTTTCAAGCATAATGTAAACTCAAAGTGTAGTTACTTTTATTGCCTGTGTGTTTAGTGAGAGTTTAGCTCTTAACCATTGGTTTTCTGTAGTAGTGTTTTAGTTGGTGTTGTTTTGCCTGGTGTGGTGTTTGGTTAGTTTCTGATGTGGGCTGTGTCTTTGTTCAGTTGTATGGTCAGGCTTTAAGTGCCTTGTTGCTTGAGTTGGAATGTATGTGTGGTGCCTAATCTTTAATAAACATTGTTCTGTTGTGGTTATAATTTTTCGAATGCATTTGTCCTTTTACTAATGTGGGTTGTGGCGAAACATTTTGTGTACACGATAGTAACGTAATTTAACTGCTGTTAGTACAGGGAAAACGACATGGCTTAGCATGCATGGCTACAGCTTTAACAGTTGGATGACTGTTTCAGTTACATCTGATACTACTTACGGTCCTATAGTTCCTAATAGTTACTGTACATTTCCTAGGATTACATAGTTGTATGTGATAATTATAGCTACTGGTACCTTACATTAGGCAGATACAAAACCGGTAGTCTGAGAAGTTTTAGTCTTTTTTAGCTTTTTTGGTTTGTGGAACAGGAGTGCTACCTTCACCCTCTGGCAGTGTGCCGGTTTCTTCCTCTGGGAAGAGCTCCTTGCGGACCCTTGCTGGTGCACTTGTTGCTGGTTCTTTGTGTTTTTCTGCTGGTTCAGCCGTGTGGGGTGGTGGCGTGATTGCCTCTGTAGATATTTCTTTTGCGATTTCCACGACGGGTGTTGAAGATGAGGCACTTTCTTCTAAGTATTCTGGAATTGGTGGCAGTACTTGGACAACAATTGGAGGAGGTTGTGCTTGCACTGCGGGTAATTCTGTTGCGCTGTCCAGGATGAGCCTAGCATTTCCTCGTCGGATCCCTGTGGCAAAGTGCACTTTGAATAAACGCCTAGTTTGTTGCAAGTCCCTGATGATTGCTGGTAGATCATATGGGTTGGGTTCAGGTATGTAACTAAAAAGCTCTCCACATGGAGGCAGCAGTGAATGTGCAGCTGGGCTGAAGCAAGTGACCGCTACCGTGCCAGTGTTGTCTGTGAGAGATGTTCTGAAGCAGTAGCTGTGACACAGTTATGTGATGCATGTTTCAGTATCTTGTGATAGATGTGTCAGGAAATGTTGGTAGATGTTAGTGGAGTATGCAAAGAACAAACCTGTAGTTTGGTGTCGGGACGCCCCCATATTGTTGGCAATGGAGGTGTGGCATCCATTCATTGATTTTTGTATGACACGTGCGGCACCTGTTAAAGTACCATCCTCTCCTTTCGTCTATCCATGTTATCGTAGCATCTATGGTGAACTGTTGTTGCTGCAATGAATTCAAGTACATTGTTGTTAGTAAATGGACTTTTGTATATGTTTTTTGTTGTGATTTAATGGTGATAATGTGGATACCGGATGCGCCTCTGGATTGAGTTCCAATAATGCATTGACATTCATAGTAGTCTGTTGTTGTTGTCTTACTGTTACACATCGCTCGGTCGTAGGCAACTGCAGCGTTGCTGTTGGACCGAGAAATTGCGGAGCCCTTTTGTGACACAGTAATTGTAAGGATATTAGAATAAATAAAAGATTTGGTAAATAAATATTTGTTGGTCAGTACTTACATTTCCCTTATGTGGTCTGCTTCTGGTATCGTTGGGTTCAGATAATAACTGGTGGCTGGTGTTGCGGATAGTTGAAGTCCAACTGTTTCACTATCTTTGGTTATGGCGTGCACAAATAAAGAGTTGTTAACTTTTTACATTGTGATTGTTACATACCTGCGAAACGCTTTGCCCAACATGAACTAACGGCAATGATTATTGGTTGTTCCATTGCTGGTAACAGGTTGACCTCAAATCCTACAACTGCCTCGTTCCAAAGGGTGAATGTTATGTTATTACCACTGCAAATAGGTAACACGAAGGTTAGTGGTAATATGTGTATATTGGTGTGTTGATGTGCCAACTTAAACGTACCTTAGGTTTTGTATTATTATGTTCCTGCGGGGAAATCCTGTTTGTGGTCGTGTCTCAGAATTCCCTTATATCACTGACATTGCGGATTATTCCTATGTAATATGTAGTTATATATTAGTATATGGAGACATAACTGTACATGCATATTCTGTGGTTGGTTTTGTTACCTGTTAAGATAGAATCCCTGGTTTCAGTCCGTGTGCCAACTTCATTGTAAGGGACAAAGTTGAAGTAATGGCGCGGGAAACCATCATCTTCTATTTCTGTAACCTTTGTGTATTTTCCGAAGAGCAATGTTAAGTTGTTGTTGACTGTTTGCTGCCAGTGTTCAGTTTTTTTGCAACCGTACCCTTCAATGTGATAGCAAGTGTTTATGTCGAGTTTTGTTTTGAATAGCTTCATGTTCCAGAGCTTCACATTGGCCTGTATCGCACCACCCTATGTATTTTTGTTTATCGATAATGGAGAGGCAATCAGTTTCTAATATTGTAGCTATTTGGGAAATGCTCTATGATGAAAGATTTGAAAATGTACCTTTTTGTCAAGTAGCATGTAGCACAACCCTGTCGGGTTGGGGTCAGGAACATTCCTGGACATCCACCTTCTGTAAACTCTTACGCGAAGTGGTTTTGCTAAGTCTGCTGGTGTAAGATTTTCCAGGTCGGTTTCCTCTTCTTCGACCATTATAGCCTTGCCTTTGTCCTGCTGCTCTAGTCGTTGGCTCGATGATGGGGTGCAGAAAACAGATGTGGTATCTGTTGAGGATACATTGGATCCTCCACCGCCGGTTGTGCCTCTGTTTCTTCAAGCTCTGCCTTGCGTTCCTCATGTTGCTTCAACTCTGTCGTTATACCCGCAACTTTCCTTTGTTCGCTTTCTTCTGTCACGGGAGTTTCTGAACTTTTGTTAGCCATTTCTCTAGACACATATAGAGTTATTAATTATGTTATGAAATATGTATATATGGAGTTGGTAGATTCACGATATATTTTTTAACTGGGTGATTTGACACTCTAGGCAAAAATAAATTCTAAGATGCAAGATACAATGACATGGGTCGATTTGCTTGGCATACCTATTGTCTGACCGTCATACTCAGCTAACGATGCAAATTATGTGTACGGAAAAGGAATTTGTAATAGTGATGAATGCATGTATGTATGCCTATGCAATGCGCTACATAAGATTATTTTGTTAGTGTTTTGGTTCCTGACACAAAAGTATACCTGATGCATCCTAATCCTGTTTAGAAAATCCCTGTAAACGATGTTCTTGGTTTCATTGTTGGGCCGATGTTTGTTCTCAGCTACAATCATTTTCAAGCCTGATTGTGACGTGCCCTTGAAAAGCGCGACGTACAGTTGGCCATGCCCGAATACTGGTCCAGGTAAGTATACCCCTATTTTTTGGAGCGATTGCCCTTGACTTTTGTTTATTGTCATAGCATAACAGACCTTCACCGGGAACTGTTTTCTTTTGAATATGAATGGGAGCTTTTCGTCTTTCATGGTTAAAATTATACGGGGTAGGAACACTTTTTGCAATTTCCTCGTACCAGTTATTATCTTCACTTCTAAAACCTTTGAAAGAAGTTGTGTGACAATCATACGGGTCCCATTACATAGGCCTCAGCTGGGTTCAAGTTGCATAACAACATGATAGGTGTACCTATTTTGAGTTGCAGTTGGTAGGGTGGCAATCCCGTGGGGTTGTGGGTATTCAAATAGTCAGTCGGATAAAGGAGTTCTGTAGAGCCACCGTCATTTCCTCCGGGAAGTGCATGGTCGATGCTTTTATATGTGTGAGTTGTACTTGATATCTTTTCCAATACCTCCGCATTTATAAGATCGGCTGTTTCGTTTTTTGGACAAACAATAGCTTTATCTTGGAGGTTATCGGTGCTAGGATGCTGGAGTGTTTGTTGATCGTAGATGAAGTTGATTAGTTCTTGTTTTCCATTTTCATTATCAGGTAGCTGGAACTGTTCTGCCACCTTGATCCATGACACGTTTTCAGGATCATCGGGATCACGTGTTCCTGTATTGTCGTCGCCTATATACAGTAACCACTGGGAAAATCTTTTGGTTTCCTCTCTTTCTGACGCGGTCATCCCTTCCCTTTCCAATCTCATGTTATGTTGTAGGACAAAAACTTTGAAGTACTGCCATACGTATGATTCTGATACTGAAAAGGCTATTATTTCATATTTGGACGCCCCTTTTTTAACCGGAAGTGTTTGCCTAAAGTCCCGAACATTAGTGATTTACTACCAAATGGTACGCTGTCAGTGTCACAGATATCCCTTAGCGTCCTGTCCAATGTTTCAAAACATTTTCGATCATTCATTGGTGCTTCGTCCCAAATCATTAAGTCAGTTTGTTTTAGCAAATTTCCAAGATGTGTATTCTTTTTTACGTTGCAAACCGACTCATCAGTCAATACCAAAGAAACTTTGAACCTTGAATGGGCCGTTCTACCTGCCGACAACAGCAAGGAAGCGATACCAGAAGATGCCACTGCTAGGACTATTTTACCGTATGACCTTAGGGTGGTTATCAAAGTTTTCCACAAAAATGTTTTCCCCGTACCACCGTGACCATACACGAATACCAATTCCTGTCGTTGAGCATCTATGCTACGCATAACAATATCAAAAATGTTTTTCTGTTCCTCGTTTAATTGAGGTATCAGCATATCCCTTTCTCGAGCCAGTTCTACACGGTTGTAACATTTTTCTTCCATTATCGCCTTATTGTTCAGTATGTTTAGTAATTCTCAGGAAGGCATTGGGAGACCGAATTCTTCTAAGGACCTGCCATGATGTGATAAACTTGACTGCAACTCGTAAAGGATATCGGCTTTCAGTTCTGGGTCATTCACATATAGTAGGTGCACGCCAAATAACTCATACAATGTCCTAGGAATGTCATCAGACATATGCCTCCAAAACTGTTCCCATAATGTCATTGGATTAGTTACATTACAAAACAGCAATATTTGTATGAATAGAGCCCGCATTTCTGCTGCAGATGCACTGATTGCTGCCTCTTCTAGTGCTGTTGACCATTCACCATCGTCTTCTAATAGACCCATGGCATCGGTTGCTGCTCTATTTGTTGTGTAAGTGTGGCCGTTAACTGTACGTATGTCAGGAAATGAAGTGCAACCTGTTTGATGACACAATAGGAGCCTTTGGTAGAACAGATCGCCAGAGCTTGGATGCACATATGCCATTCTCCCAATAGACGGTTTATTAAGATTGGTTCTTGGAAACCATTCCATGTCCTTTTTTGACCAAACAAATTCGGATGGGAATTTTAAATATGTGAGGTGCCTGCCCATGACGCTCGAAGCATTGAAGTTTAGCCATTCTGTTAGTGTTGTTCTCCGAGAATGCGGATTGTTCAGTAGTGATTCTAACCGATGACCATCCTTGAATGTAACACGTTGCATGTTCTCCAGGTGAACAGCGAGAAACTGGACCGCTGGCTCTCTGAAGTGAATATCAAAACCAAGTATTCGCCAACATGCTTCATGTGGACCTATGTATCGCGCATCTACAAAATTTTTAATCTCATCCACAACCGTCAATGAAGTTGGTGTAACCGGATGAGTGTTGCTGGTTGATGCACCAAGGCCTGTGAGCGGTGCAGTTTTTCTTGTTATACGTGCTACAATCTTGTCAGTTCCCTTTTATATGTATTTGAAAAGATATTTGATTAGCATTGTCCAGCTACAACATTCCACATTAATATGGGCATAAAACCTTTTGCATAGCTCTAAGTTGTAAGGGACAACGTAACCATTGTCAAGCTGCATGTTCTGGCGTGTTGCTTCAAATTGCTTGTCTCTCCGTCGATAATGGACATAGCCAGATTCATCAATGAATGTGCTGGGACAATACTCTTTCGGAAAATGCTTTTTACATGTATGTCGCTCACGCATACACGGAGCATTTGGGAATGCCTGTCCGCACGGACCGTGCATCATGAGTTCTGCAACAATTCTGAAGCCTTCAGGGTCAGCGTACTCGTCTGGCAATTCGGCTGAGATGAACCTGTCAACGTCTGCGGGGTTTGATATTTTTGAAGATACATCGTTCCAAAATAGCAAGTGACAATGTGGGAGGCCACGCTTTTAAAACTCAATTGTGTATAACACTGCAACAAAATTTAGACATTGTAAGTATTTGTTAGATTGTTTCTGAAGCTGATGTGTTGACAGTTATATGATGACTCGAAAAAAAAAAAGGCACATATTATCTAATAAAATCATTGAGTACCCACCTGCACTGATAATGCCAAGCGGTCTCTTGTCACGGATGTACTTTATCAGCCTATGGATCTTGCGCTCAAAAACACGGTCAATGACATCCGATCTATCAGCAGTCGTTAGGCGTGGGAATTCTGTCATGTATTCTTCAATCTCTGGCCACCTGACATTGCATGTGAAGGTAACAAAAAAGGTAGGATTTCCACGAACCCTACAAATGGCCAACGCATCAAGATAGTGACTGTACATGTATCGTGGTCCACCAGTGAATGATGCAGGCAATATGATTCTTGAGCCAACATCGGAACCCTCATGGTCTCCCCTTGCCACTGCATCATATAAACCATTCAAAAACTCCCCCTAATATCCGACTGGTACTTTCGGACGAAATCCATACGCTCCTGTTCAATAGCACAATACGCGGTGACAACATATTGTTGGAATAAACGCCCGCCTCATGTAAGAAGCCCATAACGGTTATAACGGTCATGCAACAGGTAAGAGTAATAAGCATTCATGGACATCTTTTTCTCAACATTTGTATCCAGGCCGCCAACATTTCTTAGCTTTAAATCAAGATGATACCCTTGTTCACCGTAAACGAAAAGCAACGAAAACTGAAGGGAAATGTAGCAAGGATGGAGTTTGTTAATGCGTTGTGGTTCGCCTGAATGTAATTCAACAACTACATCAAACTCGCTCAATGCCTCTGGACCGGGTTCAAATACAATTGCTCCAATACAATCGGCTGTGGGAAGCTCATGTCTGGCTGAACCAACGACACCATAAAGTGCCACTTTGAATTCTGGAACACTTTGGTCTTGCAGCTTATCGCGAGCCATCCTAAAAAGCTGAACCAAAGCATTATTGTGGTCAAGGAAATCAATCAACCCCTCTACAATGTTGCGATGAAACACTCTTTCCGCGCCTCTGTCAAAGTGTATTAACCTATTGTCAACTTCATGGTCTGTGTCGTAGATATATAGCTGCAGGAACCTTGGATCTTCACCTTCAACCGGGCACATACGACCAATCCTATGATATATCTGACATGAAATTTTAAAAACGTAGGGACCTCTTCCTGTGGTTACCATCTCATCAATAGACGCACCTAAAGATGTCATTGCAAACATTTGGTTGTAGCCACGGATATTGGTCAGAAAATGTGGGTCCTCAAATAACTGTCGTATAAAGGGTGGATATTCCCAAGGTATTGACAACCGTACTTTGCCTCCCATACAACAACGGTGATATAATGGTCCTGAAGAACGTGTAGAATTACTCAAACGCTCTTCATACCAAAACCGTGCGTGACAGTGCCTACAAATACAGTTACATGAACCGAACCTTTCATACTGTTGTGGAGCACCTAAAGTTTGGGAAAAAGCTATTATTAATACATTAGGAAGAAAAATACAACAAATAACTGTATTAACCTCTTCAAATACCATGAAATATGTATACCTCTAACAAAAGGAGGTCTTGCATGGCTAGATGATGCAACATCCCCAACAGCTGTAGGAAAACCCGATGGATGTCCACCAGATATATCTACGAACGGCGCTGTTTCATCGTAAATAGGTATTAGCATTCAATTCAAAGAACATGGGGACACAGTTATCAAAACGAATGGCAACATATCGTTACCAGTACAATTAAATGTACCTGTATAGGCACGTGGTGGAACATGAGGCATGCTTGCAGAAACATTCTATGGACGATTACCAGATAAAGGTACAGGTATTGCTGTGTTATAGGAAGTAAGTAAATGTTATGTTTCAATTTCACAACGATGAGTGAACAACGTTTCACAAAAGAGGAAAACATGGCACGTTAAAACAAAACAAACCTGTATTGCCAGATGATCGAACGCTACGCCCACGCCTAGAAACATACGGAAAACGACCACCACGTAAATCCGAGGACGGTACTAGATTACATGGGATAGATGTTATTGTCCAATTCCGTGAGGAACAAAATGCAAGTATTCAATAAATAGGAACACACAATGGCTGCTAAAATAGATTGTACCTGTACAGGGACCTGATGGGATACCATGTGTGGTCCTAGCAATATTCGGTGAACAACCACCAGCTAAACCCGTTGGCGGCTCTGCATCATAGTAGATAAGTGTTATCATCCATTTTCGGTAAACATGGAAACACGGTTACAAAGAAAGAAGTACACATTATGATTCTCAAAACTAAACATACTCGTTCCTGTTTCAATTCCCCGTGAGGTGGCATCAGATTGGCCAAGACCATCTGGAACTACACCCATACTGTTCAAAGGTTCAGCATCGGGCAAACGGTTCTGAACCATTGGGACAGGCACACGTGCAACTGCATTCATGTAAGAGGCTTATGACAGTCGTTGCCGTAAGCACCTCAGAAACATTGCCATCAACCAAGCAACCAAAATCAGTTGAGCAAAGCCAGCTGACTTACAGTTGCCCAACGTAGTCGTTGCACCAACAACGACAAATTCATTCAACATAGGCACGCTGTCATACGTCGTTGCACGTGGCATGCCAGACCCAGAATCACCAAATGTTAATCCCGGAAACACACCTTCAGTACATTGACACCAATAAGGTTAGACACACAACCATACACATATGGAAACTGAAACAATGTATGAAACAAACGGCTGTCATCAGATGACAATCAACATCGCCTACGATTCGGTGAGCTGCCACAATCATCTGAAATAGGTATGCCACACACATCATGGACAGACATCCCTTCACCTGCAATAGTTAAGTAGAAGTATAATAAGACCCTATGAGGGATATGAAAACCCAAATAAACAAAATAAGCATATAATGTAGTGAAACATACGTTGAGTTATGGAAGCGATCCTTCTCTTCCTGCTCCCACGATCTGGTCCTGAAATTTGGCTACCTATTTCACCAACCTGAGCAGCACCGTCAACTGGCAACGGACAAATTGTCCCCGCTCAAAAGTCCAATTTAAACGGACCAGTACCTATACAGTAACAGGACAACAAAACCGTTCATAACTATAACAACACGGAACCCAACATGAAAAGAAAAAGACTCACACCCACCTGTGAGTAAAACGTCACCACGTTGAACCTTTTTGGCCTGCGGAGCAGCATTAGATACATCACGGTCACTGACAGGTCGTTTACCAAGAACATTCGAACCCATTGGAAGGATTCGAGATGGACTCGGATTAATGCGTACATCGGATCGGGACACGGGAACGTCATCAACCCCAGCCAAAGGATCTATGTTACACTGACGTGCAACGTCCATGAAACTATCCAAACCCACTCTTCCAACACCACACACAACCCCACCAGAAACATCGTCGGGGATTCCTAAACATTCTTTTCTAGCTACAGGTTTTTTCTTTGTTTTCATGTATGGAAAAGACACAATGAACAAGAAATATAACAAAAGAAAAAGGATTGGAAACGTTGGAACTCTATGTATACTATTTTACTTTTCGAAAATGGACACCCAAAGATCAAAAAATTAATCATTAATAAACTTATGAGATATAAGTAACTGTACAACATGAACTGAAAAACACAAACAACACCACCAACTACATCTATGTAAAAAACCACACACAATGAAAACCTAAGCACATGAACAAATGGCACAACAAAGACCTCCGTAAAACATTAGCAAAAGGGAGAAAAAACATTGAGCTACATCAAACATACAGGTCATGTTAGACACAAACGACATGCAACAGTTAAGAACCATACACCCTATCAAACTGTTACATTTATCCCACACGCCCAAGTATTGATGCGCTGGTTTATAATGTCTGTGTCCCTCCTCATCGCTACCTTTTGAGTGAAGTTCTACATTTTGACTTATGAACACGATATCGAGCCTAGTACGATAGGTTCAGACATTGTATTTGCAGCCTGTACCAACCTTTGGTTCCAACACTCTGAGTGGTGGCCATGGTGGTGGTCAGAGTGGTGGTTAGACCAGCAGGTGCCAACCGCGACCAAAATACCACCAATATAAGCGACCAACGAGCTCTGAGTGGTGGCTCATGGAGTGGTGGCTTGACCCAGAGGGTGCCAACAAGGACCAACATAGCCGACCAACGAGGACGTTTTTCTTCAAATGCAGATACATTTATCCCACATCGCCAAGACGGATGGGCAAAGTGGTTTATAATGCCTGTTGTCCTCCTCATCAACAAGCTGGGCTTTTGATGAAATTTACATTGATCTGAACACGATAGCTCAAGATGATATGTCAGATCAAAATTGATATGAACACAACATATGATCCATCCAGATTCAAGTGAGAATCAAGATAGTCTAATTCAACATACAGAAATCTAAAATAGGAATAGAACTCAATACAAGAAAAGGATTTGTTATTAGGATAGATGAATTGTATTCAGAGAATACAAGCGAGAAAGTGTTTTACAATTGATTGATAACTAGAAATGTAATTGAACAAGATGTATTTATACACCAGTGAAGGAGAAATGGGAGAAGGAGAAATGTTGACTTTCTTGACTTTGACTTTTCTCGGTTCGACCTTCGTGTTGATTCTTGTTGACTCTTATTTTGACCCATAACAACCATCCTTCATTAAAATGATGCTTGTCCTCAAGCATCTAAGAATTCAAATCAAACCTAAGTAACCTTTCTCAATTTCTTCCATCATCCTTCCCTTTGCCAAACACTCCAAAACAACAAACTTTGTTATTTATACCATTAGCATACAATTGCAGATGGTTTAATGGAGTTCAAATTGGGTTATGTGAGAATCCTTAACACATGAGGTTTAGGAGATCATAAAATCCCAAAACAAGCATCGTAGCGACCCATAAATGTCATTAACATCTAGCATTTCCACTTTCCATGTTGCTAATGTCACCGTGTACCTTCACTTTGAACTGACCAAAGACTAAACTGCGGATATGCTTCCAACATATTCCACTACAATAACCGACACCATGCTCGACAATATGCATCATTTCTGCATAAAACCTTGTTTTCTTCCTCGACGAATTTACCTATTATGTTTATATTTCAACCATGGTTTTCATCTGAAAGCCATAAATCGTACACCACATGATTCAAGCCAATACCGCCAACATCAAATCTATGATCATGAACCAACATTATGTTTACCAACTTCCATTTTCCTAGCAATGTTCTAAAATAATATGGACAATTTAGGTACTTTCTATCGTCAAAATTGTACCAAAGGATCCATGATAATTTCATTCAGTCTTCCTTTGTATCAAATTGTCAATAATACTATTAAAACCACATTATCAAACAAGCCTCCAACGCCCTCAAACTCATATTCTTTAGATCTTAACAATGATTTTCAAGTAACATATGATGTCACAACAACTATAATTCACTACTTGTTTATCGCAAATTTTCACCACTGTGACCCTCGAATCACCAACTTGTTTTCCTCTCCTCGATCAAACATTGATATTTGTTAAAATATACTCACCTTTCTATATGTTCTCATGTGCTTTTCACGCAACCACATGAAGAAATGACCAAACAAATCAAACTCCATGTAACCTTAACAAACGCATCTTTGACTCTAATAACCTATCTTCATATTTTCTCAAATTACCAACACCATGCCTCTTCATGTTGTTGATACCATATCCCACAACCTGCTCCAACCTACTTTAGTTGATTTCAAAATCCCTTGATCTCAACACATCACTAATATTGTCTCTCACTTTTTATCATTCGCCACTACATTTTCCAACCTCAACTAACTCTTTAACAGCTTTCAACCAACCAAGTGAACTAATTTCAATACTCTTATCAACTTTTTCAACAAAATTGTCAAGACCTACAAAGCAACCATTTACAACTTTACTTGAGTCTTGAAACTCTAATTCTTGCACTTTATTACCTTTCAAGAAACTTCATCAAGAACCTTCTCACCAAAGTTGTTATCTAACGTGTCACTTGTTTCTTTAACACTTTGTTTGAAAATTTCCTATTGCATTTCATCAAATATCTTATGACATAATGTGTTTCACCTTTGCAAAATTGCATAACTAGACATTAGCAAATCTTTGCAAAATAGCCTCTCTATAAATCAATAAAGTCACATTATTTTCCAAGATTCTCATTACGCTCTTATGCCACATCAAAGCTTGGCCAAAATTGCAAGAGAAATGAGATTTACCTTATTCTCATCACGTGAACGCTATGTAACTTTAAAGAATTGCTCACTATAAACATCCATTCCCTAACCCCATCTAAACTTTGAAATTCAACCTTTGTGACCGTGATATTGAAAGTATTTTCACCGATTAACACCCCTGATTCATTGCCACCATATTCTCGAATGAGTAAATCATTCACCCCTTAATTCTACCAACAAACCACGCTTTACCCCTCTTTCAATTGCCTATCATCTCCCTCATAGGCTCATCTTCATTATCGGGTACTAGAATGTAAAGCAACTAGGCATTTTGAGCAAAAGTGAACCAAGAATTGAAACACACTAACAAACTTTTCCAAAATAGAGTAACAACTGTATCAACTTTTTCAAGAACTCAGAATTCAATTACTATCAAGATTTGTAACTAACTATGAAGAATTGACACAATAACACGTTTTGTGATTGGAAATCGGAAAGACAAATGATTTTGCACGTGAGATTTTGGATTTTGCCTCAAATGAAAGTATAAGGAATCTTTAACAAAATTGGGATCTATCTACGAAAGCTGCTCTTGATACCAATTGATATGAACACAACAGATATGATCGATCCAGATTCAAGGAGAATCGAAGATAGTCTAATTAACATACGAATTCCTAAAATAGGAATAGAACTCGAATATTAAGAAAAGGATTTCATATCAGATGATGAATCAGCATGCAGAGAATACAAACGAGAAAGTTGTTTTACAATTGATTTTTGATAACTAGAAATGTAATGAACAAAATGTATTTATACAATGGGAGGAAGGAGAAAATGGGAGGAAGGAGAAATGTTGACTTTTATTGACTTTGACTTTTCTGGTTTGACCTTTCGTGTTGACTTCTTGTTGACTTCCTTATTTTGACCCATAACACAAACATACACCGCATGTTAGATACAAACGACATGCAACACTTAAGAACCACCAAACCCTAGACATAGATCCGCATGCTTCACCGAGATCTCACAAACCTCGCCAAAGAGAGAAACGCTTCTGTGAGGGAAGGAAAACAAACCACACATATATTACCCGTAAAGCCGAAATATGTGTAAAATGCAAAAGGCCAAGAAGCGGCCAAAACATGGGCCAAAGATTTAATACTTAAAAAGACCTCGATTAAAATATAATGGTTACAATGTCTAGCGCCCCATATCTTATATAAATGGAGGAGCACAAATGCTAGCGAACCAACTAGGGCGGTTAAGGACCAAGTCTAGAGCTTGACAATTTATTTCTAAAGATCACCAAGACATACACGAATGAAAGCGACTTTCACAAGGAACAAAGATAGTTATCACAATATTATGATACATGAGGTTTTTTTTCCAAATTTCATGAGACACAATGTTTAGGCTCATTGAGTGTCATAAGGAGGTTGTAAGGAAGCCAACTTGTCATTGAATGGCGTAAAATTAACTACAACAATCGAACTTTTGAAAATATTTTTTATTTTTATGATTACATCTGGCGACTAATTTCAAGAATGTCAAATTATTTGTTCATAACTTATTCTCCACGATCACCCATAATAAGCAACTAAATCAAAGACTCCTACGACAAGTTTGAGAAATTCATAGATTGTCTGACAAATGTGTGATATCGAAAGATACTCAAAAATATTGTAACTTTTACCCTACATTGCTATATTTATTCTTTAGAGTCATGTGATATGAGAAAATTTCATAAACTAACATAAACTTTGGTTTTAAGCATTATCCAATGAATAAAACTTTACCGGTTCAATTGAAGAGATTATATCCTATACTCCAATTGGTTGTAGTGAACAAATGTATTCATATCGATTCTCATTGGTTGTTATGTAATGAAAATATTTCCCATAACAAAGTCATTAGTGAAACCCAACTTTTAATTAGTTCCTTAGCATATACAAAAATATTTAATTAAACACAACGTTATAACATAGTCCAAGCAATTATGCATAGTAATGTTATGACACCTAGATCCAAAAATGTTGTTTTCAAAAGAATTAGTTTACAATTTAAAATGACTAGGCTAATTTTTGCTTGTTTGCCTTCCATCTATGCATAAATTCAATTTATTGAATAAAATTGCTTTCCAACGTCAGAGGTAAGAAAGAAGGAAATTTCAAGTGAACAAATAGTCCATTACGCGATATGGAAAATGAGGATTACAACTTGATTTACTTATTAGATATATAAATTAACACATACAAACATTAACGTGGGCAATCTCGTAAGTTCACACTTCCCGTGAACACCTTCTATTTCTCCACTACTACCCTTTTGTTATTATCTTATCTTTTGGCTTGGACAACAAGACCACATACCTCAGACGGGATTGCATCGGTCGCAGGCAAAGAAGAATTGATTTGATTTCATTAGATCAATTTTGCTACCCACAAACCAAAAAGAAAAGGACAAGCTTATATATGAAATTTATTCACAATTTTATATCGAGAGAAAGCAATAAGAGAATGCAATTACACTCATGAGAAACTAGCAACACTAGAAAGCTTACACAAAAGATCATGATAACGTATCCATTTAGCTTCACCATTGTGTTGTTCATCTCTTTGAGAACTTCTTACCTTCTTTATATTTGAAATAAAAGTGATTTAAAGAACAACAACTCGACTAATTTATATATATCCACACTATAAAACAAGTTGATTATGCATGACCCCAAGACTCATAATAAAGTCAAGGACCAACACGACGTGTAGCGAGACTCACATGGGTCGGTCATGACTAGATACACACATCGACAATGGTCACTAAACCATTCCATCGGAAGTAGATACGCCCGAGGAAGAACACACCGCCAAAGATAAGTGGTAGGAATCTCGCCGCATTCAGACGCATCAGTACCGCACCCTAAAAGGAAAACGGACAATCGCTAAAAACATCGCTGTCACAACAACGGACAAGCTCGAGTTGACCTACTTCACTCCCCACTTCCAAGTGCCGCTTCATGGCTCGTGTCCGGAGAACACAACAGATAGGTCAACCATAAGAGGCCTCACCACTATTCAAACGTAACACTTACATACTCTCTCTAGAACCAACTTTATCTCTAAAACTACCAATTTACTCACGCCGAGAAGTTGATCGGAACCCGCTCAGCTGCGGAGACTAACTGCGGTTGGCTTTCAGCGACTACAATCAAGACCACCAATACAAGATATATTTCCGGGAGTTAGCTACGCATCTTCATCGGGGATTGTAATCAATAAGTTGGCTTCATCCGCTGACCCAGGACATAACCAAGGCTTCAAAGAAAAAAACTCTAATGAGCAATTTGGTAGAAAACCCTCCTCCGAGCCGCCCACGGTCGAAACACGGTGGAAGGAAAAGAAAGCACAGACTAACACCTAATACCGCCACGCACGCCGCCAATAAGCGGAGTTCTCGAAAGCACTACCATCGATCTTGCCCTTCATGGCGAAAAGTTCCATCAGAAAACTGGGATCGTCAAACCCTACCGATTTCATACGGGCTAGAAAGAGATCTAGAGAACACCGAATACTGGCCCAACATCCGAAAGAAAAGAGGCACCCAAAGGAGGAGCGGGCTGGCCCTAGTGCCGTCGACCACGAGTATTCCAAGTCACGGCGTCTTTCGAGACTCGCCAGCCGGATCGATGCGGGTTCTAGAGAAGAGCCTTGGAAACCAAGAGGTCAACTGATGTATTCTCAAGACTAGAAAGGGAACGCCCGCGATGCGTCCACGAGACTTGGTGACCAAAACCAACCGGGTTCTCCACTCCGCCAAAGGTTACTCAGACAACGCAAAAAGAAACAGAGAGTCGAAGTAAACGAATGACCGAAAGGATTCGGCCGATAGACACCAACGAAGCCGAGTGCTACCCGCAGGCTGCTTCCTACCAAGTCCGGCAGGAGAAACATATCACGCGGTCGCAGTATAACTGGGGAAGGTTCCTCCTGAAGCGTAAGAGAGCACCGAGGACATTGGAAGTCCACCGAAAAGCAAAGAACGGGAACTGATGACCTCTCCCTCAGTATGACGCACGACACATACCCTTTACCCGCCAGATACGAATTTTGAGCCCGGAAGAACAAGAATGCCACCACAGAACGCACGACGAGATTTGAGATCCGGAGGATCATTTGAAAATTTTCCGCATCAAGGCCAGAAAGATGGGCCATGCCCACATGTTTAACTCCACCCTTATGGCACTACGGCCGGTTTGATGAGGCGTCCGAGAGTTATCGACACCAAGAGTTGAGATCGAGTTTTCTCACTTCCTTCGAAGAAGTATACGAAAGATCCCGCTGAATTACACCACATAAAGCATGGGAAGGGAGTCCACTGGCATTCGTGGAGCGCTTCAAGAGCATGTATGTGAAGGGAGCCCCGAGTGCATGAGGGTGTCCGCTTTATGCACGGGATAATGAACCCGAATCGAAGGCTCAATGACAACATTCCCCCGAAGCTAGATGAAATGGGAAGGTCGTGAAAGCATTCATCAGGCGAGGTAGCCGCTGCCAACCAAATAAAGAAGAAGCACTCATTGGAAGGACCAGACGAAGACGTAAAAGCATCCGGATCTTTGAAAGAAAAGGGAGTTCAAGACCCGCTTAAGGTCGGAGAGAAAAGAGGGGAAGTCACTCCCCTCACAAAGACGCCAAAGAAATCCCGGCCATGGATACGGTCAAATTCTAATTACCAATGTCCAAACCGGTCGAAGTCTAGGAATAAAGACAAATACCGTGGACTTCCACAGAAAAGTGGGCACAACACGGGAATGCTATAAGTTGAAAACAGACAGAAAGGCCAGTCTCGACACACATCTTGTCAAAGAAATCAAGAATGGAGCACAAAAGAATGGTGGTCCTAAGGGCGAAAGAAGGATAACGCTGCCAGGACAAAGCTCACGCCATACATGGTCCACACTTGGCAACCATCGAACCAAACCCAAGCCGACTCGACGTCTTGAACATGGAAATATCTTTTCCATATCCGGAGATGACCGACGCACCACTGCGATCGGCAGCGATGTAGAAGGATGCACACCATGATGTACGTGGATAACGGAAGCGCCGTAAGTCCTATAGAACATTGCTTCAACAAGCTAAGCCTAGACATCCGCAAAAGACTAATACCCGCTTCATCACCGCTATTGGGTTTCAGCCGAGAACTCTCGCGCCATAGGGCAAATCCTCTGGAAGTGACATTGGGAGACGGCGAGAGGTTAGCCGCTTGGATGAACTTCATGGTGGTACGATCTCCTTCCCCCTATAACGGGATAATCGGACGTCCGGGGATTAGGCGGCTGAGAATAGCAGCCATCCACCGCGATGGGATGTCAAATTTCCTACCCGTGGTGGAGTCGACTTTGCAAGCTGACAAGGTGGTCCGGTTGAATGCGCGAATGGTTGCGAACCGTAACCCTATCATACAACCGCAGGCGTAAGTGAAGGAAGGAGTCGCGTAGCGATCAACCCCAAATTCCACCAAACGATCACCATCGGGTTAAGAAAGGAAAAGAGCCTCATGACCGCTTAAGAATAACTTGATATATTTTCGAGCCTCCGACATGATCGGAGTTCCGCGAACAATCGAACACAAACCTAATGTCGTGATGGTTATGAATCGCACGACAAAATAAGAGGCGTGCCCCGTGAAGAAACAAAGCCATCAATGAAGATGTTACCAAGTTAGTTCAAATAGAATCATGAAAGAAGTACACTATCACGACCGGTCAGTTTAACCCTCGCCAAAAGAGCGACTAAGCCGGAGAATGTGTGTGGACTTCAAAGATCCAACAAAGCCTCGTCCGAAAGATTGCTACCCTTTTCCGGAGATCGACCGAAAGTCGAATCCTCAAGGATACCCGCTTAAATGCTTCCCGGACGATATAGCGGTATCACCGCATACGATGGCACGGGGATGAAGAGAAAACGAATTCCACACAAACCAAGGCTCTTCTTCGCACACCAAGATGCCCTTCTACCGAAGAATGTTATGCCACATACCAAAGGCTCGTGGACGAGCATTTGAGAAACAAATTGGAAGAAATTTGAAGTGTATGTGGATCATCTAGTCGTCAAGAGCCACTTAGAAGAAGAAGTGCTCAAAGATGTGAAGGAAACCTTCAAGACCCTAAGGAATATCAACATGAAGCTTAACCCCAAAAATGCACATTCTGGGTGCAGCAGGGATGTTTCGCCATGTGGTGAGCAAGGAGGGCATCGAGCTTGCTGCATAAATCGCGTCAGAGTCACCCTCAAATCCTCACAACCAAAAAGGAAGTGCAATCTGAATGGGAAATTGCCGGCCTCGCCGCCATGTCCTAATCACGGAAGGTCCTTCCATTCTTCAAGACACTAAAGAAATGCATTAAAAAAGAGCGACTTTATCGACAACCGAGGCCGAAAGCAAGCATTCAAGGAAATGAAGCAAAGACATTGCCGACTTGCCAATGGTCATTGCTCCGCAACCAAAGGAGGAGTTAATCATGTACTTGGCCGCCCAGAAGCCAGAAGCGCGGCTCGTTATAGACGCAGGAGTCGCGACAACACCAAGATATTGCCAACAAGCTTCTAAAGGTTCCGGAGATAAATTACACTCAATTGAGAAGTTGTTCTGCACTGTATATGCATCCCGCAGATACGGGCGATACTTCCAAGTACACCCAGCGGTCATCACGACCAACCACGAAGCAAGTCTGACCAAAACAAAGAAGAGTGGAAGGATGGCCGGATGGGCAAGAGTCGGACGAACATGACATTATCTTTCGACCCGTGACACCATAAAAGGGCGTTGCGGACTTCATTGCCGAAATTCCGAAAACAAAACTCCGACAAGGAAGAAGACCAAGAACAATACTCGAGCCATGGAGACTATTCACGGATGGATCTTCATGCACGGAAGGGTCCGAGTGTTTAATCCTAACAAACTCGGAGGACAGAATTCATATACTCTACATTTTGAATTTGAGGCATCCAACGGCCGAAAATGCAGGCATCGACAAGCAGATCGAGATTTCCGAACAAATGCAGTAAAAGATTTATCAAAATGTTGATTCCCACCGCGGGTGAATCGATAAACGGAGCATATGAGGCGAAGAGCATGGCGCCTACTTGGCAAAGGCCAAACGTTGATTAAAGGGTTCGACGCTCTCCATCAGCGCATTCCCGAGCCAAAACAAACAAAGTGACGGCTAATAAGATTGATCCACCGCCTTCACCCGACAAAACGTCCTCGTGGAAGTCTTAAAATAGAAATCCATCAAGAAAAGGAGTAATCGGCAATTTGGAGGAAGACGGGATACATGGATGACACCGATCGAGTATCGAGAGATGAGATACTACCCGGATGACAACAAGACTAGAAAACTACGGATCAAGGCAAGGCAAGACACGTTGAGACGGAATCCTATTCCAATATTTCCTAGAACCATGGTTCGGTGTAGGCCCCACCCAAGCCAACTACGCCACGAGATCCACGGCGGTCGGTAGCATGCACCCAGTAGTAGCAAAAGCAATCGGTCCCGATATGCTCGCGTGAGCTAATACGGCGCGAAGATTGCCAAGTCCACCGACCGTACCAAAGAATCAGCAAAATCGGACCCCAATCACTTCCCTGCCTTTCTACAAAGGGGTATAGACATCTCGGACCATTCCCGAAGGACGGCAAGGTGAAGTTTATGATTGTAGCGATAGACAACTTCACCAAATGGATTGAAGCTAAACCTCTAGCCTCCATCACAGGAAGACAAGTGAAAAAGTTCGTCTGGGACAACATAGTCCGTCGATTCTTGCCGTGAGAGATAGTGTCGATAATGGAAAACGTTCGCACAACCCATTTAAATACGGTGCAGAAGCTCAACATCAAACAACGATTCGCCGCAAGCATCCGTGAAGCAAATGGGTTGGTAGAAAGCGCCAACGTAAGTTTGGGAGAAGGATTAAAGCAAGGTTGGAGAAAGGAAGCAAGGACTGGTAAGAGGTACCGCGATGTGGGGCTCATAGAACTATGATCAAGACAAGCAACGGGATACCTCATTTTCCCTCATTACGCATCGAGGCAGTCATCCCCGCCGAGATAGGCATGCCAAGCATCCGGATGCACCGTAAACCAAGTCTCCAACGACCGCAACCTCCGCCAAACTTAGACGCCCGAAGAAAGGAGGAAGCAGCCGCCATTGAGGAAGGCAAGAAGGCGAGGATGGAAAGATACTACAATGCCAAGGTACGTGTATGGCATTCGCCTCGAGAATTCGCTACCGCAGCAACGATGCTAGTGAAGCGAGGATACAGAAAACTCGCCCAAAATGGAAGGGCCGTATGAAGTGGTGGAAGCAATAGAAGCGAACGAGGCTTCAAACACGGAGGGAAGACGCCCCAAGAACATGGAACATCCGTTACCCAAGAAGTGTTATGTAAGTATAGGAAGGTTTTCCCCATCTCTTGTAAGTTGATCACGGATCGATCCTGACAAATGGGAAACCGCATTAATTTTCATGTTTTTCATTTTTATTGTAACGTTTTCTAATCATTAATGAAACGAGAAGCTCCGCCCGCCTACAAATTTTCCAAAACAAAAGTCATTTACATTTTTCATGTTCGTGATCTCGTGCATATCTCTAACATCCTGACAAACAAGCATGCACATAAAGGACGAGCAACCCCAAAATTGACTCTGGCATATAAGTGGTATTGCAAGCCCATTGACCATTCCATGCTACCCCCGGACTCCTAAAGTATGGCCAAGGGTACAACTCATAGCCCCTGAACAACTAACTCCCAAACAAGAAAAGAATATGTATACGATCTTGTCAAAAATATTTCCATTAAGTACACAAGATTCTTTATATAGTACCTGGGCATACCCCGGCTTAAAAAGCGTCAGCGACAACCAACGACCCTAACCAAACTAACAAGGTTACACGTATCACAAGATCAAAAGGCATAGTCTAAATGCCCATAAAAGACCCTCAAACATCCCAAAGACGATCAAGTATACTTGTATCAACATGTCATCAGACTTCCTCTTCTCATCCTCCCCAAGTAGGCTGATCGCGACAGTAAGGGTCGGACCTGAGGAACAATCACCATGGAAGGCTCCTCGGTGGAGGTAACCTAGTGCCAACCTCGAAATAATTAGCTCACCCAAAATCAAACATCTTACCATACACTGATTTTTCCTCTCCTTATACGCCGCAATAGCAGTGGACGCTGGTAATGGAGTAAGAGTCGGGAAGCAAAACTCTTCCGCCGACGAGGCATTAAAAATGAAATCCCCAACCATCGGGCTCCTCCGCAACAACACTGGGACATAAGGAACTCCAAGGAAGAGTCCTTGACGCCTCAAAGAGTCCGGGGGAAAGGAACATCGCTAAGGCGATAATGCCTCGCGGTAAACCTCTTTCGCCCGCGGATTGAGGCCTTGATCCGCTCCAACTTCAAACCTTGGAACCATGAACAATGCTCGCTTCTAAACCCCGCCTTTAGGCCTCAAGAATGGCCTTACTTATGCAATCTCCCAACCGCTTGCAATTCCTCGACCGCTGAACGCCATCCATGCCCGGCGAAAGCTATGACCCATTACCCACCGCTTACCTTGCAGGGTGCCGGAAATACCCTCATCAAATCGGCGGTTCAACTCCGCCAATCTTCGATCTAACCGAGCAAGTTGACCATCATACTGCCCGACTCTCTTCACACTCTTTCAACTCCTCCAAAGAACATGTACCCTTAAGGCTTTCAACTCATCACAAACGCTAGCCAACCCGCAACTTTACCCCTTCAACTCCCGTGATTCGACTTCCGGCATATGCTCATCATTGGGCGCAATCATGCCCTCCAATCTGCGCCACACGCTCCCGCTAACCTCTTCACTTTCTGGACTCGACCAGCAAACCAACACGCTCACGGAGGCCCCTCTCCGCCTCTGACTCAAATTCGAACTTTTCCCTCGAGCCTCAATCCTTTCTCCTTTCTTTCAAGCCTCTTGTTTAACTTGGTGGTCCGTTAAGCTCAAATTGCGCGAACGCACCTCGAGGACATACACGCCGGCCGAACAGTCATCATGTTATACCGCTCGAGCAAATCCATGCTGCATGTTCGCAACGACAAGTAACTAGAGTTGCAAGGTTCCAAGATACTTGGCAAATCCAGGTCATTCATCCGAACTCATTCAGAGGCAACCACTTCGAACATAAGCTTCCGCAAGAGCATCTACGGACAAGGATTCATAGAAATCATACGATGCAGCGGACGATGACCGGATTGGTCCGCAGGGAGACTCAACCCCAAAAGAGCTCGGTGAAGGGGGTGGTGAGAAGGACCGACATATCCACATCCAAATCTCTTGATGAGCATTGGTGGACGTTGAAGTAGAATCCGGATCGCTGAGGATCCGGTAGCCTCAAGAAACGACGGCTATCTCCAACGCCGAAGGCGGAATCGACTCATCACGGCTCCATCACAGATCGAGTTCACGTAGCACCCCGAGTAGCCAAAAACGCAGAGGTCATTACTCCACAAAGAATAAATATAATAACAAATAAGCGACACAAATAGAATGAAATCCTTACCGCAATGGATCCAGAGCCTTGCTCAGCGCTAGGGTAATCCTTCTTCTCCCGCTAGAAAGAACATCAAGCCGGACTCTTTTCTTCCGTAGCCTTGCGGCCTTTGGCTTCACGTTATCCACAATAGTCTCTTGGACTAACGTGATCGATCCTAAGGCTCAATAACACGACATAGCCTCATCCGCAATACGGCCACCTTCTTGCATAGTTCTCTCTCCAGATGTCACCTCAAAAGGATCCGGCTGGTTAACGAAAGCAAAGAGAGACATATCTGCAAAAAAAATGCACAAATTAATAAGACACAAAGGAAAAGACAATAAGACGCAACAAACCCAAAAACCCACCCTCAAGATTCAAGCCTTAAAGTATGTCGCGCGTCGATCATCCCAAGCACGACTAAGGCCAATCACGGATAGGAATGGCTCCGAACTTAAACGAGCACGCTATCGTCAAGAAGGTGCAACAACTCCATGTCAATATCATCATCGACGGGGCGGTCACTTCACCAACGAGACCTTCTCATTCCACGAGATGGCCAAGGGAAACACGGTCTCGCCAACCCAAAAGAAATATCCTTCCAATTCTTACGTAATCCAAGGGAGCGGTATAACAAACCGCACGACAATGACTTAGGACCCTTACTTTCTAGGGTCATCCACCCATCTTTCATCCCAGTAAAATTTCCTAAACAAAGGATACAGGGGGTTCCACCATGAACACCAAGGATCTCAAAGTGACTAATCCTAGCGGCTAACACGGATAATCACACAAGTGGATCCAAAATACTCCAAAACTCTACATAGGAAGGCGGAAAGGGTATCCTAAAATTGCAAAACTAAAAAAATCTAGTATATACACCTATCTTACCCTCAGGGGCATCCCTTATGGTATCACTTGGACCAGGAAGAAGAGGGTGAACAAGAGAAGGGATATGATACTTAGAGCAAAAATCACTAAAATCTTTCTCGATAACTACATGTGTAAAGTCGCTAAAGTTTTTAGCCATGGAACTACTATGAGGGAAGAAAAACCTAACCCGATAAAGTAGGGACGACAACAAAAAGGGAGACCTTTTTCTTTTTACTCATGAAGATGAAATGGCAATAGTAGCCAAGAAAGTAAAAAAGAGGGTATTTATACTCTCCTAGGAGTAAAACCAACCGGGTCAATCGAACGGCCGAAAAAACGCCACGCCTTCGCTCGTAACCAACGGCCGACCTGCTAGATCAACGGACGTGATGGAAGTAGCCAAACGTCATATCAACAAAACATGCGCTAAGGCGGTTCGCGAATCCCAAGGACAAATTGTAACGCTTATCCTTGGCATGAGTGGAAAGTACCGTCAGCGATTAGGATTTCTTGACACACCCAACCGCGGATGGACGGGATAACTTAGTCAGCGGGCTTGTACCAAGACCGACGAAAGCACAACTGACCTGGGGCTTGATTGCGATGACCCCCTACACCTACAAAAGTTGGGCGCTGACCAAACACAACCGTAGCAGGCCGCACTCACATGGGTCGTATGGAATTCCGCGGTCACTAAACCATTCCGGATGATAGATACGTCCGAGGAAGAACACACCTCGCCCAACATTATGGGTAGGGAATCTCTCGCACTAAACATACTACAGCTCGCAGCCCCAAAAGGGAAAGCGACAACTCCTCGCCAAAAACATCATTGTCACAACAACGGGACAAGCTCGAGTTGACCCACTACTCCCCACTTCCGTCACGCTCTCATGGCTTGCACTTGAGAACACGACAGAAAGGTCAACCATATAAATAGAGGCCTCGCCACTATTCAAACGGTAACACTTACATACTCTCTAGAACCAACTTTATATCTCTAAAACTACCACTTACTCACGGAGGTTGATCAAGGAACCCGTTCCGCGGTGAGACGAACGGTGTTGGCTTTCTTAGCAGCTTACAATCAAGAATCTCACTTAATACAAGATCTATTTTCCGAGGAGTTAGCTTACACTAATCTTCATTAGGAGCTCGAATTGTATTAACACAAACACTTTATGATTTAATTTATCTCCATTTAAGATTGCGTGAATGACTAAAATACGCTAACATGCATATCATTGTTTTAGTGTGTTTGTACTATTCATTATTTAATTTGGGACTCAACATTAACATATATGTCATAACTATAAACAATATACCCAATTAAATGCCTAATTCTATCAAAGCTGGGTATGAGAAAAGTAAGATATCTCTGCCTCTCTAAAGCCATAGAGACTTCTTTCATGAAATTTCTAGCAAAAGTGTGTATAGGTATGTATCGAGAAAATATTGTAACTGCCTTCAGGCAAATTAATATAGTAGTACATGATTCTTTTTAAGATGTCTCAAATTGTTCATTATTAAAAATAGATAGGGAAGTTTGATCGAATTATCATATTGCCTTTAGTTGAAGTTAATTACAAATTAAAAAAAAATCTGATAATTAATTGGTTAGTGGTAAAATTGTCCTTCTACGAAAAGAAAGAGAGATAAAACAACAATAATTATGTTTTTTAAACTGGTGTTTTGTCGGAAGACAATTATTTTAGAAAATAGCTAGTAGTATATGTGTGCTGTGTGTGTGTCTGGGGGTATGAGTACATGGGTAAAACAATTAAAATAATTATAAATAATATTTAAAGCACTATTGAATTCTAACTATGGGGAATGCAATGGTTGTTGGTACACAAAGGTTGGGCGGATTGATGAAGCGGGAGAAGGTGTTAAGAAATGCCGCCGTAAAGATGTTATTTCGTGGAGCTCGCTCTGTTGATCGCTGGGTATGTGAATAATGATTACTTGGATCAAGGGTTAGTTGTATTGTTAAAAAAGGATTAAGGTTCTTGGATTGTTGCCATATGAAGCTATTTTGGTGATGGTTCTTTTAGTGTACGCGTGTAGGGAGCTGAATGAAAATGGTGTCTTGATGCATCCGATTGTTATGAGATATTAGTGTACGCTGTAGTAGGGAGTCTGAATGAAAATGGTGATATGTTATATATATATGATATGTAATATCACATGTGATATTAGTGTAATATCACATATAATATCATATCATACACATATGATATATGTCATATATGATTTAACATTAATATCACATGTGATATTCAAATTAGTGTTTAATCATATATGATTTTTTTTCATGCAAATTTCAAGTAACGAGAAAAAGGACGAAAAAATGTGAAAAACGATTTTTTCTTTTTCAAATTATATCAAAGTGCCCTCTATAGAAAGATAATTAAATGCTTCTTCGACGGTGTAAATATTTTCACTTAACGATTAACGGTTTAAAAGATATTTAAATTATAAAAATAGGTGAAATAATAAAATGTTTTTAATCTACCATTGATTTTTTATGATTGGAGATGAATTTGCAGATATGTAAGAAAAGTTTGGTATGTAAAATAACTCTCCTCTAATAATAATAATAATAATAATAATAATAATAATATTATTATTATTATTATTATTATTATTATTATTATTATTATTATTATTATTATTATTATTATTATTATTATTATTATAGTAGAAGTAATAGTTGTTTATAAAGAAAGTTTAAAATATATGAGGTTTTGGTTAAATATAAAATAATTTTTGAAATTATGAAAATTAATACTTTACTTAAGTTTATAAAATTAGATTCAAGATTAACCTCTTTTTAAAAGTTTAAGGTTTTACTGTAAATTTCATTAACCGATCAAAATATAATGTCTATTTACCATTAAAATCGAAACAAAAAAAATGTTCACACGATCATGCGTGTTTTTTCATTAATTTTACACTAATTTTATTATAAAATTGATTAAACTAATTCAATTTTGATTTTAGTTAGCCAAAAGGAAAGCTCGATTTTAGAATTAAACTATTTTATTGGTCAATTAAAAAATTCATTTGTTCAAGTTGTATTTTCTTTTACTTTTATCATATAATCAAGGGTTAGAACAACATCCATACTTTTCATGATTGCATCCATTTCTTTTGAGCAATAGATATCCGATCTAAATCATAATCATTCATTGGTCCTTTTTTCCTTTTTAATCTATAATTACAAATAAATAATTGATGGCAGAATAGTCAATTTGGAAGTTAACTTATACTGACCATCTATTAAAAGTGAAAGATTTTTATGAGACAAACAAAAGAGTAACGCGAGATAATAAGAGTGGGATTGTGGGAGTAGTTGCTTACCGATATGGAAAGTATGTATTTATTTCAGGATGAACGAAATAGTCCATTATGCAAAATAAGGGCAAATATGAACTTGATTCACTTATTATTTGCTTCTTCACCATTATATAAGCATTTAGTTGTTACGATTAGCACTGCGCCTTTATAAGCAATACTCTCAAGGGCGATAATTAACGAGCATGCGATATCAGTGGTTTTGTATAAAATTCAAAATAGAATGTGAAAAAATCAAAATGAATCGCAAACGCTTGTAACATGATAATTCAATCAACAAAGCCTTAACACGTATCAAACGACATATAAAGAAAACATCAATAATGAAATACTAACTAACAACACACACTAATCATCAGAAAACTTTTGAAACACCTACATTTGAGGTATAAATTCTTCTTGACTTTTAACTTGACCTGGTTTAACCAATACTTTTGTTGTTCTACTGGATATCCTCTGACAATGCCAAGTTGGCGAAAATAGAATCAGCAAATAGACACCCACATTTGGAATTGTTTGGCCTTGAGCTTTACTAATAGTCATCGCAAAGCTAAGCTACGTAAATTGTTTCTTTAGGAAAGGAAATATGTCTTGTCTCAGGGAGCAAGAGAATTTCAAAGAGACTCTAACTCCGGCAAGCCGACAAAGAATCTCAGATTGATGACATTAGATCAAAATTTGCATATTTCAATAATTATTATATATTAGTAAAACCAAATGATTATTATATATTAGGGAATGATGTTGACATATTAAGTATTTCAATGGTAAGTATTACAAAAGCGTCAATGGTATATATTCTCTACAAATTAGTGAATTTTGGAAATAAATTAGTAAAGTTTGACAATTATGTGTATGTTTCAAAATGATTTAGGCAAGTGTTTCAATGATTAAATGCTAACAAATATTGATTTATTCCAACTTATTAAATCATGTACATGATATATATATTGATACCTTGATACAATATACATGATATATACATTGATTCACGTGTTATATATATTTAATTTAATACAATAATATACATTGATATCGTGTACTACTTTTATATACATGATATACATCGATAGACTTTATATATATTCTCAGAAGATCTATTATCTCCAACAACTACTTGATCTCTTTACGAACCAAGACTACCCATATCCGATCCATTTTAGCCGCTAGCTGCTAGTTGTTCGACATCAACATGAACATCAATTGGAGAGATTGTGTTTGGCCCCGAATTTGTCTATAAAACAACAACATGGTTAAACACCAAATTATTCAAACTTACATGCATGGAAAGTACGCAGTCAAAAAAGTTAAAGACACAATATTTAACACAAAACATACTAATTATGATAATTTACATATTTTACGCATCATGTCATTAGTTGCATTTTGGTCAACCATGTTGACATCTTGATTGCTCCTAACATCTTCTCCATGTAAGTTGACATTGTAGTCTAGTGATAACAAAGTTAAAGAGGAAGTAGATTATGAAGTGTTTGTATTATATTATATAGAGGTCTAATTTTTGTATATCTATATATTTAGACTTCATATATATTCCTAACATAGTCGGCGCCGTCTTATTCAATCATAGTCAACCTTTATTTAAATTCGAATTCGAAGACATTATTTTATTGAGAACATATAAAAATAAAACCAAAGTTGACTTACCCATTATTTTTTAGTCAATAAGAATGTCACCAAGTGTCGTACAGGATTGATGATAAGTACAAAAGAATACAATCAAATAAATAAGTTCTTGCATTCAGATTGGACAATTTTTAAGATTGCAAAATGAGGTGTCTATATGTACGTGATATGGGAAGATTTCTCTTAAAGCAATACAATCAAATAAACAGTACAAAACAATACGTACAAAGTATGTATGGGAAGATTTCTGCATGAATTTATTCATTTTCGATAGGACAAGATACTAAAAAAAACGGAAATGATCAACACTTAAGTAAACAAAGAGCAACACGAGTAATTTATTCATTTTCGATAGGACAAGATACTAAAAAAAACAAGACATACTTTGTAAAACGTGTTAAACAAGATGTTTTAACATAATAAGATAAAATAACGTAAATGCTACTCGTCATCTATGTCACTTTCATCAATGAGGCTATAAACTTTTTTCCGACCAATCAACGACCAATCGACTCTCATTGGCAAGCGCTGAGATTTGTCTTCATCATCATCTTCGTCATCACTTGAGATGACAATGACATCATCCCAATTCCAATTGATCAAGTGAGGGTTGAAAAAGGTTAGGATGGAGGAGGGTTTGGGAAGCAAATCAGAAAAAACAAGTATAAGGAGAGTTTAGAACAAAACAAGAAATGAGACTATAGATATCGACACAACGCTTTCTCATTGTTGATTTGCCCTCTTTCTTTTGTACCTGTAAATGTAATTCGCTTGAATTATGAAATGAATATATATGAAATGAATGATTAAATTGGGGTTCTTTATATAGGCAATGGAAAACCTTTGACATATTAAGTTTGAATTTCATTTAAAATTTAAATTCTCACCAAAGTGATTGGAAGAAGAAGG
>OU343222.1:84848425-84993161 GCA_910596185.1 Chrysanthemum makinoi
GTAGAGCCACCGTCATTTCCTGCGGAAGTGCATGGTCGATGCTTTTATATGTGTGAGTTGTACTTGATATCTTTTCCAATACCTCCGCATTTATAAGATCGGCTGTTTAAGTTTTGGACAAACAATAGCTTTATCTTGGAGGTTATCGGTGCTAGGATGCTGGAGTGTTTGTTGATCGTAGATGAAGTTGATTAGTTCTTGCTTTCCATTTTCATTATCAGGTAGCTGGAACTGTTCTGCCACCTTGATCCATGACACATTTTCAGGATCATTGGGATCATGTGTTCCTGTATTGTAAATCGCCTATATCAAGTAACCACTGGGAAAATCTTTTGGTTTCCTCTCTTTCTGGCCGGTCATCCCTTCCTTTCCAATCTCATGTTATGTTGTAGGACAAAAACTTTGAAGTACTGCCATACGTATGATTCTGATACTGAAAAGGCTATTATTTCATATTTGGACGCCCCTTTTTTAACCGGAAGTGTTTGCCTAAAGTCCCGAACATTAGTGATTTACTACCAAATGATACGCTGTCAGTGTCACAGATATCCCAAGCGTCCTGTCCAATGTTTCAAAACATTTTCGATCATTCATTGGTGCTTCGTCCCAAATCATTAAGTCAGTTTGTTTTAGCAAATTTCCAAGATGTGTATTCTTTTTTACGTTGCAAACCGACTCATCAGTCAATACCAAAGAAACTTTGAACCTTGAATGGGCCGTTCTACCTGCCGACAACAGCAAGGAAGCGATACCAGAAGATGCCACTGCTAGGACTATTTTACCGTATGACCTTAGGGTGGTTATCAAAGTTTTCCACAAAAATGTTTTCCCCGTACCACCGTGACCATACACGAATACCAATTCCTGTCGTTGAGCATCTATGCTACGCATAACAATATCAAAAATGTTTTTCTGTTCCTCGTTTAATTGAGGTATCAGCATATCCCTTTCTCGAGCCAGTTCTACACGGTTGTAACATTTTTCTTCCATTATCGCCTTATTGTTCAGTATGTTTAGTAATTCTCAGGAAGGCATTGGGAGACCGAATTCTTCTAAGGACCTGCCATGATGTGATAAACTTGACTGCAACTCGTAAGGATACGGCTTTCAGTTCTGGGTCATTCACATATAGTAGGTGCACGCCAAATAACTCATACAATGTCCTAGGAATGTCATCAGACATATGCCTCCAAAACTGTTCCCATAATGTCATTGGATTAGTTACATTACAAAACAGCAATATTTGTATGAATAGAGCCCGCATTTCTGCTGCAGATGCACTGATTGCTGCCTCTTCTAGTGCTGTTGACCATTCACCATCGTTTTCTAATAGACCCATGGCATCGGATGCTGCTCTATTTGTTGTGTAAGTGTGGCCGTTAACTGTACGTATGTCAGGAAATGAAGTGCAACCTGTTTGATGACACAATACGAGCCTTTGGTAGAACAGATCGCCAGAGCTTGGATGCACATATGCCATTCTCCCAATAGACGGTTTATTAAGATTGGTTCTTGGAAACCATTCCATGTCCTTTTTTGACCAAACAAATTCGGATGGGAATTTTAAATATGTGAGGTGCCTGCCCATGACGCCAAGCATTGAAGTTTAGCCATTCTGTTAGTGTTGTTCTCCGAGAATGCAGATTGTTCAGTACTGATTCTAACCGATGACCATCCTTGAATGTAACACGCAAGTTCTCCCGTGAACAGCTGAGAAACTGGACCGCTGGCTCTCTGAAGTGAATATCAAAACCAAGTATTCGCCAACATGCTTCATGTGGACCTATATGTATCAAGATCTACAAAATTTTTAATCTCATCCACAACCGTCAATGAAGTTGGTGTAACCGGATGAGTGTTGCTGGTTGATGCACCAAGGCCTGTGAGCGGTGCAGTTTTTCTTGTTATACGTGCTACAATCTTGTCAGTTCCCTTTGATATGTATTTGAAAAGATATTTGATTAGCATTGTCCAGCTACAACATTCCACATTAATATGGGCATAAAACCTTTTGCATAGCTCTAAGTTGTAAGGGACAACGTAACCATTGTCAAGCTGCATGTTCTGGCGTGTTGCTTCAAATTGCTTGTCTCTCCGTCGATAATGGACATAGCCAGATTCATCAATGAATGTGCTGGGACAATACTCTTTCGAAATTGCTTTTACATGTCTGTCGCTCACGCATACACGGAGCATTTGGGAATGCCTGTCCGCACGGACCGTGCATCATGAGTTCTGCAACAATTCTGAAGCCTTCAGGGTCAGCTGACTCGCCTGGCAATTCGCTGAGATGAACCTGTCAACGTCTGCGGGGTTTGATATTTTTGAAGATACATCGTTTCAAAATAGCAAGTGACAATGTGGGAGGCCACGCTTTTAAAACTCAACTGTGTATAACACTGCAACAAAATTTAGACATTGTAAGTATTTGTTAGATTGTTTCTGAAGCTGATGTGTTGACAGTTATATGATGACTCGAAAAAAAAAAAGGCACATATTATCTAATAAAATCATTGAGTACCCACCTGCACTGATAATGCCAAGCGGTCTCTTGTCACGGATGTACTTTATCAGCCTATGGATCTTGCGCTCAAAAACACGGTCAATGACATCCGATCTATCAGCAGTCGTTAGGCGTTGGAGTTCTGTCATGTATTCTTCAATCTCTGGCCACCTGACATTGCATGTGAAGGTAACAAAAAAGGTAGGATTTCCACGAACCCTACAAATGGCCAACGCATCAAGATAGTGACTGTACATGTATCGTGGTCCACCGGTGAATGATGCAGGCAATATGATTCTTGAGCCAACATCGGAACCCTCATGGTCTCCCCTTGCCACTGCATCATATAAACCATTCAAAAACTCCCCTAATATCCTCCGACTGGTACTTTCGGACGAAATCCATACGCTCCTGTTCAATAGCACAATACGCGGTGACAACATATTGTTGGAATAAACGCCCGCCTCATGTAAGAAGCCCGTAACGGTTATAACGGTCATGCAACAGGTAAGAGTAATAAGCATTCATGGACATCTTTTTCTCAACATTTGTATCCAGGCCGCCAACATTTCTTAGCTTTAAATCAAGATGATACCCTTGTTCACCGTAAACGAAAAGCAACGAAAACTGAAGGGAAATGTAGCAAGGATGGAGTTTGTTAATGCGCTAGGTTCGCCTGAATGTAATTCAACAACTACATCAAACTCGCTCAATGCCTCTGGACCCGGTTCAAATACAGTTGCTCCAATACAATCGGCTGTGGGAAGCTCATGTCTGGCTGAACCAACGACACCATAAAGTGCCACTTTGAATTCTGGAACACTTTGGTCTTGCAGCTTATCGCGAGCCATCCTAAAAAGCTGAACCAAAGCATTATTGTGGTCAAGGAAATCAATCAACCCCTCTACAATGTTGCGATGAAACACTCTTTCCGCTTCTGTCAAAGTGTATTAACCTATTGTCAACTTCATGGTCTGTGTCGTAGATATATAGCTGCAGGAACCTTGGATCTTCACCTTCAACCGGGCACATACGACCAATCCTATGATATATCTGACATGAAATTTTAAAAACGTAGGGACCTCTTCCTGTGGTTACCATCTCATCAATAGACGCACCTAAAGATGTCATTGCAAACATTTGGTTGTAGCCACGGATATTGGTCAGAAAATGTGGGTCCTCAAATAACTGTCGTATAAAGGGTGGATATTCCCAAGGTATTGACAACCGTACTTTGCCTCCCATACAACAACGGTGATATAATGGTCCTGAAGAACGTGTAGAATTACTCAAACGCTCTTCATACCAAAACCGTGCGTGACAGTGCCTACAAATACAGTTACATGAACCGAACCTTTCATACTGTGGTGGAGCACCTAAAGTTTGGGAAAAAGCTATTATTAATACATTAGGAAGAAAAATACAACAAATAACTGTATTAACCTCTTCAAATACCATGACATATGTATATCTCTAACAAAAGGAGGTCTTGCATGGCTAGATGATGCAACATCCCCAACAGCTGTAGGAAAACCCGATGGATGTCCACCAGATATATCTCTAACGGGCGCTGTTTCATCGTAAATAGGTATTAGCATTCAATTCAAAGAACATGGGGACACAGTTATCAAAACGAATGGCAACATATCGTTACCAGTACAATTAAATGTACCTGTATAGGCACGTGGTGGAACATGAGGCATGCTTGCAGAAACATTCTATGGACGATTACCAGATAAAGGTACAGGTATTGCTGTGTTATAGGAAGTAAGTAAATGTTATGTTTCAATTTCACAACGATGAGTGAACAACGTTTCACAAAAGAGGAAAACATGGCACGTTAAAACAAAACAAACCTGTATTGCCAGATGATCGAACGCTACGCCCACGCCTAGAAACATACGGAAAACGACCACCACGTAAATCCGAGGACGGTACTAGATTACATGGGATAGATGTTATTGTCCAATTCCGTGAGGAACAAAATGCAAGTATTCAATAAATAGGAACACACAATGGCTGCTAAAAAAGATTGTACCTGTACAGGGACCTGATGGGATACCATGTGTGGTCCTAGCAATATTCGGTGAACAACCACCAGCTAAACCCGTTGGCGGCTCTGCATCATAGTAGATAAGTGTTATCATCCATTTTCGGTAAACATGGAAACACGGTTACAAAGAAAGTACACATTATGATTCTCAAAACTAAACATACTCGTTCCTGTTTCAATTCCCCGTGAGGTGGCATCAGATTGGCCAAGACCATCTGGAACTACACCCATACTGTTCAAAGGTTCAGCATCGGGCAAACGGTTCTGAACCATTGGGACAGGCACACGTGCAACTGCATTCATGTAAGAGGCTTATGACAGTCGTTGCCGTAAGCACCTCAGAAACATTGCCATCAACCAAGCAACCAAAATCAGTTGAGCAAAGCCAGCTGACTTACAGTTGCCCAACGTAGTCGTTGCACCAACAACGACAAATTCATTCAACATAGGCACGCTGTCATACGTCGTTGCACGTGGCATGCCAGACCCAGAATCACCAAATGTTAATCCCGGAAACACACCTTCAGTACATTGACACCAATAAGGTTAGACACACAACCATACACATATGGAAACTGAAACAATGTATGAAACAAACGGCTGTCATCAGATGACAATCAACATACGTCTACGATTCGGTGAGCTGCCACAATCATCTGAAATAGGTATGCCACACACATCATGGACAGACATCCCTTCACCTGCAATAGTTAAGTAGAAGTATAATAAGACCCTATGAGGGATATGAAAACCCAAATAAACAAAATAAGCATATAATGTAGTGAAACATACGTTGAGTTATGGAAGCGATCCTTCTCTTCCTGCTCCCACGATCTGGTCCTGAAATTTGGCTACCTATTTCACCAACCTGAGCAGCACCGTCAACTGGCAACGGACAAATTGTCCCCGCTCAAAAGTCCAATTTAAACGGACCAGTACCTATACAGTAACAGGACAACAAAACCGTTCATAACTATAACAACACGGAACCCAACATGAAAAGAAAAAGACTCACACCCACCTGTGAGTAAAACGTCACCACGTTGAACCTTTTTTTGGAGCAGCATTAGATACATCACGGTCACTGACAGGTCGTTACTACCAAGAACATTGAACCCATTGAAGATTGAGATTGACTCGGATTAATGCGTACATCGGATCGGGACACGGGAACGTCATCAACCCCAACCAAAGGATCTATGTTACACTGACGTGCAACGTCCATGCAACTATCCAAACCCACTCTTCCAACACCACACACAACCCCACCAGAAACATCGTCGGGGATTCCTAAACATTCTTTTCTAGCTACAGGTTTTCTCTTTGTTTTCATGTATGGAAAAGACACAATGAACAGGAAATATAAAAAAGAAAAGGATTGGAAACGTTGGAACTCTATGTATACTATTTTACTTTTCGAAAATGGACACCCAAAGATCAAAAAATTAATCATTAATAAACTTATGAGATATAAGTAACTGTACAACATGAACTGAAAAACACAAACAACACCACCAACTACATCTATGTAAAAAACCACACACAATGAAAACCTAAGCACATGAACAAATGGCACAACAAAGACCTCCGTAAAACATTAGCAAAAGGGAGAAAAAACATTGAGCTACATCAAACATACAGGTCATGTTAGACACAAACGACATGCAACAGTTAAGAACCATACACCCTATCAAACTGACTACGATCCCACACAAGTATGGGATTGGGCAAGTTGGTTTATAATGTCTAAGTGTCCCTCCTCATCAAGCTAGCTTTTGAGTGAGTTCTACATTTGACTTATGAACATCGAGCCTAGTATGGATAGTGATCAATTGGTTTCGAGCCACCAACCTTTCGAGGTTCCAACAAGTGGTGGCCATGGAGTGGTGGCACAGAGTGGTGGCTTGACCGAGAAGGGTGCCAACGGACCAACACAGCCTTGACCAACATAGACTAACGAGCTCGAGTGGTGGCCTATGGAGTGGTGGCTTGGACCCAAAGAGGGGTGCCAACGTGACAACATAGCCGTGACCAACGAGGACGTTGGTTCTTCAAAGGGTGGGGTATTTTATCCCGCGCAAGTATGGGATTGGGCGTGGTTTATAATGTCTAAGTGTCCTCCTCATCAAGCTAGCTTTTGAGTGAGTTCTACATTGGACTTATGAACATCGACTGGCCTAGTATTTAGGTATCAAAATTGATATGAACACAAATGAATATGATCCGTGATTCAAGGAGAATCGAAGATAGTCTAATTCAACATCAGAATTCCAAATAGGAATAGAACTTCAATATGAAGAAAAGGATTTGTTATTAGGATAGATGAATATGCGAGAGAATACAAAAGAGAAAGTGTTTTACAATTGATTTTTGATAACTAGAAATGTAATGAACAAGATGTATTTATACAATGGGAGGAAGGAGAAAATGGGAGGAAGGAGAAATGTTGACTTTTCTTGACTTTGACTTTTCCGGTTTGACCTTCGTGTTGACTTCTTGTTGACTCCTTATTTTGACCATAACAATCCATCCCGCTTAAAATGATGCTTGTCCTCAAGCATCTAAGAATTCAAATCAAACCGAAGTAACCTTTCTCAATACCTTCCATCATCCTTCCATTTTGCCAAACACTCCAAAACAACAAACTCTTTTGTTATTTATACCATTAGCAATAATGCATTTCTGTAATGGAGTTCAAATTGGGTTGGTGTTTGAGAATCCTTAACACATAGAGGCTGAGGAGGATCATAAAATCACCCAAAACAAGCATCGCCAAGACCCATAAATGTATCATTAACATCTAGTTCATTTCCACCCTTTCCATGTTTGCTAATGTCACCGGTTCACTTTGAATCGAAAGACTAAAGCGTGATATGCTCGAACATATTCCACTACAATACAATTGACACCATGCTCGATTGGCCATGCATCATTTCTTAGACAAAAACCTTGTTTTCTTCCCGTCCGAATTTACCTATTATAAGCTGATATTTCAACCATGGTTTTCATCTTGAAAGCCATAAATTCAGACACCACATGATTCAAGCCAATACCGCCAACATCAAAATCTATGACTGGTGAACCAACATTATGTTTACCAACTTCCATTTTCCTAGCAAATGTTCTAAAATAATATGGACACCCTAGGTACTTTCTATCAGTCAAAATTTGTACCAAAGGATCATGAGGATCAATTCCCATTTGAGTCTTCCTTGTATCAAAATTGTCAATAATACGGATAAAAACCACATTATCAAACAAGCCTCCAAACGCCTCAAACTCATATTCTTTAGATCTTAACAATGATTTCTCAACCAGAACATATGATGTCACAACAACTATAATCTCAATTACTTGTTTATCGTGCACATTTTCACCACTAGACCCCCTTGAATCACCAACTTGTTTTCCTCCTGGATCAAACACTTGTATATTTGTTAAAATATACTCACCTTCTATATGTTCCTTATGTGCCTTTTCATGACCACATGAAGAAATGACCAAACAAATCAAACTCTGATGTAACCTTAACAGTAATGCATCTTTGACTCCTAATAACCTATCTTCATATTTTCTCAAATTACCAACACCAACTTGCCCCTTCATGTTGTTGATACCATATCCCAAGCTGCTCCAACCTACTTTTAGTTATAATTTCAAGATCCCCTAATCTCAACACATCACTAATATTGTCCCTCACTTTTTTATCATTCGCTACTACATTTTCCACATCAACTAACTCTTTGACAGTTTCAGCCAAATCAAGTGAACAATTTCAATACTCTTATCAACTTTTTCAACAAAATTGTCAAGACCTACAAAGCAACCATTTACAACTTTACTTGAGTCTTGAAACTCTAATTTTAACTTTATTAGTAGAAACTTCATCAAGAACCTTCTCACCAAAGTTGTTATCTAACGTGTCACTTGTTTCTTTAACACTTTGTTTGAAAATTTCCGTTATTGGCATTTCATCAAATATCTTATGTGCATTACAATGTGTTTCACCTTTGCAAAATTGCATAGTCCTACATTAGCAAATCTTTGCAAAATAGCCTCTCTATAAATCACCCAAGTCACATTATTTTCCAAGATTCTTAACACGCTCTTATGCCACATCAAAGCAAGTGTAGAGAAATGATTTACCTTATTCTCATCAGGAACGAACTTTAATTGCTCACTCATAAACATCCATTTAACCCCATTTCCTCCAAACTTTGGAAATTCAGATTCATTGAGTAATCACGCCTTAATTTCCTCTTTCAATTGCCTGTCATCTCCCCTTAGGCTCATCTTCACTAGAATGTGTTAAACTAGGCATTTTGAGCAAAAGTGAACCAAGAATTGAAACACACTAACAAACTTTTCCAAAATAGAGTAACAACCAGAACAACTTTTCAAGCTGAATAACTATCAAGATTTGTAACTAACTATGAAGAATTGACACAATAACACGCTTGTGATTGGAAATCGAAAGACAAAATTTTGCATTTTGGATTTTGGCTCGAAAATGAAAGTATGAAGGAATCTTTAACAAAATTTGGGATCTATCTAGCCGGGAAAGTGGCTCTTGATACCAATTGATATGAACACACAGGTATATGATGATCCAGATTCAAGGAGAATCGAAGATAGTCTAATTCAACATACAGAATTCCAAAATAGGAATAGAACTTCGAATGAAAAGGATTTGTTATTAGGATAGATGAATTTGAGAGAATACAAAAGGAGAAAGTGTTTTACAATTGATTTTTGATAACTAGAAATGTAATGAACAAAATGTATTTATACAATGGGAGGAAGGAGAAAATGGGAGGAAGGAGAAATGTTGACTTTTATTGACTTTGACTTTTCTGGTTTGACCTTTCGTGTTGACTTCTTGTTGACTTCCTTATTTTGACCCATAACACAAACATACACCGCATGTTAGATACAAACGACATGCAACACTTAAGAACCACCAAACCCTAGACATAGATCTGCATGCCTCACCTGAAGTAGATCTCACAAACCTCGCCAAAAGAGAGAAACGTTTCTTCTAGAGGAAGGAAAACAAAACGACACATATATTACCCAGAAAGTGAGAGCGTATGTGTAAAATGCAAAAAGGCCAAGAGAAGCGGGCCAAAAAACATGGGCCAGGATTTAATACTTAAAAAAGACCTGATTAAAATATAATGGTTACAATGTCTAGCGCCCTATAGTATCTTATATAAATGGAGGAGCACAAATGCTAGCGAACCAACTAGGCGGTTAAGGAATTCAAGTCTAGAGCTTGACAATTTTATTTCTAAAGATCACCAAGACATACATCGAATGAAAGCGTACTTTCACAAGGAACAAAGATAGTTATCACAATATTATGATACATGAGTTTTTTTTTTCCAAATTTCATGAGACACAATGTTTTGTGCTTCCTAATTAGAGTGTCATAAGGAGGTTGTGAGTCGCCAACTTGTCATTGAATGGCGTAAAATTAACTACAACAATCGAACTTTTGAAAATATTTTTTATTTTTATGATTACATTCGGCGACTAATTTCTCAGTAAATGTCAAATTATTTGTTCATAACTTATTCTCCACGATCACCCATAATAAGCAACTAAATCGCACTTACGACAAGTTTGAGAAATTCATAGATTGTCCAGCACAAATGTGTGATATCGAGCATACTCAAAAAAATATTGTAACTTTTACCCCTACATTGCTATATTTATTCTTTAGAGTCATGTGTATATGAGAAAATTTCATAAAACGTAACATAAACTTTGGTTTTAAGCATTATCCAATGAATAAAACTTTACCGGTTCAATTGAAGAGATTATATCCTATACTGCAATTGGTTGTAGTGAACAAATGTATTCTGTTATCGATTCCTCATTGGTTGTTATGTAATGAAAATATTTCCCATAACAAAGTCATTAGTGAAACCCAACTTTTAATTAGTTCCTTAGCAATACAAAAAATATTTAATTAAACACAACGTTATAACATAGTCCAAGCAATTATGCATAGTAATGTTATGACACCTAGATCCAAAAATGTTGTTTTCAAAAGAATTAGTTTTACAATTTAAAAATGACTAGCGGCGCAACTTTTTGCTTGTTTGCCTTCCATCTATGCATAAATTCAATTTATTGAATAAAAATTGCTTTCCAACGTCGTATAAGAAAGAAGGAAATTTCAAGTGAACGAAATAGTCCATTACAGTATATGGAAAATGAGGATTACAACTTGATTTACTTATTAGATATATAAATTAACACATACAAACATTAACAGGGGCAATCTCGTGTAAGTTCACACTTCCTGTAACACCCTTCTATTTCTCCACTACATAACTCTCTTTTTGTTATCTTATCTTTTTGGCCTTGACAACAGCACCACATACCCTGTACGGGATTGCATCGTGCCGTGCAAGGTGCAGCAGCAATTGATTTGATTTCATTAGCATCAATTTTGCTACCTACAAACCAAAAAAGAAAAGGACAAGCTTATATATGAAATTTATTCACAATTTTTATACGAGAGAGCAAATAAGAGAATGCGAAATTACACTCATGAGAAACTAGCAACACTAGAAAGCTTACACAAAAGATCATGATAACGTATCCATTTAGCTTCACCATTGTGTTGTTCATCTCTTTGAGAACTTCTTACCTTCTTTATATTTGAAAATAAAAAGTGGATTTAAAGAACAACAACTCGGACGAATTTATATATATCCACACTATAAAACAAGTTGATTGCGTATGACCCCCCCGGCACCTACACAAGTTGGGCGCGGACCAAACACGACTGTGTAGCAGCCCCGGCACTCACATGGGTCGGTCGCGGACTAGATACACACACCGACAATGGTCACTAAACCATTCCACGGATAGTAGATACGTCCGAGGAAGAACACACCCGCGCCCAGCATTAAGGGTAGGGAATCTCGCTCAGACTAGACGTACTACAGCCTGCAGTCCCCAAAAAGGGAAAACGGGACAACTCCCGCCCAAAAACATCGCTGTCACAACAACGGGACAAGCTCTGGAGTTGACCTACTTCACTCCCCACTTCCAAGCTGTCGCTCTCATGGCTCGTGTCCTTGAGAACACAACAGATAGGTCAACCATATAAATAGAGGCCTCACCACTATTCAAACGGTAACACTTACATACTCTCTCTCTCTAGAACCAACTTTATATCTCTAAAACTACCACTTACTCTCCACGGAGGTTGACGCGGAACCCGTTCAGCGGTGAGACTAACTGTTGGCTTTCTTAGCAGCTTACAATCAAGAATCTCACTTAATACAAGATATATTTCCTGGGGAGTTAGCTTACAGTAATCTTCATCAGGGGAGCGCCCAGAATTGTATTAACAAGTTGGCGCCATCCGTGGGACCGGTGACATAACTGCGTTTCCAAAGAAAAAAAACTCTAATGAGCAATTTGGCAGAAAACCCCTCCCCTTCTCCTGAGCCGTCCACGGTCAGAAACACGGGAGGGAAGGAAAAAGTGAAAGACACAGAACACTACCACCCTAATACCGCGACAGACGCGTCAATAAGGGAGTTCTGCGAAAGGCACTACCATCAGATCTTGCCCTTAATGGCAGAAAAGGTCCATCGGGAAAAATCGACCGGTCAAAACCCGGTTGGATTTCGACGATGAGGCTAGAAATGAGAGATCTAGAGAACACGCCCAGAATACTCGTCCAACATCTGAAAGAAAAGAGGCACCCAAAAGGAGGAGCGAAGCCAGTCCTAGTGCCAGTCGACCGTCGAGTATTCCAAGTCACGGAAGTGTCTTCTCGAGACTCAGCGGTCGAGACGATGTGGGTTCTAGAGAAAAGAGCGGTTGGAAACCAAGAGGCGCGACCGGATGTATTCTCAAGACTAGAAAGGAATCCGATGCGTGTCCACGAGACTTGGTGACCAAAACCAACCGTGTTCTCCGGACTCGATCAAAGGTTACTTCCCGTAGACAACGCGAAAAAGAAGCGAAGTAAGCGGGACATGACGGAAAGGATTCGTTGATAGACACCAACGAAGCGAGAGTGCTACCCGCAGCGGCGGTGCTTCCTACTCAAGTGCGGTAGAGGAGAAACATATCACTCGTGTCGCAGTGAGAACCGGGGAAGTGTCCTCCTAGGAAGCGAAGAGCATCGGAGGACATTGGAAGTCCACCCCGAAAAGCAAAGAACGGGAATCCGATGACCTCTCCTCCCCGTATGACGTGGCTGACACATACCCCTTTACCCGCCGTATACGGAATTTTGAGTTCCCGAAAAGAACAAGAATGCCAGCTCACATTAGAACGTACGACGAGACAGGTGATCCGGAGAATCATTTGAAAATTTTCCAGACCGCGGCCAAAGTGGAAAGATGGGCCATGCCCACATGGTGCACTCCACCCTTATAGGGCACGCCCGCGGCTGGTTTGATGAGGTGCGTCCGGAGAGCATTGACAGCTTCGAAGAGTTGAGATCGAGTTTTCTCTCATACTTCCTTTAGCAGAAGAAGTATACGAAAGATCCTGTTGAATTACACCACATAAAGCAGCGGGAAGGGGAGTCCACGGAAGCATTCGTGGAGCGCTTCAAGACAGAGAGCATGTATGTGAAGGGAGCCCCAGAGTGCATGAGGGTGTCCGGCTTTATGCACGGGATAATGAACCCGGAACTGATTAGAAGGCTCAATGACAACATTCCCCAGTAGCAGGATGAAATGTGGAAGGTCGTGAAAGCATTCATCAGAGGTGAGGTAGCCGCGGCCAACCAGTCAAAGAAGAAGCACTCCCATTGGAAGGACCAGGACGGAAGACAGAAAAGCATCCAGATCTTTGAAAGAAGAGGGGAGTTCAAGACCCGCTTAAGGCCGGAGAGGAAGAGGGGGGACAGGTTCACTCCCCTCACAAAGACGCCGAAAGAAATCCTGGCCATGGATACGGTCAAATTCACAGCCCCCCCCGCCAATGTCCAGCCCGGTCGAGTCTAGGAATAAAGACAAATACTGTGACTTCCACAGAGAAAAGGGGCACAACACGGATGAATGCTATAAGTTGAAAAAACAGATAGAGGAGGCAGTCAGGTCTGGACAGCTCACACATCTTGTCAAAGAAATCAAGAATGGAGCACAAAAGAATGGTGGTCCTAAGGGCGGAAAGAAGGATAACGTGGCCAAGGACAAAGCTCACGCCATATACATGGTCCACACTTGGCAACGATCAGTCAAACCCAAGCTGGATCCCGACGCGGTCTTGAACATGGAAATATCTTTTCCCCCCATATCCGGAGATGACTGGGACGACCACCCGCTGGTGATCAAGGCGGATGTAGAAGGATGCACAATTCACAGGATGTACGTGGATAACGGAAGCGCTTCAGAAGTCCTATGCGAACATTGCTTCAACAAGCTAAGCCTAGACATCCGCAAAAGACTAATACCCGCTTCATCACCGCTATTGGGTTTCAGCGGAGAACTCTCGTGGCCGCTAGGGCAAATCCTCTTGGAAGTGACATTGGGAGACGAAGAGAGGTTAGCCAGTGCTTGGATGAACTTCATGGTGGTACGATCTCCTTCCCCCTATAACAGGATAATCGGACGTCCGGGGATTAGGCTGTTGAGAATAGTGCCATCCACGGCGCATGGGATGCTGAAATTTCCTACCTGTGGTGGAGTCGTGACTTTGCACAGTGACAAGGTGGTCCCGGTTGAATGCAGAATGGTTGCGGAACCAGAACCCTATCATACAACCACAGAGGCAGAAGTGAAGGAAGGAGTCGCGGTAGCGATCAACCCCAAATTCCCCGACCAAACGATCACCATTGGGGGGGGGGGGTTAAGCTAGAAAGGGAAAAAGAGCCTCTGCGACCTGCTTAAGAATAACTTGGATATATTTTCTTGGGAGCCCTCCGACATGACTGGAGTTCCGCGGACAATCGCGGAACACAAACTGAATGTCAGGGATGGTTATGACCCTGTACGACAAAAGAAGAGAGGGCAGGCCCCAGAAAGAAACAAAGCCATCAATGAAGATGTTACCAAGTTAGTTGCAGCAGGAATCATGAAAGAAGTACACTATCACGACTGGCTGTCTAACCCTGTCCTCGTCAAAAAGAGCGACGGAAGCTGGAGAATGTGTGTGGAATTCAAAGATCTGAACAAAGCCTGTCCGAAAGATTGCTACCCCTTTCCGGAGATCGACTGGAAAGTCGAATCCCTCTGCGGATACCCGTTTAAATGCTTCCTGGACGCATATAAAGGGTATCACCAGATACAGATGGCAGCCGGGGATGAAGAGAAAACGGAATTCCACACAAACCAAGGCATCTTCTGCTACACCAAGATGCCCTTCGGCCTGAAGAATGTTGGCGCCACATACCAAAGGCTCGTGGACAGAGCATTTGAGAAACAAATTGGAAGAAATTTGGAAGTGTATGTGGACGATCTAGTCGTCAAGAGCCACTTAGAAGAAGAAGTGCTCAAAGATGTGAAGGAAACCTTCAAGACCCTAAGGAATATCAACATGAAGCTTAACCCCAAAAAATGCACATTTGGGGCAGAGCAGGGGATGTTTCTGGGCCATGTGGTGAGCAAGGAGGGCATCAGAGCTTGCCCAGACAAATCGGCGGCCGTAGTCACCCTCAAATCCCCGACAACCAAAAAGGAACTGCAATCTTTGAATGGGAAATTGGCCAGTCTCAGTCGCTTCATGTCCTAATCAGCGGAAAGGTCCCTTCCATTCTTCAAGACACTAAAGAAATGCATTAAAAAGAGCGACTTTTACTGGACAACTGAGGCTGAGCAAGCATTCAAGGAAATGAAGCAGCACATTGCCGACTTGCCAATGGTCATTGCTTCGCAACCAAAGGAGGAGTTAATCATGTACTTGGCCGCGTCCGAAGAAGCTGTAAGTGCGGTTCTGTTAGCACAGAGGGAGTCGCGACAACTGCCAGTATACTTCGTCAGCCGCGCCCTAAAGGTTCCGGAGATAAATTACACTCCAATTGAGAAGCTTGTCCTGGCACTGGTATATGCATCCCGCAGATTACGGCGATACTTCCAAGCACACCCAGTGGCGGTCATCACGGACCAACCACTGAAGCAAGTCTTGACCAAAACAGAGAAGAGTGGAAGTATGGCCGGATGGCCAATAGAGCTGGACGAACATGACATTATCTTTCGACCCAGGACAGCCATAAAAGGGCAAGTGCTAGCGGACTTCATTGCCGAAATTCCAGAAACAAAAACTCCTGACAAGGAAGAAAACCAGCAACAATACTCGGAGCCATGGAGACTATTCACGGATGGATCTTCATGCCTGGAAGGGTCCGGAGCAGGTTTAATCCTAAAAAACCCGGAGGGACAGGAATTCACATACGCCCTACGTTTTGAATTTGAGGCATCCAACAACGAAGCCGAGTACGAGGCACTGATCGCAGGACTGAGGATTGCCGAACAAATGCAGGTAAAAGATTTATCAGCAAATGTTGATTCCCGCCTCGTGGTGAATCAGATAAACGGAGCATATGAGGCGAATGAGGAGAGCATGGCGCGCTACTTGGCAAAGGCCAAAGCGTTGATTAAAGGGTTCCGGACGTTCTCCATCAGGCAGATTCCCCGGAGCCAAAACAAACAAGCAGACGCGCTAAGCAAGATTGCATCCACCACGCCCACGACAAAAGTCCGTGGAAGTCTTAAAAGAGAAATCCATCGAAGAAAAGGAGGTACTGGCAATCGTGGAGGAAGACGGGGATACATGGATGACACCCCTGATCGAGTACCGAGAGATGAGATACTACCGGCTGATGACAACAAGACTAGAAAACTACGGATCAAGGCAAGGCAGTACACGTTGAGAGACGGAATCCTATTCCGGAAATCTTTCCTAGAACCATGGCTCCGATGTGTAGGTCCCACCCAAGCCAACTACGTGCTACGAGAGATCCACGAAGGGTCGTGTAGCATGCACCGGTAGTAGCAAAAGCAATTCGGTCCGGATATGCTCGTGAGCTAATACAGAAGTGCGAAGATTGCCAAGTCCACCGACCGGTACCAAAGAATCCGCAGCAAAATCTGACCCCAATCACTTCTCCTTGGCCTTTCTACAAGTGGGGTATTGACATCTGCGGACCATTCCCAGAAGGACCCGGCAAGGTGAAGTTTATGATTGTAGCGATAGACTACTCCACCAAATGGATTGAAGCTAAACCTCTAGCCTCCATCACAGGAAGACAAGTGAAAAAGTTCGCCTGGGACAACATAGTCTGTCGATTCGGTTTGCCAGGAGAGATAGTGTCAGATAATGGAAAACAGTTCCGCGACAACCCATTTAAAGACTGGTGCGAGAAGCTTAACATAAAACAACGATTCGCCTCAGTCAAGCATCCGCAAGCAAATGGGTTGGTAGAAAGCGCGAACAGAAGTTTGGGAGAAGGGATTAAAGCAAGGTTGGAGAAAGGAAGCAAGGACTGGGTAGAAGAGGTACCGCATGTGCTTTGGGCTCATAGAACTATGATCAAGACAAGCAACGGGGATACCCCATTTTCCCTTACTTACGGCACCGAGGCAGTCATCCCCTTCGAGATCGGCATGCCAAGCATCCGATGCACGGCCGTAAACCAAGTCTCCAACGACCAGAACCTCCACCTAAACTTAGACGTCCTGGAAGAAAGGAGGGAAGCCGCGGCCATTGAGGAAGCGCGCAGCAAGGAGAGGATGGAAAGATACTACAATGCCAAGGTACATAGTACGGCATTCAGGCCTGGAGAATTCGTCTACCGCAGCAACGATGCTAGTCGAGCGGAGGATACAGGAAAACTCGGCCCAAAATGGGAAGGGCCGTATGAAGTGGTGGAAGCAATAGGAAGCGGAACGTATAGGCTTCGAAACACGGAGGGGAAGACGCTCCCAAGAACATGGAACATCCGTAACCTGAAGAAGTGTTATGTGTAAGTATAGGAAGGTTTTCCCCATCTCTTGTAAGTTGATCACGGATCAGATCCGGACAACAGGGGGAATCGCTTTAATTTTCATGTTTTTCATTTTTATTGTAACATTTTCTAGTCATTATCGAAACGTAGAAGCCTGGCCCGCTCTACAAATTTTCCAAAACAAAAAGTCATTTACAGTTTTCATGTTCGCATCTCGTGCATATCTCTAACATCCGCGACAAACAGTGTCGCACATAAAGGACGAGCAACCCCAAAATTGACTCTGGCATATAAGTGGTATTGCAAGCCCATTGACCATTCCATGCTACCCCCGGACTCCTAAAGTACGGCCAAGGGTACAACTCATAGCCCCGGAACAACTAACTCCGGCAAACAAGAAAAAGAATATCTATACGATCTTGTCAAAAATATTTCCATTAAGTACGCAAGATTCTTTACAAGTACACGGGGGCATACCCCCGGCTTACAAAAAAAGGCGTCGCGACAACCACGACCCTAACCAAACTAACAAGGTTACACAGCTTCACAGTAGATCAAAAAGGCGGCATAGTCTAAATGCCGCCCATAAAAAGACCCTCAAACATCCCCAACACGATCAAGTATACTTGTATCGAACATGTCATCATGGGTGGACTTCCCCTCTTCCTCTTTCTCATCCTCCCCAGTAGGGCCAGTGATCGCGACAGAAGGGGTCGGACCGGAGGGAACAATCACCATGGAAGGCTCCCCGGTGGAGGTAACCTGGTGCTCAACCTCGGAAATAATTAGCTCAGTCCAAAAATCAAACTTCTTACCATACACCTGATTCTTCCTCTCCTTATACGCGGCAATAGCACGTGGATTCCTGGTAATGGTTTGGAGTAAAGAGCTGGGAAGCGCAACCTCTTCCGCCGACGAGTCATTAAAAATGAAATCCCCCGAACCACTGGGCCGCTCCTCCTGCAACACCAGTTGGGACATAAGGAACTCCAAGGAAGAGTCCTTGCATGCCTCCAAAGAGTCCAGAAGGGGGAAAGGAACATCGCTAAGGCGAATAACAGCCTCGCGGTAAACCTCTTTCGCCCGCGGATTGTAGGCCTTGATCTGCTCCAACTTCAAACCCTTGGAACCATGAACAATGCATGCTTCTAAACCCTGCCTTAGGCCCTCAGCAATGGCCTTACTTATGCAATCTCCCAACCGCGTTTGCAATTCCTCCGACTGCTTGAACGCCATCCATGCCCGGCGAAAGCCATGACCAATTACCCACCGCTTACCTTCGATGGCGAGTAGGGTACTGGGAAATAACTCCTCATCAAAACTGCGGTTCAGCCCCGCCAATCTCTGATCTAACTGAGCAAGTTGACCATCATACTCGCTGCGGACTCTCTCCTCACACTCTTTCAACTTCTCCTCGAACAAACCTGGACCCTTAACCTGCGCCTTCAACTCATCACAAACAGCAGTCAACCCGGCAACTTTACCCTTCAACTCCGCATTTTCGACGGTTAACTTGGCCAGTTGCTCATCTTTGGGCGCAATCATACCCTCTAACTGCGTCACACGCTCCCGTAACCTCTTCACTTCCTCGGACTCGGACTCGAGCAAACCAACACGCTCGCGGAGACCCCTCTCCTCCGCGGCCTCGGACTCCAGCCCCTGAACTTTTCCCCTCAGAGCCTCAATCCTCTTCTCCTTTCTTTCAAGCCTCTTGTTTAACTTGGTGGTCTGGTTAAGCTCAAATTGCAGCCGCAAACGCACCTCAGAGGACATACACGCCTGCTGAACAGTCATCATGTTATACTGCTCGAGCAAATCCATGTGCGGCATGTTGCGCAACGTAGACAGGTAACCAGGAGTTGCAAGGTTGTCCAAGATACTCTAGCAAATCCAGGGGTCATTCATCCGAAACTCATTCGTAGGCAACCACTTCGGAACATAAGTATTTTTCGCCTCCGCAGTATCTACGGACAAGGATTCATAGAAATCATCGTCGGATGCCGCGGGACGATGACCGGATTGGTCCTGCAGTGGAGACTCAACCCCAAAAGAGCTCTCCTGGTGAAGGGGTGGTGGCTGAGAAGGACCAGACATATCCACATCCAAATTCTCTTGATGAGCATTGGTGGACGTTTTCCAAGTAGAATCCGGATCTGCTTGAGGATCCGGGGTAGCCTCAGAAGAAACGACGGCTATCTCCAATGGCCGAGGGCCGGAATCAGACTCATCACGAAGCTCCATCACAGGACTGAGTTCCGCGGTAGCACCCCCTGAGTAGCCAAAAAACGCAGAGGTCATTACTCCACAAAGAATAAATATAATAACAAATAAGCGACACAAATAGAATGAAATCCTTACCAGCAGCAGATCCAGAGCCTTGCTCCGGCGCAGGGGTAATCCTCTTCTTCTCCGGCTGCTTAGAAGGAACATCAAGCCGGACTCTTTTCTTTCCGGTAGCCTTGCTGGCCTTGGCCGCCTTCACGTTATCCACAATAGTCTCTTGGACTAACGTGATCAGATCCTCAGAAGGCTCAATAACACGATTAGCAGTCTCATCCTGCAGCGCCGGCTCACCTTCTTGTAGAGTTCTCTCTCCGGATGTCACCTCAAAAGGATCTGGCTGGTTAATGAAAGCAAAGAGAGACATATCTGCAAACAAAAATGCACAAGTTAATAAGACACAAAGGAAAAGACAATAAGACGCAACAAACCCTAAAAAAAAACCCACCCTCAGTATCTGAAGCCTTAAAAGTAGGCCGTGCCGTTGCATCATCCCAGGCACGACTAAGGCCAATCACGGACAGGAATGGCTCCGGAAACTTCTTAAACGGAGCACGTTGCGTATCAAGAAGGTGCAACAACTCCATGTCAATATCATCATCGGACAGGGGTGGGTCACGGTCAACAGAGACCTTCTCATTCCACGAGATGGCCAAGGGAAACACGGTCTCGTCAACCCAAAAGAAATACTCCTTCCAATTCTTTACAGAATCCAAGGGAGCGGTATAACAAACCGGCACGATCAACGACTTAGGACCCTTACGCTTCTCTAGGGTCATCCACCCATCTTTCATCCCGGAGTAGTAAAATTTCCTAAACAAAGGTACAGTGGGGGTTCCACCATGAACACGGCAAAGGATCTCAAAGTGACTAATCCTAGCGGCGGCTAACACGGATAACTGCGACAAGTGGATCTGAAAATACTCCAAAACTCTACATAGGAAGGCGGAAAGGGGTATCCTAAAATTGCAAAACTAAAAAAATCTAGTATATACACCTATCTTACCCTCAGGGGCATCCCTTATGGTATCACTTGGACCAGGAAGAAGAGGGTGAACAGTAGAAGGGATATGATACTTAGAGCAAAAATCACTAAAATCTTTCTGCGATAACTTACAGGTAAAGTCGCTTAAAAGTTTTTTAGCCATGGAACTACTATGAGGGAAGAAAAACCTAACCTGATAAAGTAGGGACGCACACACAAAAGTTGGGAGACCTTTTTCTTTTTTACTCACGAAGATGAAATGGCAATAGTAGCCAAGAAAGTAAAAAAAGAGGGGTATTTATACTCTCCTAGGAGTAAAACCAACGGGTCAATCGAACGGCCGAAAAAACGCCACGTCTTCGGCTCGTAACCAACGGTCTAGATCTGCTTAGATCAACGGACGTGATGGAAGTAGCCAAAACGTCATATCAGTCAGAAAACATGCGGCTAAGGGCGGTTCGCGAATCCCAAGGGACAGCTGTAACGCTTATCCTTGGCATGAGTGGAAAGTACAGTCAGCAGTGATTAGGATTTCTTGCGATACACCCAACCGCGGATGGACGGGATAACTTAGTCTAGCAGCGCTTGTACCAAGACCGACGAGCACAACTAGACTGGGGGGCTTGATTGCGTATGACCCCCCCCCCCCAGCACCTACACAAGTTGGGCGCGGACCAAACACGACTGTGTAGCAGCCCCGGCACTCACATGGGTCGTATGTGAATTCCGCGGTCACTAAACCATTCCGCGGATAGTAGATACGTCCGAGGAAGAACACACCTGCGCCCAACATTAAGGGTAGGGAATCTCGCTCAGACTAAACATACTACAGCCTGCAGTCCCCAAAAAGGGAAAGCGGGACAACTCCCGCCCAAAAACATCGCTGTCACAACAACGGGACAAGCTCTGGAGTTGACCTACGTCACTCCCCACTTCCAAGCTGTCGCTCTCATGGCTTGTGACCTTGAGAACACGACAGAAAGGTCAACCATATAAATAGAGGCCTCGCCACTATTCAAACGGTAACACTTACATACTCTCTCTCTCTAGAACCAACTTTATCTCTCTAAAACTACCACTTACTCTCACGCCGGAGGTTGACCGCGGAACCCCGTTCCGCGGTGAGACTAACGGTGTTGGCTTTCTTAGCAGCTTACAATCAAGAATCTCACTTAATACAAGATCTATTTCCTGGGGAGTTAGCTTACACTAATCTTCATCAGGGGAGCGCCCGGAATTGTATTAACACAAACACTTTATGATTTAATTTCTCTCCATTTAAGATTGCGTGAATGACTAAAATACGCTAACATGCATATCATTGTTTTAGTGTGTTTGTACTATCCGTTATTTAATTTGGGACTCAACATTAACATATATGTCATAACTACAACGACACGAATTAAATGCCTAATTCTATCAAAGCGGGTTATGAGAAAAGTAAGATATCTCTGTCTCTCAGAAAGCCATAGAGACTTCTTTCATGAAATTTCTAGCAAAAGTGTGTATAGGTATGTATCGAGAAAATATTGTACTCGTTCCGTTGCAAATTAATATAGTAGTACATGATTCTTTTTAAGATGTCTCAAATTGTTCATTATTAAAAATAGATAGGGAAGTTTGATCGAATTATCATATTGCCTTTAGTTGAAGTTAATTACAAATTAAAAAAAAATCTGATAATTAATTGGTTAGTGGTAAAATTGTCCTTCTACGAAAAGAAAGAGAGATAAAACAACAATAATTATGTTTTTTTAAACTGTGTGTTTTTTGTCGGAAGACAATTATTTTAGAAAATAGCTAGTAGTATATGTGTGTGTGTGTGTGTGTCGTATGAGTACATGGGTAAAACAATTAAAATAATTATAAATAATATTTAAAGCACTATTGAATTCTAACTATGGGGAATGCAATGGTTGTTGGTACACAAAGGTTGGGCGGATTGATGAAGCGGGGGAAGGTGTTAGAAGAAATGCCTCAGAAAGATGTTATTTCGTGGAGCTCTGCTCGTTGATCAGTGGGTATGTGAATAATGATTACTTGGATCAAGGGTTAGTTGTATTGTTAAAAAAGGATTAAGGTTCTTGGATTGTTGCCATATGAAGCTATTTTGGTGATGGTTCTTTTAGTGTACGCGTGTAGGGAGCTGAATGAAAATGGTGTACTGATGCATCTGATTGTTATGATATTAGTGTACGCGTGTAGGGAGCTGAATGAAAATGGTGATGGTTCTATAGTGTTATATCATATATGATATGTAATATCACATGTGATATTAGTGTAATATCACATACGATATACATATCATATCACATGTGATATCACATGTCATATATGATTTAACAATAATATCACATGTGATATTCAAATTAGTGTTTAATCATATATGATTTTTTTTCATGCAAATTTCAAGTAACGTAGAAAAAGACGAAAAAATATGAAAAAATGATTTTTTTTTTCTTTTTTCGAAATTATATCAAAGTGCCCGTCTATAGAAAGATAATTAAATGCTCTTCGTGACGGTGTAAATATTTTCACTTAACGATTAACGGTTTAAAAGATATTTAAATTATAAAAAATAAGTGAAATAATAAAATGTTTTTAAATCTCAGTCATTGATTTTTTTTTAGATGATGGTGGAGATGAGTCCATTGGTATGTAAGAAAAGTTTGGTATGTAAAATAACTCTCCTCTAATAATAATAATAATAATAATAATTAATTATTATTATTATTATTATTATTATTATTATTATTATTATTATTATTATTATTATTATTATTATTATTATTATAGTAGAAGTAATAGTTGTTTATAAAGAAAGTTTAAAATATATGAGGTTTTGGTTAAATATAAAATAATTTTTGAAATTATGAAAATTAATACTTTACTTAAGTTTATAAAATTAGATTCAAGATTAACCTCTTTTTAAAAGTTTAAGGTTTTACTGTAAATTTCATTAACCGATCAAAATATAATGTCTATTTACCATTAAAATCGAGACAAAAAAAAAATGTTCACACGATCATGCGTGTTTTTTCATTAATTTTACACTAATTTTATTATAAAATTGATTAAACTAATTCAATTTTGATTTTAGTTAGCCAAAAGGAAAGCTCGATTTTAGAATTAAACTATTTTATTGGTCAATTAAAAAATTCATTTGTTCAAGTTGTATTTTCTTTTACTTTTATCATATAATCAAGGGTTAGAACAACATCCATACTTTTCATGATTGCATCCATTTCTTTTGAGCAATAGATATCCGATCTAAATCATAATCATTCATTGGTCCTTTTTTATTTTTTAATCTATAATTACAAATAAATAATTGATGGCAGAATAGTCAATTTGGAAGTTAACTTATACTGACCATCTATTAAAAGTGAAAGATTTTTATGAGACAAACAAAAAGAGTAACGTAGATAATAAGAGTGGATTGTGGGAGTAGTTGCTTACCGATATGGAAAGTATGTATTTATTTCAGGATGAACGAAATAGTCCATTATGCAAAATAAGGGCAACAACTTGATTCACTTATTATTAAGCCTTCAGTCATTTATATATGCATTTAGTTGTTATAAATGAACGAACATAAATATGATTTTATATCCGTTTAGTTAAATAACATAGTTCCTTCATTTAATTATGATTTCTTATGTTTATTATGTTCGTTGGTGTTTTGTATAAATATAACTTAAATAAATGAACACACATGAAAAAATCAAATTTCTTTTGTCTCATAATTTATATATCATTCAAAGTTTAGTACATTAAAAACGACATATAAAGAAAACCTCATTACACAATAATGAAATACTAACTAATCAACACACAGGCTCATCGCGTAAAACTTCGTGTTCGACATTTTAGTATAAAATTCCTTCTTTAAACTCTTTGACTGGTTTAACCAATACTTTTGTTGTTCTACGGGATATCCTCTAGCCCTACATGCCACATATGAAGTTGGCCATGCGAGAAAATTAGAATCATGCAAGACACCCACATTGTTTGCTTTATTAATAATCAAACATTGTGTTCTCTTTAGTTTGAAAGGACATGTCTTGTTCGAGCAAGAGGAATTCTTGGCAAGAGTGCACTCTACCAGTGCTATAACTAGCAATCTGATTGATGACATTAACATCAAAACGCTTGCATATTTCAATGATTATTATATATTAGTAAAACCAAATGATTATTATATATTAGGGAATGATGTTGACATATTAAGTATTTCAATGGTAAGTATTACAAAAAATGGTATATATCGTCTCTAGAAAAAATTAGTGAATTTTGGAAATAAATTAGTACCAAGTTTGACAATTATGTGTATCTTTAAATGATAACTTAGGCAAGTATTTCAATGATTAAATGCTAACAAATATTGATTTATTCCAACTTATTAAATCATGTACATGATATATATATTAACAATAGCATATCATTGATATATACATTGATTCACGTGTATTTAATTTAATACAATAATTACATTGATATGTACTACTTTTATATACATGATATACATCGTAGACCCTTGAGGGTTATATATTCAAGCATCTATTATCTCCAACAACTATTAATGGTGATCTCTTTAGAACTTCAAGTCTATCCATATCCGATCCATTTTAGTCGTTGTAGCTCGAGTTGTTCGACATCAACATGAACATCAATTGATTGAGATTTGTGTTTGGCCCGAATTTGTCTATAAAACTCAACTCGACTATGGTTAAACACCAAATTATTCAATCGGTACTTACATGCATGGAATATCCGTATCTAAAGTTAAAGAACAATATTTAACACAAAACATACTAATTATGATAACATATTTTATTACCATGTCATTAGTTGCATTTTGGTCAACCATGTTGACATCTTGATTGCTCCTAACATCTTCTCCATGGGTTGACATTGTAGTCTATCTTAACAAAGTTAAAGAGGAAGTAGATTATGAAGTGTTTGTATTATATTATATAGAGGTCTAATTTTTGTATATCTATATATTTAGACTTCATATATATTCCTAACATAGTCCTTATTCAATCATAGTCAACCTTTATTTAAATTAATTCGAAGACATTATATTAGAACATATAAAATAAAACCTAAGTTGACTTACCCATTATTTTTAGTCAATAAAATGTCACTAAAAGTGTCAGCAGGATTGATGATAAGTACAAAATAATACAATCAAATAAATAAGAAGTTGGGCCTTGCATTTTGGACAATTTTTAAGATTGCAAAATGAGGTGTCTAGCTTATGTGATATGGGAAGATTTCTTAAAGCAATACAACACAAGACAAAACAATGTACAAAGTATTGTGTATGGGAAGATTTCTGCATGAATTTATTCATTTTCGATAGGACAAGATACTAAAAAAAACGGAAATGATCAACACTTAAGTAAACAAAGAGCAACACGAGTAATTTATTCATTTTCGATAGGACAAGATACTAAAAATAACAAGACATACTTTGTAAAACGTGTTAAACAAGATGTTTTAACATAATAAGATAATCATGCGATGCTAATCATCTATGTCATATGTTCATCATGAGGCTATAAACTTTTTCCGACCAATCACGACCATGATTTCGGAGATTTGTTCTTCTTCATCATCATCTTCGTCATCACTTGAGATGACAATGACATCATCCCAATTCCAATTGATCAAGTGAGGGTTGAAAAAAGGGTTAGGATGTGGAGGAGGGTTTGGGGAAGTGTTAATGTATTTGGAAAAAAGAGATCAAGGAGAGTTTAGAACAAAACTGTGTTGACAAGAAATGAGCTAACATGTTATAGATACTAAGTGTCGCTTCTTTCATGCATGTTTTGATTTCCATGCTCCTTTCTTTGCATACATTCTAGGTCAAAGTGTAATTCGTTTGAGTCATTATGAAATGAATATATATGAAATGAATGATTAAATTGGGGTTCTTTATATAGGCAATGGAAAACCTTTGACATATTAAGTTTGAATTTCATTTAAAATTTAAATTAAAAGTGATTGAAGAAGAAGGTATTAATTTATTTGGTTTCCATGATATATGGTTTTTAAGAACTGTCATGATAATACTTTGCCATATGAAATGTCTCATTATTTGCTTTCATTGCTTTCCATATCAGTAAAGAACAATGTTTGCTAATGAGTCTTGACCAAAGTTATGAAGGCTTGTTCTACACGTTTCTTATGCTTGACATTTATAAACCCTATACTTTTGCCTTATAAAAGTTTTCACTATTAAACCAAAGTTTAAGTTTTTCAATATTCAATTTCAACTCACAAGATTGGCTAATGAATGACTTTCAATTTACTTTCAATTTTAATTCCTGAGACCCTTTTACTTCACTCTAAGAATAGTAGAGATAAATGCATTAATCCGAACTATAACTTTATGATGCTATATCCGTTTAGTTAAATAAGCGAACATGAACAAAAGTCTAGTTCCTTCATTTATGTCTGTATCCGTTCGATTATATATTTCTTAATGTTTATTATGTTCGTTGGTCGTATTTTTTATACTTTTATTTTATATTTATACTTAAACAAATGAACACACATAAAACACAATTTCTTTTGTCTTCATACATTTATATATGTTCATTCATTTAAGTTCGTTTAGTACATTAATGAACGAATATAAAAGCCATGGACAACCTCATTTCTTAATGAACGAGCATAATCAAGAAGGCACATATGTTTAAGCGTTCGTGTTCGTTCATTCATTAGATTAAAATTAAATAAAAGAACATGAATACAGTTTTGTTCGAGATCGTTCGGTTCGTTTTTACGGCCCTACTTATTATATATATATGAATTTCCTCATAAAAACATTAATGAAGACAACATTTTTGTAAATCGAAACACATCTTGTAACACTCTCTTGCATTAGAACGACACAAATTAAAGTCACGACAGCAACAAAACAAATCCTTTTCATACGGAGTGCACTCTACCAGGGCGCAAGGTGGTCTACTAGCAATTGATTTGATGTCATTAACATCAATAATGCTACCTACAAATCCAGAAATTTAAAAGAGAAGCTTATATATGAAAATTTATTTAACTTTTGTGATATGGAAGAGCAAAGAAGAAAATGCAAACTTACACTTGTGACGAACTAGCAACACTAGAAAGTTTACGCAAAAGACTATGACAACCGATCCTCTTATCTTGACCATTGTGTTGTTCGTCTCTAAGAAAAAATAAATAAATAAATAAATAAATCTTTTTCCAAAAGATATACCAAGATTTGATAATTATAAATGATAACTTAGACGAGTTTTATTCATCCAAAAAGGAGACAAAGACGTAATGATTTATCACATTTTAATATTGCGTAAGTGACTAATATAGTAAAGCATATCATTGTTTTAGTGTGCTTGTTCGAAGTGTTTTTGTCCGTGATCTAATTCAGGTCTGGGATATACAAGTCGTAACCCTTGAGGGTTGAGATAAATTTTCTCTAAAGCATGTTGGTTGCAGGTTGCAACCAACTTGCTATTAATGGTGACGATTTTCTGATACTTCAATTATTTTTCAACGGGCTGAGAGTCGAGCTTTAAGTTATTTGAGCTCGAGCTCGTAGAAAATCAAGAAACGTGTTAATTAGTTGACGATTTTCATGTTAATTAGTAATAAGAACTCAACTCGACTTCTAGTTAAAGTTTTCGAACCCCTTGTAATTTGCAACTGGTACTATATATATACTAGCTACTATATCCTTGTATCGAATTCCAACACGAGAATGAGTTGAACTTTTTATCGATTTACTTAACATAAAACTAAACGTACTCAGGCTCATTGGCAGGGGCGGAACTATATAGTAATTAGGGGTGCCTCCATGGTTCGTCAAAAAATATCAATTTTTAGTGTAAATTTTTTTTTTATGATCATTTTATTAAAATGCACCCCATTAAAAAATCAAATTGCCCCCCACCTTAAGATCAAACAATGTAAAAAACCTTAGATCTCTATCTTAATCTAAAAAAATATCATTTTTTAGTGTAAATTTTTTTTATGACCTTTTTATTAAAGTGCATCACGAATTTTACCAAATATTTTTTTTTCTTTTGCCACCCGTCTTCTAAAATCATGGGTCCGCGTCATTGGGTTTATGTATGTGTTATAATCCGAAAATTAAACAATCTCATGCTCATCTTAATTCACGGCCGGTGATGGCGTCAAAAATTATCTCACGGGACATCAACGCCTTAGCTCAAACCTAGTCTCCAACAGTTCCCTAATATTTATCAGTTTTCAACTAACCTTAAAACACATCCTTTTTCGCTATAAAATGCCACAAGTGGACTCATTCCCCTCATTATTTGTTTTACTTGTCTGCGGTTGATGCGTATACATGTTACTTACAAAACTTGATTCATTGTTACTTCGCGAAAAATGAATCTAAATGCGCAATCTTAAATGATCAAACGAGTTAATTATCGTGAAAGTCTTTAAGAATTCCACTCAAAATTTCTCATGAAGAAATAGAAAATTAAGGGAGAACTCTCGGCTTAAACTTATTTAAGAATCTTCCTAATCACTGAATCATTAGGCATGCGATTAATTGATAGTTGTCTCTACAACTGTTTCTACACTCGCCATCGCACAAGATTGTTTAGAACTACTCTAACTGATTTGAATATTAACATTTAGCATCATTAAGTACTTTCATTCTAAAAATAGCCTTTTTGATTGAAACAATACATACTCCCATAATCGTAATGAACAAAATAAATAACCACTAAAAAATTAAAATACAAAATGTTAATTTTATATTAAATGGGGAGCATAAATGCTAGCGAGCCAACGTACTATATGTTAAGTGGTATATTGATTAACCAATATATTGATTACATAATTTCCCACACGAAAATACATTTTATTGATACGATTTATATAAGCAAATACATAATAAAACCCTAATAGACCACAAACCCACAAGTCGGGCTTGGGCCGAATATCTCCTCTAACACTATATTGGTTAAGGAAGTCTAGAACATGACAATTTTATTTCTAAAGATCACGAAGACACACATCAAAAGTGTATTTGTTGGGACACAATGTTTTTATGCTTCACGTCTAGGGTTTCACAATTCTAGAAGCAGTCTTTTTACCCTGGGTTAGAGGTGTGACTTTCTATATCTCACCTCCCTCACACCTTGCTCTTCCGGGATTGAGTATTGTTGTTGTTGTATTTGGAGCGTCACAAGGAGTTAATGAATTATCAAGTTGTCACTAAATGATGTAAATTCAACTACGCTCAATCTCTTATATATTTCATGATTACATTATATTCGAGGATGATTAGGTAAAAGCGTTCTCAATGTCACAATGTTTGTTTAAAACTTATTCTCCACGATCGCACATGCATGACACATCTCGTCACAGTCTCTTGCATTAAAACGACATAAATTAGAGTCATGACAGCAACAATACAACTTGATTCACTTATATATATAGAAATTACCTCGTAAAATCATTAATGATGACAACATTTTTGTAACTGGTTACACATCCTGTCACATTCTACTGCATTTTAGAACGACACAAATGAAAGTCATCACAACAACAATACTGACCTGATCCATACAAACTGCATTGTTGTGTTCTGCAAGGTCTATTAGCAATTGATTTGATTCCATTAACATCAATTTTGCTACCTGCAAATCCAGAAAAGAAAAGGACAAGCTTATTCTCCTTATACAATATTTATTCACAAATTTTTATATGAAAAAAAAAAAAAAAAAAAAAAAAAAAAAACGAACTAACACTCGTGACAAACTAGCAACGCTAGAAAGCTGACACAAAAGACTACGATAACGTTATCTATTATTCCATTTAGCTTCACCATTGTGTCGAAAACTTCTTACTTTTTTAAAATTGGAAAATACAAAGAGGCTTTGATGAATCGAAAACAACTAATAATTTATTTTCTCCCAATTTAGTATTGCATAAATGAGTGTATACGCTAACATATATCATTATTTTAGTGTGTTTGTACTATCCGTGATTTAACTTGGGTCTCAACATTAACATGTCATAACCACAACGACGCGAATGCCTAATCCTATCAAAGCGAAATATAAGAAAAGTAAAATGTAGACAACCATATCTCTATCTTAAAGAGCCAGAGAGACTAGAGAGACTGCTTTCGTAAAACTTCAAGCAAAGTGTGTACAAGTATTTACATACTATGACTGTACACAGGTTTGTGGCCAATTGATTTAGGTTTCAATAGATGCTTCATGTTTTTGATTAAGGCTTTGTATATGGTGTAGAAGTAATGAAACAGTAACGGGTACAAAATGTAAACTAAGAACAGATATTGCATTAAGATTCTAAGTATAAGTTGTTATATGTTTTCTGGTTTAGAAAACATATATATAGGTTTCTAAACGACACATAATGATAATTACTAATCTCCCAACCATTGTGACTCTTGGGGTTTAACTACCAAAATAACTACCTACATAACTGCCACCATATGGGTTGCTTGGGTAAACCCATTTTGACCCATATGCAGGCTTCAAATTCGACCCATACTAACTTATTACATAACAATTGTCTTTAAAACATAAAGTACTATAACATCTAACTATGATCTGATCTTAACACAATTAATAGGCTAACGTTTCCCCCCTTAATTGATTAAGATCAAATCTTCTTCTGAGTTGATTTTCCTTGCTTTTCTTCAAGCAATGACTTCAAAGTCATTGTTGTCTTGGCTGCTATCTTGTCCATCTTTATCTTCATTGTTCAACTTGACACCAAACCTGTTTGATCCATCTTCAAGTGCTCCATCCTTCACTGTATCTTCCTTCTTGCATGGTGGGTCCCTGGCCTTTCTTCTTTTACTGGTTTCACCCACTTCTTTCTGCATTTCACCCCAAGGACTTTATGCAGTTTCATGGTATATCACTATGAGATCAACAAAGTTTCTGTAACAGGCTCTAACTGTATTAGCATCATTTGTGTCCAATCCTTGTAACTGTGCAATCACCCCCCACTTATCACCTATGGTGACTGAGAAGTATCCACCCAAACTCTCAACAACCTTGTGCAGACATAATAAATTCAACTCAACATCCTTAACAACTGGTGGTATTGTATCCAATGCATCATAGTTTAGATGCACAAGATAAAACCACTTGACTAAATCTAAGAATCTTTTGCTGAAGATCTCCCAGTTTTTGTACAACAAATCATCCTTTTTCAGTAAGTTCATGAAAGACAGATACCTTGAGAAGGAATTAACCTTAAGTGCATAGAGTGTTCCATTATAACTAATGTACTCATCATCAATGTAATCCTGGGTATCATCTTTGTTCCAGTCTAAGTCTTCTAAGCCCCTTATCAAAGAGCATTCATCTGTAGGATCCATTTGCCTGAACTGATCTTCCAAATATTGATTGTGTTCATTCACAATCTCTTTGAGTGCAACCTGATCTTTTCCTTTCTCTAAAAATGGTGACTGTTTTCTAATTTCTTCATCACAGGTCTCAATCTTGTACCCTTTCACCATATAGTCTGCTGTCAAGTAGACTTTCTCTGAGTACTTTGCCTCTTCTACAATGACCTTGTTTGTAGTCTCCATCTTTTGTTGCAGTTCTAAGGCTGCAAGTTTCTTCCTATCTTTACATGCCCAAAAGTCATGTCCCTTTTCTTTGCAGATGTGGCATTTGGCCTTTTTGTCCCTTTTTATCTTCATAACCTTCTTTTCGCCATCAGATCATCTGATTCTTTTGCAGTGTTGTATGCTTCATTCTCCATCACAGTTTGTGCCAAGATCTCCTTTCCTTTTGGTGAGATGATGTTTTTCTTTCTTTTGGTGTTCCACAAATTCACCATTTTGGGAGTTTCTCTCAAGAGATATCTCCCAGACTTGAAACCAGAAGTTGGCCTTTCCCAAGGATGAGAGCCAGAGCTTTGATACCAATTGTACACACGTTTGTGGCCAATTGATTTAGGTTTCAATAGATGCTTCATGTTTTTTATTAAGGCTTTGTATATGGTGTAGAAGTAATGAAACAGTAACGGGTACAAAATGTAAACTAAGAACATATATTGCATTAAGATTCTAAGTAAAAGTTGTTATATGTTTTCTGGTTTAGAAAACATATATATAGGTTTCTAAACGACACATAATGTCAGTTACTAATCTCCCAACCATTGTGACTCTTGGGGATTAACTGCCAAAATAACTACCTACATAACTGCCACCATATGGGCTGCTTGGGTTAACCCAGTTTGACCCATATGCAGGCTTCAAATTCGACCCATACTAACTTATTACATAACAATTGTCTTTAAAACATAAAGTACTATAACATCTAACTATGATCTCATCTTAACACAATTAATAGGTTAACACTATGACTATATTCCCAAATTGAAGTATTGAACTATTTGAGAACATGTTCGATTTAACAAAACATATTGAATTACTGTATCATACAGGCTGCGATATTTTGTGCAATTCTTTTACCAAATATTAATATGGTTTTGCTCATATATGTGCATGACCCAAGTTGAATAATAATAAATTTCACTAGCATGGTTAACTATATAATTTAAGCTGATTTGAAACAAAAAAAACAGTACTCTACATTTGATAAACAAGATGAAATTATATGAGTTTTTGAAATCTTTATATATCAACAGAACTATATGTTGAACTCGAAATATTAGATCTTTTGAATCCGTTCCAAGTCATCATTACTAATCAAACTTATTGTTTACTTCCATCAACTCTTGTAAATAGGAAGTGAGATTCAATTTTTCAATTCAAATAATTAAGTTGTTTCTTCAAGTCATGTAACTACTATCTGGTTGTATGACTATGAGGATAATACAAAATGTTAACTTTTATGTCGAATGGGGGAGCACAAATGCTAACCGGCCAGCCAACTAGTTCGGTTAAGGATGTCACCAAGCCATACATTACAAGCGTAGTTTCACGAGGAACTAAGCTAGTTATCACAATATTATGATGCATAAGTTTTTCTTTTTTGCAAATTTTACGAGACACGATGTTTTCGTGCTTCATAGTTAGAGGGTATGTTTGGCAAAAATATATTGTGCTGATGCTGGTGTTGTTGTCGATGCTGTTACTCAAAAGATTATAAAAATACATTATTTTTATAAGCTACATGAAGTAACCTTTTATTTTCAGATGTTATTGAAGATTTTCTTTTTTTTATAATCTCTTATAAGTTATGTCTTCCAAACAAAGATTATTTTTTAATGCCGTAAAATCAACTACTGTCAATTTCTTGTAAATATTTACGATTTTTTATGCATGATTGCATTAGACGACTAACGGGCGAGAGCGTTCTAACTGATTCTCACATTGTTTGTTCAAAACTTTTTCTCCACGAGCACCTATAATAAGCAACTAAATCGCACATTGGACAAGTTTAAGAAATTCTTAGATTGTCTAGCACAATTGTCTGATATCGAGCATACTCAAAAAATATACTTGAAGTTGTAACTTTTACCCCTACGTTGCTATATTTATTCTTTAGAGTCATGTGTATATGAGAAAATTAAAAAAAAAAACAACTTTGGTTAATTTAAACATTAGGGAAATACAAACGGGTTGTTGATAACAACAAAATTTACATAAAATCCACTAATTTTAAGGAAATGGTTTAAAAATGCTCATCATTTTTCACTAATATTACCCATAAGAGGAGTGACTTGAATTGATATGTGAGATATTTTAAGAAATAGTTACTGATTTTGGAAGATTTTGTGTATTAATTTTGAAAAGGCCTATTTGAAAACTAGTTATTAACAATAACTTTAAAGAGTTGTTTTTAGCAAAACCTCAAACATTATCCGATGAGCAAAACTTTAACAGTTCGATCTATTAAATAGATTATCTTATATTGCAACTGATTGTAGTAAACAAATTTTATTCTATTATCGCACATTGGTTATGTAATGAAAATATTTCCCTTAACAAAGTCATTAGCAAAACCCAACTTTTAAATAGTTCCTTAGCAATACAGAAAATATTTATTTATTTTAAGATGAAAAAACTAGTTCATTATGTAAAGTGAGGACTACTACTTGATTCACTTATTATATATAGAAATTACCACATATAAACATTATTACATACAACATTTACTTAAATTGCTACACCTCTTGTAACAGTCTGAATGGCATAAATTATCGTCACCACAACAGCATAACCGACCCTCCATGAGAGAGCACAAGTTTCTAGAGCAAGGTCCGCTACGTACTGTCAATTGATTTGATTTCATTAACATCAATTTTGCTACCTATAAATCCAGAAAAGAAAAGGAAAAGCTTATATATGAAATTAATTCACAGTTTTTATATGAAAGAGCAAATAAGAGAATGCGAACTTACAATCATGACAAACTAGCAACACTAGAAAGCTTACACAAGAGATCAGGATAACGTATCCGCTTAGCTTCACCATTGTGCTGCTCGTCTCTTTGAGAACTTCTTGCCTTCGTTATATTGAAAAATACAAAGTGGATTTGAAGAACAGCAACTGGTACGAATTTATATTTACCCACACAACAAAACAAAGACTTAATGATATATTTTCTCCCAAATTAAGATTGCGTAAATGACTAAAATACGCTAACATGCATATCATTGTTTTAGTTTGTGTGTACAAGGTGTTGCAATCGGTGATTTAATTTTGGTCACAACATTAACATGTCATAATTACAACGACGTCAATATCTAAACATGTTAGAACGGAGTATAAGAAAAGTAGAAAATAGACAATCATGTTTTTTTTAAGACGCATGAGGCTTCTTTCATAAACCCTCTAGCAAAGGTGTGTATATGCATGAAAATATATGTGGGAAAAGCATTTACCGGGAAAATCCTTTACCCAAAAATATATGTGAGAAAATACTATAGTATCTATATGCGTGCACGTGTGAGTACATAGGTTAAACAATATAATTAGAAATAAGCAATGTTTTAAAACCTGGGTCGTTGATTCAGTTGGTTCGACCGGTAAATCATTGGCTCGGAGACCGGACAGGATGTGACCTGGGTTTTTGTTTGTTTGAGAACCTGATTGTTTAACCGGGTTAATATAGGGATTAACGAATCTATGATCATGTTATAAGTTTTGGTTTTATAACAATGTATATTAGAAATAGTTTGGTTCATTGTACTTCGCGAAAAGTGAATTTAAATGCGCAATCTTAAATGATCAAACGAGTTAATTATCATGCAAATCTTTAAGAATTCCACTCAACTTTTCTTATGAAGAAATTGAAAATTAAGGGAGTACTCTCGGCTTTAAGAATTTCCTAATCACTGTATAATTAGGCACATGATTGGTAGTTGTCTCTACAATTATTTCTACACTCGCCATCGCACAAGATTGTTTAGAACAACTCTAACCGATTTGAATATTAACATTTAGCATCATTAAGTACTTTCATTCTAAAAATAGCCTTTTTGATTGAAACAATACATACTCCCATAATCGTAATGAACAAAATAAATAACCACTAAGATAATACAAAATGTTACTATACAATTTTTTTTACCTTGCACTTAATATGATCGATATTGATGAATGTGGTAGTCCTTCTGATGTAGTGGCGAAGGATGGGGCTGAGTTGAACGTTGTTAGTACAATAGAAGAAGAGAAGAATGAGTCTTCAAAGACTAGTAATACATTGCATTAACCGCTTGTGAGTGATTCAATGGAAGCTAACGAGGTTGGTCCTACCCCTATTGTTGAGAAAATTGGGGATTTTGAAAAGCTTCTTATTAATGGGAAAGCTACTCTTGTTGATGATGATGGTAATCCTATTAAAAATGTTGATTATCCGGGTAATAAAAAGGATTTTCCGTCTACTTCTTCTATTAAGAGGGTTAACATCATTCTCTAAGGTGGGAGATATTGTTGATTCCGGCAGTGATGAAGAGGAGGTTATGAACACTTTTGATGAGTCAGTGAACCTATTTGGTGGTGGTCATGATCGTGAAGATCATTATGATGACTATGATTATGATGACTATGCAGATCAGGTCTACGATATTTCATGGAATTTAGATGCTCTTTATGACACGTATGGTATCAAGCTCCAGGGCCTTGGTAGGAAGTAATTTTGTTCTCATAAGAGTTAAATGTTTTTTGAGTAGTGGTTTATTTTCTTGTTTAGAGAATAGAAGTATCTTGTTATGTAAGCCTTTCCGCCTATGTAACGGGCTGAGATATGAGATTCACCCACATCCTTTGTACGTAAACGTTTTTTTGAGTAATATATTTACCGAGTCTTTGACCTTTTACCAAAAGAAAAAGACAGTTTTATTTCTAGAGATCACCAAGACACACATCAAATGCGTATTTGCCGAGACACAATGTTTTTATGCTTCACATCTAGGGTGTCACAATTCTAGAAGCAGTCTTTTTACCCTCGATTAGATGTGTACGACTTTATATATCTCACCTCCCTCACACCTTTCTCTGGCGGGATTATCGAGTATTGTTGTTGTTGTATTTGGAGCGTCACATGGAGTTAATGAGTTATCAAGTTGTCACTAAATGATGTAAATTCAACTACGCTCAATCTCTTATATATTTTATGATTACATTATATTCGACGATGATTAGGTAAAAGTGTTCTCAATGTCACAATGTTTATTTAAAACTTATTCTCCGCGATCGCACATGCATGACACATCTCGTCACAGTCTCTTGCATGAAAACGACACGAATTAAAGTCATGACAGCAACAATACAACTTGATTCACTTATATATATATAGAAATTACCTCGTAAAATCATTAATGATGACAACATTTTTGTAGCTGGTTACACATCCTGTCACATTCTACTGCAGTAGAACGACACAAATGAAAGTCATCACAACAACAATACTGACCTGATCCATACAAACTGCAATGTTGTGTTCGGCAAGGTCTATTAGCAATTGATTTGATTCCATTAACATCAATTTTGCTACCTGCAAATCCAGAAAAGAAAAGGACAAGCTTATTCTCCTTATACAATATTTATTCACAAAGAAAAAACAAACAAAAAAGCGAACTAACACTCGTGACAAACTAGCAACACTAGAAAGCTGACGCAAAAGACTACGAAAACATTATCCATTTAGCTTCACCATTGTGTCGAGAACTTCTTACTTTTTTGATATTGAAAAATACAAAGAGGCTTTGATGAATCGAAAACAACTAATAATTTATTTTCTCCCAATTTAGTATTGCATAAATGAGTGTATACGCTAACATATATCATTGTGTTAGTGTGTTTGTACTATCCGTGATTTAATTTGGGTCTGAACATTAACATGTCATAACCACAACGACACGAATGCCTAATCCTATCAAAGCGGAATATAAGAAAAGTAAAATGTAGACAACCATATCTCTATCTTAAAGAGCCAAAGAGACTAGAGAGACTGCTTTCATAAAACTTCAAGCAAAGTGTGTACAAGTATTTACATACTATGACTATATTCCCAAATTGAAGTATTGAACTATTTGAGAACATGTTCGATTTAACAAAACATCGAATTACTATATCATACAGGCTGCGAATGAACGCGAAACAAGAATAGAAATCAAAGATGATATTATTTCATCTCATTACATTGAAAAAGATACAGAGTGATTGATTGTGTATTTATAAAAATTGAAATTGAATCAGTGTGCCTAACTAACTGACTAACAAACATATAAACAACATTCAAACTATTTACAAACTACACCCTTCAACTTTGGTAATTGACATATGAGGTCCTTCAACATCTTCCATAGCCCCCCCCCCCAAGTTGGATCATCTGAAAGGTTCAACTTGTCATAAAGGAAGGAATGTTGAGTAGTTCCTATTGCTTTTGTCATGATATCAGCTAGTTGCAAATTAGTAGGAATATATGCAGTTTGCAGAAAACCATCTAGAATCTTGTCTATAGTGAAATGACAATCAATGCTTTTGTCATGATATCAGCTAGTGTTTGGTTCACAAAACAAAGTAACTGGGATCTTAACCGGGATATGAAGATCTTGCAGCAAATAAGCGAGCCAAATAAGTTCACAAGTGGTAGCTGCCATGCTTCTGTACTCTGCTTCTGTGGAAGATCTAGAAACGGTGGCTTGTTTCTTAGTCTTCCATGAAACAAGAGAATGACCCAGAAATATGCAATAGCCAGTGAGTGATCTTCTAGTCATGATACAGGAAGCCCAATCAGCATCTGAAAAACCAGTCATTTTTAACTGAGACTGCACAGGATAATACAGACCCTTAGTGATAGTACCTTTAAGGTATCTTAGTAAATGAACAGCTGCTTGCATATGAGTATCTCTGGGTTGGGAAACAAACTGACTAAGATGTTGTACTGCATAAGAGATATCTGGCCTTGTCATGGTCAGGTAAAGAAGTCTGCCTACTAATCTTCTATATGATTCAGGATCAGTTAAAAGAACTCCTTTTGTTAAAGACAAATTTAAATGTTGAGGAAGAGGTGTGGGAGTAGGCTTTGCAGTAGTTTAACCAGCATCTGTGAGTAAGTCTAGAGTATACTTTCTTTGATTTAAGTGAGTCCCAATCTCAGTTCTGCACAATTCAATACCCAAAAAATACTTAGCTAGTCCCAAATATTTGATTGTGAACTTTTTTTCCAAAGAAGCTTTGGTAGCTTGTATCTCAGCTATAGAATCACCAGTGAGTAATACATCATCCACATATACCAAAGTTACTGTGAATGACATGCCAGTGTACTTAACAAATAACGAATAATCATGCTTGGATTGTACAAATCCAAGAGTAATAAAAAACTTTGTAAATTCCTGATTCCATTATCTTGAAGCTTGTTTCAAGCCATAAAGGGACTTCTTTAATGTGCATACTTGACCAGAACTTGCTTTGAAGTAACCATCAGGTGGATTCATGTAGATATCCTCATCAATGTAACCATGCAAAAATGCATTATTTACATCTAACTGATGCAATCGCCATCCTTTTGCAGTTGCAATAGCAATCAACACTCTTACTGTGGCTAATTTTGCAACTGGAGAAAAGGTATGTTTGTAATCAGTGCCCTCTTTTTGACTAAAGCCCCTTATTACAAGCCTAGCTTTGTATTTTTCCACTGTACCATCAGGATTATACTTAATCTTAAAGACCCATTTTGAAGATAGAGCCGTGTGACCCTTTGGTAAATCAGTCAACTCCCATGTTTCATTTTCTTCTAATGCTGCAATTTCTTTGTTCATAGCATTCACCCACCTTAGATCTTTAGAAGCATGAGCATAAGAAGTAGGTTCTGTACTTGTCAACACATGAGCTAAAAAGGCAACATATTCCTCAGGATATTGCTCAAACTCATTGTTCTTGAACAAAGGATAAGTAACAGAATTAGCCTTGTGAGTAACAAAATCCTTTTGCCAACTAGGTTTAGTAGTGTTTCTGGAAGATCTTCTGGTGCCACTTGAAGTAGAAGTTGGTATGAGAGCATGATTATGTGGAATAGGTGCAACTGGTGGAATTGGAGGTTCTTCAACAGGAGCAACTGATGGCACTTCAGTTGAAATGGGTGTTTGGGATATGACATTAGGTTCATCATTCTCAAAAGAAACCATTGGCAATGAAATGATAGAAGGAATATCAGCATTAGGTGTATTGTAAGGAAAAACATGCTCTTGAAACAAGACATCTCTGCTGTTAAACACCTGTTTGGACTGAATATCATACAATCTATATCCCTCTTGGCAAGGAGGATATCCTATAAAGACACACTTTGTACCCCTAGGACTGAATTTATCTTGATGAGGCTTAGTAATCGCAGCATAGCACAAACATCCAATAGTCCTAAGGTTTGAGTAGTCAGGTTTTGAACCATAAAGAGCTTCAAAAGGTGACTTCCAGGACAACTTTTTCATTGGCATTTTGTTTATTAAGTATGTGGCTGCTAAAATACAGTCTCCGCAAAAACAGTCAGTTAAATTAGCATGCAATTTCATTGCTCTTGCAGTATCCAACAGGTGCCTATGCTTTCTCTCCACTACACCATTTCGTTGTGGTGTATAAATCATTGACTTTTGATGAACAATACCATTAGCTTGCATAAAAGCCAAACACTCTCCCTTAAGTATTTCAGTTCCATTATCAGTTCTGATGTACATGGGTTTAGCATTGAAATGGTTATGAATATAAGAGACAAAAGAAGACATAATAGAAGCTACTTGTTCTTTAGTGTGCAACAAATAAGTCCAAGTAGTCCTAGTACAGTCATCAACTATTATAAGGAAATATATTGAACCATTAAGAGCAGGAACCTTATAAGGTCCCCAAAGATCTATATGTAGCAAATCAAAACCAATTTGTGACATACTGGTACTTCTAGGAAAGGACAATCTATGATGCTTTGCTAACATACAAGTGTTACAAGAAAAATCAGAGGTTGATAAGGATTTAAAACGTACACTTTTAAGGGGTCAATTAAGCCCTTAATCGCCCACTTGTATATCCGTTGCTGCTTACTTTCGTTCCTTTTCACTTTTTAGGTCTTGTGGAAGCAAAATGTTGGAATGATGCATATTTAGATGAAAAGGAGTGAATATATGAAGAAAATGGCTAAGTCAAGATCAAAGACACTCAAGCTGCTGGAATTGAAGCTGACGGCGTCCCAATCAAAGGGCGACGCCGTCCCTCTATACGATAATTAAATCTGCGGACGGCTCAAGATACTTCTTGCTAAAATACACCGACGATGTCGGCTTTGAAGAGGAAGGGCGTCACGAAGACTTTTCATCCCAGACGGCCTAGATTTTGAACCAGACGACGTCGCTACTAAAGCCCGACGCCGTCCCAACGATGACTTGGCCAAGACGAAACCCTAATGACGGCGATATGACGGAGTCCCACCTATAAGGTGAAGCCGTCGCAAGTGTAAAATTATATATAGAAATCAAATTTTCAGAATTTTGAGAGGTAGACTTGTGGAGTAAAAACCTAAAACGATTTTAGTCCAGTTTGGACAGTATCTTAGGGTTCTCATACCCTATTTTACATCAAGATAAGTGTTTTACTTCATTGATTTCATTATGTCTTTGATTAAATGTGTGTATGCTTGCGTGTTTAACATGTCCGGCTAAATTTCTTGTGTGTTTGCTTAGATCTATGAAACCTAGTTATTAATTATTGATTGGTTGTCTCTTATCTTAATTGTAAATGGCTTAGGAGTGTACTAGGCTATCGTTGTGTTTAAATGCTTGAGTAATCTTTGTGAACCTTAGTTTATAAATCACTTAGCGGAATTGTAGGCTAAACATCCAAAGATAACCCTTAAAGTTAGTTTATGAATCTTAGAGATTTTCCTAGGCAATAACCTTAAGGTAGTCTCAAGGAGTTAGGGAAAAAGGCATACCCTACGACCTTAGAAAACACAACGCGTTAAGAATAAGGACGTGACAATTCAACCACCAATAAAAGATAACTAGGGAGTAATAGTATCTAGGTAGACACATTTTTAATCATCATACGAGCACACATCAATAGACATAAGACTACCAATAGTTTAGATAATTAGATAGTAGAAGTAATCGGTAGAAGTACCAACCCCCAAATCCAAACCCCGAGATTTTACCCTTAGCTTTCTAACAAAATATAAAAAAGATAAAAAAAAATAATCTTCCTCAACCTCAACCTTAGCGTAGTGTACTTCTCACTAGCATTCCTATTCCCCTAGAGAACGATATCAATACCCGAGGCTTACCCAATACTACACTACGACGATTAGGTTCGTTGCCTAAGGTGTTGAAAAATTTGCTCGACGAAAAGGAAGTTCCTTTGACCCCGAACGCGCCTTGTACGCACATCAAGTTTTTGGCGCCGATGCCGGGGAATAGAATAGCTAGTTATATTTCTATCTCGTTTAGGTTCCCTTGCTTGATTCCTATCAAGTAAGATTTTTTCTCATTTTTTAGCTTCCTCGTAGTCTATCCTCCTTCTTCGTGAAATTGTTCGTAGCCCCATCACTTTTCATCATGGAAGGTGATAACCCGCCACCACATCCACCACTTCCCATTGACCCACCAATCATTGACCCGCCAAGAGGCCGTACTCTTGGTGAATACTCTAGACCAAGCCACCAAGGCTATAGGAACACTATTGAGCTCCCCGATAAAGCTCCAACTACGGCCCTGCGATCCGACACCATCCGGTTGGTGCAAAACGGATGTGCATTCCATGGACTTCGTTCCGAAGATCCTAATTAGTATCTCAAGGACTTCCTTAAAATCGTTGATTCCATCGACCTTGATGCTACCACACGGGAGACCATGCGCTTGCGTCTCTTCCAATTCTCTCAAAGGGACCAAGCTAGTAATTGGCTTGAGCGACTTCCCGCCAGATCCATCTCAAGTTGGGATGATCTCACCACTCGTTTCCTTGCCCAATTTTTCCCACCGGGGAGAACTACTAAACCTAGGAATGAAATCTTGATGTTCCAACAACGTCAAGGTGAATCTCTCTACGAGGCATGGACTCGATTCAAGGACTTGCTCCATAAAGTCCCTCATCACGGCATCGATCTTTGGCTTTAAGTCCAAATCTTTTACGTTCATGTCAACTTCTCGACTAAGCAATCCATCGACCAAGCGACCGGTGGCAAACTTAGTGATCTCACCGCGGAAGAATTGTGGGGTACAATAGAGGACCTTGCCCTCTATGACAACGAAAGTTGGAAATACCCCCGTGAGTTTCCCAAAACCATCAAGGCAATCTCCTTACCTCTCATTGACTCACAAAATTTTGATCGTAGGATGCTCGAGCTTGAAGATCAAGTCAAATTCCTAATGAGCTCCTACAAGAATCTTAAGTCTTCACACCAAGTGAACAAAGTCTCTTCCTTGTGTGAACTATATAGTGGTCCCCATGACACTCGTATTTGCACGAGACTCCCCGAATAAGCTTCTGTTGACTACGTATTCTCGCGTACCAATGGAATGGGAGGGAGATTCCCGACAACACCCGGACCTAGGACTTTCAATGATGCCCGAGAAGCATGGAGACGAAAACCCGACTATAATTGGGGACAAACCAGAGAATTCACCTCTAATGATTCCCCATGGTCCCACGGACCTAGCCAACAAAACATAGAAGGGATGTTGCAACACCTAGTTACATCCCAAGAAGCTCAAATAGCCAAGCTTTCGGACCGCTTTAACCAACAACAAGCCGAGATTGATAAGAAGATAGATAACCTTTTGAAAGCCATGACCAATAGTGATAGGAAGACCACCGAAAAGGTTAATGCCATCTCGACTCCTTCTCCCAAAGCTTCCGGTGTGAAAATTAAGGACCCAAGTAAGTTATCCAAGCACGTTCAATTCGTCAATACCATCACCTTAGTGAAACCAAATAGGACTAGTGACGATGTGAACCATGAGACTATGCTTGAAGTTAGTGAAACTCCTAAGGAAGAATCGACCAACGAAGTAGACGAAGTAGGTGATGAATACTTCAATAAGTTTCCTACGGAAGAGGAACTCTCTCACCACCCACACTTAGTACGCGACCTTCATCACATGTATGTTAGGAGAAGCCCTCGGATCAAATTTGGAAATCCTTGGAATCTCAACATACCATGTTGCATAAGACATCTTTTCGTGGCAAAGGCCTACATTGATCGCAAGTCCCCAATAAATATCATGACTAGCACATATTATAATTGGGTGATGAAGAAATCTATCCCAAATAGGCAAGATCCCGATGATCCAAGGGTTAGTTGTAATTTTCTTGGTAGAGTTAAGGGATTGCCCGTATATGTAGGTAGTTTCACGTACCCTATGGATTTCATAATTGTGGAGGATATTAGTACGGCCATAAATCCTAGCTTGTCCCACGTAATTCTAGGACAGCCTTTCATAGAAAACACCGGGATGACTTATGATCCGTCGTTAGGAATAGTTAGATTCAAAGATGAGTCCGATGACATAGCTTACCAAATGCCATTTAAGATTGAGAAATTTTCATCACTATCCAATGATGAAAAGGAACTTAAGCTATCGGTCTACTATAGGAATGAGGAGGATAAGGAGAGAGGAGTAGATTATGTGATGAATAAGATTTTTGGGTTCTATAAGGATTGTTTGAATTTAGGACTGGAATATAGAACCGATTGGGGGGAAAATGACTTCCTAGAAAGATGCATAATAGGACATTACTATAACATGGAAAACCCCAATAGAGACCGTCATGAGGAAGAAGGTGACGGCAATGAACTCACGTAGGAGCACGACTTCGAGTCTAGCTACAAGACTCATAAATAAAGAAAAGCCGGGAGGCAACCCATGCTTAATTGTTTGCTTGTTTGTGTGTCATATATCTTTTCATTATTGTATGTTCTCGTGTTTGAATTTGTGAAAATGATTTATTTTGTCTTTAACCTCGTCTTAATTACATATAAAGGTATTTTACAAAAAGATAAGCGTAGGGAGGATTACACACGCTTAAAAAGAACGTGAACATGAGAACTACGATTAATGAAATTGATATATATGTGTATTTGTTAGAGTCAAATGCTTGTATCGAGTCATAATGGATGTTTTGCAGGAATTTTTTCAGATTCTAAAGGTGTAATTTTTCTAGAATTTTTCCAGAAAAACGCAGCAGACTAGTTTTTGTCAGGATAACTTGACGGAGTCAGGATTAGAACCTGAAGACGTCAGGAGGAGCAGAAACAACTTATATAATTCTTCTCGTTTTCTGTGCTACTTATAAATTTTTAGAAATTCTCAAGTCTTAATTTTTCTTTAAAAATCTGAAAAACATCCATTCCACAAGCATTATATCCTAGTGTAGTTGAGTCATATATAGTTTTACCGCCGATTTTACGTGAAGGTTTCGTCTATTTTCTTAAAGTGTGCAGGTTTTATTTATCAAGAAGAAGAAACATAATATTGGATGGAGCTTATCACATATACATTCTTCATGGGAAAGAATTTAACCACTACTTCACACGGATCCTACCGAGCTAATAAGATGAGTACTAATTTCTTTCTCTTTTATTTACCTTCAATTATCATAACTTTGATACTTTCGGAGAACATTGGGGACAATGTTCAGTTTAAGTGTAGGGAGGGAGAATAAAACGGGAACTTTGAAACTATGCTTATCCTTGATTATTTGTCTTGTCCTATTTCATTTGTGTAATAAGCTATGAGAAATATCGGTTAGGGCAATTTTAGCGCCAAATTTAAAATTTTTTATGACATGTACGAGTGGGTCTTTAGTCTTAATAAAGCGTCTCATGGATAGGAGTTATATGACTAGCATAAAGACCGTTTTCCACTCAAATTCCACCCCAAAAATGTGAAGTTTGCCCCTAGATCTATAGGAATTAAAACATCCACCTTTAATGCTTCGAGAGTGTACCAGTAGTATAATAGATTCTAGAACTTGTTTTGTGATGCATCCCGAGATCGCTAGTGAGAGTACACTTGTGTAGTTAGGAATAACTAAATGATAAGAGGCATTAGGATAACCCTTGTTTGATACCCGTATTATAATTACTTCTTCCACATCGGTCGAGTAATTCCCCCACCCCCTTGCGATGTACTCATCTTTAGTACACGATACCCCTAGTTAACCCCTCAGAGCCTATCCTTTTCGCGGTTCTCGTGATGTTTCATATTTCCGGAATATCAATGAAGATCATTGTTTACAATCCACCCCAAAATGTACACCCAAATCGCCTTAGCCTACCTTGTATGCACTCACCTTTAGTGTATTATTGTTATCATACTAAACCCTTAGTTAAATTATCTAGTTACTTGCATGGTTGCTAAGTCGAGGCATATCTTTTGTACACAGTTTTGGAATGATTGGGACTCATGGGTGAAGTAAAATTTTATGAAGTGACGGGAAAGAACGTTAAATTCAAATTCCCTTTATTTACGTAATAAAATAATCCAAGTGTTTTGATCTTTTCAATTCGGGTCAAATTAGTGTTAGAGTAATAAAAACTCAAGTGTATGGATGCTCCTATAAATCCTTTATATTTTGATGTTATCTAAAAGGATAGTAGAGTAAAAGTGTATGCACAAAAAAAAAAAAACGGGCTACCATCCTACATCTATCTTTATATTTATGTTTGTTTGTTTCAAGTTATCTAGAGTTTAGAGAGTCGATTCTTGGCTTAGCAACGCCATTCTTTTCATGCTTGTAACATAAGATTTTCGACTTGCCACCACTAAATCGCCTATCCAACCAAACCCTTTGTTTCCCTACCGTAAGCCTAACGTTACAACCCTTTTAAAAACCTCTTAGATAGTTGTTCCTAGGTGCTTACGCCAAAGCGGTGGAGGTTTGATCTAGTCTCAAGCATATGGTAATCTATGTACTATGACAGGTTAATGAGTGTTTATCTTCCATTTCCATTTGCTATATTTCATATACACCCGAGAGATGAGAGAATCTAAACACCCCTTGTGAGGTGCTAGTATATAATTTTTGTGCTTGTTATGACTATTGCGGTGCTTTTACTTGTTGTGAATTATGTTAAATTTATGCTTCATGCACCCTAACTTATAAATTGATTGGCCAAAAGCACATTTGCATAAGAACAAGCAAATACCAAGTGTAGGGATATTTGATAAAGATTTAAAAAATGTACACCTTTAAGGGGTCATTTAAGCCCTTAATCGCCCACTTTTATATCCGTTACTGCTTAATTTTGTTCCTTTTCACTTTTTAGGTCTCTTGGAAGCAAAACGCTGGAATGATACATATTTGGACGAAAAGGAGTGAATATATGAAGAAAATGGCTAAGTCAAGATCAAAGACACTCAAGCTGCTGGAATTGAAGCTGGCGGCGTCCCAATCAAAGGGCGGCGCCGTCCCTCTATATGTAATTAAGACTGTGACGGCTCAGTAGACTTTTTGCTAAAATTGTTAGGAATTGGAAATTCCATAGTGAAGTGTCGGTCACCCCAAATATAGTCTAGCATATGTTAGCTCGTAGACATATCGTTATTTACCTGTTTATTAGTTTAGTTATTAGCTTAGTGCAACACCGTGGAGGAAGGACGGGTCTTTACCCACTGTATGCCTGATCCACAGTCCGAAAAAGGACGTTTAGTATGTAACTATAAATACCCTCTACCTCCCAAGGTAGAGGGTTGGACCTTTCATTCTTAATCTAACCTTCTAAGTTTTCTTTCACTTTCTCTCTCTAAAAAGGCTCCCATCCCACTTTCTCTCTCTAAACCATCTAATCATACGCCTTATTTGTGATTGATTGTGTGTTTTTGAAATCAATATGTTACAAATGGTATCAGAGACATGGTTTGATCATCTCTCTCACATATTCTTGGATTTCTAGTGGTTTTAGATGATTTTTGAGTTTAAAAAAGTTTAGTAGTTTTTGCATCATTTGGATCATTTCTAGTGTTAAAGTTTGAATTTTGGGTGTACTTTTGTGTTAAGAATCATTTTAAGTGCGTGGGTTTTGATTTGGAAAGCTTGAATCACTGTGGTTGAGCTTGTTTTGGATTGAAAAGTGTGTTTTTGAAGTTTTTCTTGCTAGCGACTTGGCTCTCGTAGTGTTTTTCATCGTAGCGACTTGCTTCAGTAAAAGGTAGCGAGTTATAGTGTTAGTTGTTAGCGACTTGATCCTAGCGACTTGTCTATTGAGACAAGCCGACAAAAAGTACAAGTTAGTGGATTCTCTACTACGGCTAGCGACTTGGTGAGGTTAGCGACTTGCTTCAGAAAATGTTAGCGAGTTGTAGTGTAAATTGTTAGCGACTTGTACTTTGTATTCTCAGCGACTTGGTGTTAGCGACTTGGATACTTAGCGAGTTGCTCTTTAGCGACTTGTTGCTCTAGCGACTTGTGTTTAGCGACTTGGTTCATAGCGACTTGTGTTTAGCGACTTGGTTACTCTAGCGACTTATCTTGCTAGCGACTTGTTGACTTTTCCCGACAAAACTTCAAACGGCCATAACTTTTGAACCGTAACTCTATTTTCAGCGTTCTATCCATCAAAACGACCGTGAGAACGAGGAGAATGGCACACCAAATAAACTAAAGTTAATTTGGGTCAACCTTTGAGGCCTAAATCCGCTCCGAACAAAAGTTATTGAGGTTTTTATGTTTTTTTACCTAAATTTCTCCGAAAAAACGGGCATAAACCAATCCAAATCTCAACCAAACAACATCTCTGCTAATCCTACAAACAATCATATGCCCTAACACACAATTGTCTATCACTGTGTCGTTCCATCAGTCATCTTAACACATTCCATTGGTCATTGCTTAACGGTTTGGTCTTGATTTTAGTAAAATCCCGTGAAAGATTCTATTTCTCGGTTTAAATCACAGACTTGTAAAATCCCATGTATACATCAACATCATGTCTTACACTCCTGATTCAGTGATTTAAGAAGTACTTAAATTGTATGATGTTGTGGACAAAATTGATAATGTATGCTACACCGAACGATTAAAGATGTTTGAATTAAACAATGAGGATGTGAGTTCTTCGTGTTCAGAGTCTGAAGAGAGAGAATTGCACCTGTTTAGACTACAGAATGCCATGCAAAAGGAAAGTAGCATTGAACCTTATCATCAACTTCACTCACACCTCATGTTACTCACACCGATTGGAATGGAACGAACATGCAATGCCCTTTTCCGTCAAGATTTATCCACATTAACGGGAACATTACTATTGAACTTAGGACAATTGGAACAACAACTTGATAAAGAAAATGTTCAAAAGGATAGTTCCAGGCTCTTTGCACTACAAGTGATCCACGACCAATTTCACCATTCATCATGGGGAATTTACATCAGATTATGATCAAGACATGACTGAAATGTCTTTCAAGAAACACAATGGAATGGAAATTGCCGTGTTCATAGAGACACTTATCCATCTCATGGAAAAAGTGGAGAAGTATATTGAGGAAGTTACTCAGAAAGATGAAATAATTGATGAGAGTCTGGTGCGTGTGACGAAAGTTGTGATGAGTTGGTCAAGTACGTATCGACGTTGAAGAATGGTGTTGCTTGAATGCATAATAACAGAGACAACAAAGAACGATGCAACAAATTGTTCAAGAACTCATGTTACATATGATGTGGATGCAGATACGCATGATAAATGAACAGTGTCATGTGATGAGGTACCCTTAACTGTTCAACATAGTGCATCTGCTAATGTACCTAAACATACCGATCTTAATGCGAACATGATTCTGATATATGTTCCTTGGTTGAGGCTGAGTCTAATAATTTCAAAACATATGATATGGTTGATAAAAAGGATTTTGATGAACTTTCAAACAAATTCTCAAAACTAGAAAAACATTGCATTTCACTTGAAATTGCAATACAGAGTAAAGAAGAAAGTTTTCAACTTAACAAACCATGTAAAAATCCAGAACTTCCTGAATTCCGTGAACTTTTTGAAATTACCACTTTGAAAGCTCGGCTTCAAGACAAAAACTCAACTATCAACAATTTGAAGAAACATATTTCTAATATGCATGCGAAAAGTAATTTGGTTACAAGTAATTCTGAAGTTAATACTATTGATGATATTCAAATGAGAATTGATGAATTAGCGGTTTGTGTGGCCAAATTACTAAAGGAAAATGAGTCTTTGAGAAAGCATCACATAGAACTAAGTGACTCTGTCAAAGAAGCTAGAACTAAGTCAATTGAACAAACAAACTCTTTGATAGCAAAAATTGATAAACTCAAAGCTCAACTTCAGGAAAAGAGTTTCGCTATTGTTGCCTTAAAAAATGAGCTTAGGAAAATTGTAGGGAAAAGTGTGAACACTAAGTTTACAAAACCGTCAACCTTGGGGAAACCAGTTTCTCATCCCATTAGAAACCGGTCCGTTGTTAGGTCATAAGCATACCTCTGCGTTTATATCCGAAAGACCAAAATTTTCAAAAACACGGTTTGCCTCCCAAGTTGATGCGATAAAAGTTTTGTCAAAATCAGTCACTTCACCTAAGTTACCTAAGAATAATGCTTCTACTCCCAACACCTGTAGGGAATAGTTCGAAACAAAGTCAAAACCAAGCATTAAAACCCTGAATTCATATGATATGAATGACTTGTGGAAGAACTATTATCTAGAAGAAGCTAGGAAAAAGGCACAGATTCGAAAAGGCGGAATTTTAGGTGCAAGACCTAGGGTGATGCATTCCACGAGATTTCAAGGCACTGCTAGTAGTAGTAAACAATTACCTAGGAACTCTCAAAAGACTAGGGGTTGGCTTGCATCTAAGAGTAGTTATATGAAGAAGAATGCTAAGCATGTAGAAAATGAAACTAGAAATTTCGAGTCTTTTCCGAATAAGAAACATTTTCCTAATTCACATGCTAAGGTACAATCCACTAAGACTACTAACATGGCTAAGGTTCAACATGTTATGATCCAAAACAAACCTAAAACTCCACCTAGATGGATCCCAACTACTAAATCTTTGGAGTCCAGGAATACCAATAAGTCTTCGACTGTGCATAAGTATGTCACCAATCCTAGACCTTGCCATAAGTGGATTCCGTCTGGTAAAATGTTTAAGGATGTTGGACTTAGGTGGATGCCTACCGGAAAGCTCTTTACCGATGAGAAAATCAAGTTTGACTGTGAAACCCCAAAGGGTTTGGATACTAATGTCACTAACCAAAATATATGCAATCAAGTTTGTAATATTAATGAAGGTAGTCCTTACTCTAAGTGCATACTTCAATCCTTCACTACATAGACCTGGCTTAAAGTATGGATTACAAATGGATTGATATCTCATAACTCACGGGTTCAAGTAACTCAGTCTTGATATTCATTCGCTATGACGTCCTGTTCCCTCACATCAGCCTCAAAGCCTCAGACTTCATCATTATGGCGTCTGCAGATAACACTTCAGGCCTCGTTCCTCAAAAGAAAAGAAAGGTGTACGCTTCAGTGCGCTTTATCTTCAAAAGAAGAGAAATATTCATGTTTATGACCATTCTCATCGACATTCTTCATCAACAAGCTTCATGTTTTTCCCAAGCTCTTTCAACCCTCAAGTGGATCTATGTTCATTGGTGTATATTCTTATTCACTTGGTCAAATCAAAAATGGCAACTTCGGATGCAACTTTTGAGGGGGAGAAGAGTGCATATTCTACATGTTGATGGATGCTTGAATTATGGTCATATGACTCTCCTTCAACGCCTAATGCTTCACTTACTAAGGATAACTGGGATTCATTGTTTGGGATTCATTGTTTCAATATATGTTTGATGAGTACTTCCAACCTCTAACGAATGTTGATCATCCAATTCCTGATGCTCCTGCTCCGGTTCCTACTGACTCAACTATTTCACCATCTTCAATCTACTCAAGAAACCCAATCTCCAGTTATTCATCGAGGTGTTGATAATGACTATCGTAATATTGCAGTTGCACTATTAAATTATGGGTTTGATTGTTTATTGGATATAAACGAGCAAATTTGCCCGGTCTTTCTTCTTTAGTTTTACAAGACAATGGGTATAATTAGAAATGATGATGGGTCCATCTCAATTGAATTCACCATCAATGAGCAAGAGTTCAATCTTTCGCTCATAGAGTTTGGAAGAATTATAGGGGTTCCATATCAAGGCGTTTATATGTACTCAAATGAATGGTCTTTGGAACAACTACACACAATGGTTGATCATCATGATATCTACAACACGTTGATCCCGAAAGCAACCACGGTGAGGGACACCGTGTTCATGCCAAGAGCATCACCGTCAAGAGTCACAAGGAAGTCAAAAGTGATCCATAGGGATCTTTTTCAAATGGAGCTTTCGGAAATGTATGGATTGTATAGGAAATGGGAAGATGTGATAAGGGAAAATGTGGTGTGCCTAGTAGGAAACAAGGACCACCCCAACGCATGTCTAAGCTTCATGATCTATTGCCTAGTGACCAATACTCGGTTTAACGTTGCCTACTACATGGTCAAGAGAATGGAAAGTGTAAGAAGCATGGACAAGATGGTGCTTCCGTATGCAATGCTTCTAACCCGTCTTGCCAAATTCATCTTTGCATTAGACCCCTCTCCACAATCCTTGGATCATAGCTTTTGCAATAAGGTTATGGTACCATTAACCGAGGGTAGAACAACAAGGTTTATGGTGGAAGGCAAGAGGCCACACCCACCCACGGACTCCTCGGACGAAAGGGAAAGGCAAGGAGAAGGTGGAGGTGAAGGGAGTAGTAGCAACCCACTTGAAAATATCGATCTTGACCCCTTGGACTACATTAACCAATTGCCAAACATCCCTAATGAATCAACCGAATGGCAACAAACTATGGGAATCTTCAAATGCTTCGCCAATTTCTTGAGGAAGAAGAAGTGAAGATAGTTTGATAAAAAGTGGAGGACGGGTGAAGAAGTGAAGGAGGAAAAGAAAGGTAAAGTCTTAGGACTCAAGTGCATGATGAACAATTTCAAACAATGGTTTGAAACACTTTAAATTATGCTCGTAGTATGTAGGTATGGCCATATATTGGCACTAAACAACTCTAACTTAAGTATTTGTAAAATGAGATTTTACGACCCCTTGAGTGGTCGTCGTCACTCGTTCTAGGAATTTTAGCTCTTCCTACCTTGCCATACATTATAGTAGTTGTATTCTTGCATTTGGTCCCCATAGAAACAACTAGGAGAAGCATTTACTCAGAAGTGCAAGATTGCACATTTGCTGAAAGCCTTCTGATCTGCAGTAGGCGGATCCCAGCATTTGTACTAGACGGATCCTCCCGAAGGGAACCGTGGGATCCGTGGTATCTGATATACAATACAGATTTAGGTACATCAAAATAGTCTACTAGATCACCTCAAACAAGTCAAACATAAGATACTAGAGCCAACTAAGTCTTCCTCAAATAGTTGAAAACCTCACACTCATCCATGGCTTATCTAGGATATATTTTCGAAATATTTTTTATTTATCAACTAGTTAAAACTCACCATAATTCCGCTCCAACACTCACACATTATCTATCACGTTTGATAGCACTTAGTTAGGTCTATCTTTCAATTTTAGCAAATTGATCTCAATCATCTTTGACTCAAAATTAGGACCAAAAACTAGTTTTTCATTTCTTTTTATTTTTAACGATTTTAGTAAATTTATCCTAGGACATCATCTGACTTTTAGGACTTGGTATCACCATTTCTCCACAACAAATTAAAAGGAATCTTTGTCAAACATATGGTTAGACTACCCAAGGTCAATGTTCTTGGCCTAAACCATCATTAAGCACCATTACTTGTTATGGTTGAGGATTTGAGATATCCAACAGCTAAAGACTTCCAAATTAAGTCAAAACCTCGAAATCCATTAATGATAAACCTTACAAAAGCATAATGACTTCACATAAATCGTGTCTGATAGCCGGATCCCTGGTCCATAACCAGGCGGATCCCTGCTGAGAGGGATCCGCGGGATCCGTACATGCAGAAAGAATAAATCAGTTTCCTTATTCAAATTCAAGTTACCTTTTGATTCTCTAACCAATTTTAGCATTCATTAATTACCCTCCTGGAGCTGATCAAAACCTCAAGAGCATGCTTAGTCCTCTAAGTGGCCAAGGATTTAATTTCCTAATTCAAATTATCCTTTATAAACCAAACAACCTTAGGATTAAGTCACCACTCTCAATCACATCTCAAAAATCAGCAACTAAAGAAGCTCTTACAAGCACCATCATCACTATGACTAAGGCTCTTAGCAACAAATCTTCAACCATAGGATCATCCAAGAGAAAAGGTCAAATGATCCATGAAATCTCATCCACCGAAACATCACCCATTAGAGATAATGAAGCTAGAATCTCACCTCTTCAAACTCATCCAAAAGCTAAGAGAACCGCAAGGATTAGCATCAAACCTTACGGACTAGAAAAAGGGTCATCTAGTTCAAAACCTAACATGGCTAGTTCTAGCAAGCCATCAAAACCCACATTCATTAAGCATGGACTACAATCCTTGAATGAGCCTCTTCCACATCCAAACATCTACTCATTAGATCATTCACCACCAAGAACCTCCCATTCACCAACCTTTTCATTAAATAAGGAACCACCTACAACACCAACTAGCCCATCATGGGAGACAAGGAATAACCTTGATCATATGGAAGAAGTTCCATTACCACCCTCATTTTTAGAACCCCTTCCTACTTCTCAAAATGAATACCCACAAACACACATAGAGCCTCCTCAAAGTATCCATTTCCCTCCGAGTCCAAACCAAGACAATAATTGTCCAAATTGTCTAAACACTCAAGGACTTGTTCAAGAAGTACGAAATGAGATACATTTCATTTTTAATCATCTTCTTACAAAGTTGGATCAAATCAACAAGTCCACTCATCCCTAGACTCAAGCTCATTGTAGCATTTTAAGTCTAGTATCTAGTTAGTATTTAGTGGTACTTGTATGTCCTAGTTCATCCTCTTAGTTTTAGAGATTTGGTTGGTTATCTCTTGTTTTATTGAATGAACACTTATTTGCTATATTTTGTGCGTTGTGCTTTGTATTTCTCATATATATATTATCCTCATAGTAGCATTGTTTGACACATCTTCATTGCTGAAGAAACTGTCAACAGACAGCCGGATCCCTTCAAAAAGCCTAGACGGATCCCTCCAAGAAGGGAACCGTGGGATCTGTGGTACAGAAGCACAAAATTGTACTAACTTGAGTTTTTCTTGCAGGAAATTATGCATTATACTCTTGATTTCTAATCTTTACTTTGTAGATTTTCAAACTAGAACATGAAGATTTTGACACCATAAAGCTAGGGGGAGCTTTGTGTCAAATGACATTGCAAAATCATTTGCAACTTAATCCAATTTTGGATTACACTTTATGACACCCCATTGCAACGTTGCAATATTCAAGGGGGAGCACGTTTTTCGTCACTTAGACGAACCAATTGCTAACATACTTGCAAACACAATTAGTTTGTTTTACGTCATGTCCTTGACACCCTTTCAAAGGGATGGACTCGTCAAGGGGGAGTTAAGACGAGTATCATTCCCGTCACTTGCTCTCTTTACATTTTTACATAATTTTTATTATAAAAATTGTGTTAGTTTCTTTTAACACTTTTTGTTTCGACAAAAAGGGGGAAAAGAAAGTAAAAACTACAAATTCAAACTTTTACGAATTTTAGCTTTTCCTTAAAATAATTTTATGTTTTGTCATCAACAAAAAGGGGGAGATTGTTAATACAAATAAACCGTAAAAACGTTTATTTATATTTTACGATCTTCTAATGTTTTGTCGATAACAAACGTAAAATCATAGTAACGAAACAAATAGAGTATGTAAATAGTTTGAGTTAATAGTTTCCTAACACACTTACATTTTCACATAAAACACTAAAACAAGCTTAAGTGATTTTATGATTTAGATATATATGTACAACAACTAATGTTTACATATTGGGTTAGCACATACTTAAACTAAGTATACTAAAATGGGTAAAAACATGTAAATACTAAAAATGGGTAAAAACATGTTTATACTAAAATGGGTAAAAACTAGCAAATGGTATTGACCCATAACCCATGGTTTTATATATACCACTTAACCAAGTTCATTGTATCTAGATAGAAAACCATGGATCAACCCATAACCCATGACCCATGACCCATAACCAAAAATACCCATGGGCAAAGAGGAGCGTTCCACGGATCCCTAGCTTTGTGCTAGCCGGATCCCTTGTGGAAGGGATCCGTGGGATCCGGGGAACAGTAGAGAATTTTCTCTATAAATAGTGAGCCATTTCTTTCCTTTTAGCTCATCACTTTACACACATACTCACCCCAAGTATTCTAACCCTCTAACCTCAGATCCAAGTGATCTATGTAGTTTGTCTTTTGTTTTTGTGTGATCTTCTAGGTTCCTCTTAAAGGAGAGATCACCACTTCTTGAAGACGTGCAAGCTCAAGTCCATGAGTTGCCATGCTTCGTCATCATCAAGACAACGAAGGTTCTCTTGTTGATAGTTCTTCCTTTCTCCATAGATGTTGGGTTAAAGGCATTAGTGAAGGATGCCGAAAGTGTCAAGACGAAAGCATTAGTGAAAGGTGCTCATCGTTCGTGTCATGAGCATTAGTGAAGAATGCTATAGGTGTCAAGACGAAGGCATTAGTGAAGGGTGCCAAGCGTTGTGTCAAAGGCATTAGTGAAGGGTGCCAAGCGTTGTGTCAAAGGCATTAGTGAAGGATGCCGAAGAATCAAATCAAGTAGCATTTGGGAAGAATGCCTAGGTCGTATCATCGATGAGGTGCATCGTTATACATATAAGTATTTGTTTATTTACAAGGATGGTGATATCCTTGATGGTGTTGTAACAAGGAGTAGATCTCCTTGAGATTAGGTGTTGTGTAGTGAAGGGTAGTAGTTCCTCCATAGTAATGGAACTAGGTGCTTAGCCTAGTACCTAATAAAGGGTAGGCGACGTTGTGATAGGATTAGTTCTCCTAAGGTGTGAAAGAACTCGGTGGTTAGCCTAGCACCGTATAAAGGGTAGGCGACATTGTGTTAGGTGTGGTTCGCCTTGGTGTGAAAGAACTCGGTATTTAGCTTTGTACCGGAAAAAGGTTAAGCGACGTTGTGAAGGCTTCTCCGCCATAAGGAGATTGGTGTAGTGCTTACGAACTCTCGAGTAGGTGACTCAGGGAGTAGAGTAGGGCAAGGAAGGTCCTTGTAGCCGAACCACTATAAATAACTTGTGTCGTGGTGATGTGCTTCTTACTCTTTATCTTTCATTACACGTTTATATATCTATCTATCAACGTCCAACATAAACAACCAAATACATTGACATAAGTCGGTCCAAATATTTAAAAGGAAGTTTTAAATTGGTAAAACTATTCAACCCCCCCTTCTAGTTTTCCACAATTGGCATCAGAGCTTCGTTACCAAGTTTCTTAAAGTATGTTGTACTTTAAAAACTTGATACGATCCATGTATGTTTGAAAACTACAAAGAAGGATTGTTTTTGTGACATTTTAAAATTTTTTATTATGTTGCTTATTGTTGGACAATGATAGAATGTTCTTAACATTTTTTTTAGCATTATCCATACTTGGATTTGGAGTCACCAAGAAGTTCATAAAGAATTTATCAAAACATTTCTCTTCGCAAAAAAGAATGTTTAAATATTCTTACAACATAAATCTGGAGATTCCAAGAAGATCACAAAAACATCTAAATATTTCTTTTATTAAAAAGAATATTTGGCAAAGGTATGATCTCTAATTACTTACATTTATTGTTATTATCAAAACGTTAGTTGCATGATTTATTAGATATTGTTCTAGTAGTTTTTTATATTATAGTCCCTATCAAATGAGTTTTCTCCGACTTATTTAAACTACATTACCAACTCATAATAATGATATCTTAGTTATATGATAACATCAATCATTATTCATCACAAAGGATTTATTGACACTTCATCTATGTCAATAAATATCCATGTGAAACTTCTTATGTTATAATAAAATGGGATTTTATTATAATGTTTGAAAAGCTTCCCAAGAATTATGACTAATTCTTAAAAAGGGAACCTCGTCTAATAGGAATAGTACTTAAATATTCAAAACCTCAAACCACAAGTTTTAGAACTTTAACACCAAAACATTAGGCATTTTAGAACTCCCAAACCATAGTTATCAAGGAATGTTTGAGCTGACTTTTGCTGTTATGCCGGATCCCTTAGTTTATACTAGCCGGATCCCAAATGAGAGGGATCCGCGGGATCCGTGCAACAGAAGACAGTATAAGCTAAAAATGATCACTGTGGATGTTCCACAATCATACTCACTTCAAAGACTCACGAACAAAGGCTCAGGCTTTGTTCATAGGAGCAAATTGATCATTCTTCTCAAGTTTAACAATCACTTGTGTAAGTATAATCTTTACTACATTGTTAATTTAATTCTTTGATTCTTAGAATTACAATTTCTTCATCTTTAAGATTTGGGTTCAAATGGGTTTGTCATAATTTGTCACAACATTGTTTTCTAAGATAATCTAAATCAAAGAATTAACATTGTTAATACGAATTAAACACATTCTTGAACTCAACAAAGATGATGAGAGCAAAATTGTGATCAAACCCTCTAGGTTACTATTCACCATTAACACCACATTGTGGTTGTATTGTTTAGGAACAATCATGCCAAGCAACAAGCAACAAGATTACCAAGACACCGCTTACTACATACCCATGTATCATAGGAAAGATGGATTAAGTCCGGAGGATAGGAAAGCCTTTAAGTTGCTTGAAAGAAGACTTTTTCATGAAGGTAGAATTGTTGATCCATCGTTCCTCGCAAATACCGACATAAGGGAAGTATTTGGAACTATTGGGTTTGATTGTTTATTGGATATAAACGAACAAATTTGCCCGGTCTTTGTTCTTGAGTTTTACAAGACAATGGGTATAATTAGAAATGATGATGGGTCCATCTCAATTGAATTCACCATCAATGAGCAAGAGTTCAATCTTTCGCTCATAGAGTTTGGAAGAATTATAGGGGTTCCATATCAAGGCGTTTGTATGTACTCAAATGAATGGTCTTTGGAACAACTACACACAATGGTTGATCATCATGATATCTACAACACGTTGATCCCGGAAGCAACCACGGTGAGGGACACCGTGTTCATGCCAAGAGCATCACCGTCAAGAGTCACAAGGAAGTCAAAAGTGATCCATAGGGATCTTTTTCAAATGGAGCTTTCGGAAATGTATGGATTGTATAGGAAATGGGAAGATGTGATAAGGGAAAATGTGGTGTGCCTAGTAGGAAACAAGGACCACCCCAACGCATGTCTAAGCTTCATGATCTATTGCCTAGTGACCAATACTCGGTTTAACGTTGCCTACTACATGGTCAAGAGAATGGCAAGTGTAAGAAGCATGGACAAGATGGTGCTTCCGTATGCAATGCTTTTAACCCATCTTGCCAAATTCATCTTTGCATTAGACCCCACTCCACAATCCTTGGATCATAGCTTTTGCAATAAGGTTATGGTACCATTAACCGAGGGTAGAACAACAAGGTTTATGGTGGAAGGCAAGAGGCCACACCCACCCACGAACTCCTCGGACGAAAGGGAAAGGCAAGGAGAAGGTGGAGGTGAAGGGAGTAGTAGCAACCCACTTGAAAATATAGATCTTGACCCCTTGGACTACATTAACCAATTGCCAAACATCCCTAATGAATCAACCGAATGGCAACAAACTATGGGAATCTTCAAATGCTTCGCCAATTTCTTGAGGAAGAAGAAGTGAAGATAGTTTGATAAAAAGTGGAGGACGGGTGAAGAAGTGAAGGAGGAAAAGAAAGGTAAAGTCTTAGGACTCAAGTGCATGATGAAAAATTTCAAACAATGGTTTGAAACACTTTAAATTATGCTCGTAGTATGTAGGTATGGCCATATATTGGCACTAAACAACTCTAACTTAAGTATTTGTAAAATGAGATTTTACGACCCCTTGAGTGGTCGTCGTCACTCGTTCTAGGAATTTTAGTTCTTCCTACCTTGCCATACATTATAGTAGTTGTATTCTTGCATTTGGTCCCCATAGAAACAACTAGGAGAAGCATTTACTCAGAAGTGCAAGATTGCACATTTGCTGAAAGCCTTCTGATCTGCAGTAGGCGGATCCCAACATTTGTACTAGACGGATCCCTCCCAGAAGGAAGGTGGGATCCGTGGTATCTGATATACAATACAGATTTAGGTACATCAAAATAGTCTACTAGATCACCTCAAACAAGTCAAACATAAGATACTAGAGCCAACTAAGTCTTCCTCAAATAGTTGAAAACCTCACACTCATCCATGGCTTATCTAGGATATATTTTCGAAATATTTTTTATTTATCAACTAGTCAAAACTCACCATAATTCCGCTCCAACACTCACACATATCTATCACGTTTGATAGCACTTAGTTAGGTCTATCTTTCAATTTTAGCAAATTGATCTCAATCATCTTTGACTCAAAATTAGGACCAAAAACTAGTTTTTCATTTCTTTTTATTTTTAACGATTTTAGTAAATTTATCCTAGGACATCATCTGACTTTTAGGACTTGGTATCACCATTTCTCCACAACAAATTAAAAGGAATCTTTGTCAAACATATGGTTAGACTACCCAAGGTCAATGTTCTTGGCCTAAACCATCATTAAGCACCATTACTTGTTATGGTTGAGGATTTGAGATATCCAACAGCTAAAGACTTCCAAATTAAGTCAAAACCTCGAAATCCATTAATGATAAACCTTACAAAAGCATAATGACTTCACATAAATCGTTGTCTCTGATAGCCGATCCCTGGTCCATAACCAGGCGGATCCCTGCTGAGAGGGATCCGCGGGATCCGTACATGCAGAAAGAATAAATCAGTTTCCTTATTCAAATTCAAGTTACCTTTTGATTCTCTAACCAATTTTAGCATTCATTAATTACCCTCCTGGAGCTGATCAAAACCTCAAGAGCATGCTTAGTCCTCTAAGTGGCCAAGGATTTAATTTCCTAATTCAAATTATCCTTTATAAACCAAACAACCTTAGGATTAAGTCACCACTCTCAATCACATCTCAAAAATCAGCAACTAATGAAGCTCTTACAAGCACCATCATCACTATGACTAAGGCTCTTAGCAACAACTCTTCAACCATAGGATCATCCAAGAGAAAAGGTCAAATGATCCATGAAATCTCATCCACCGAAACATCACCCATTAGAGATAATGAAGCTAGAATCTCACCTCTTCAAACTCATCCAAAAGCTAAGAGAACCGCAAGGATTAGCATCAAACCTTACGGACTAGAAAAAGGGCAATCTAGTTCAAAACCTAACATGGCTAGTTCTAGCAAGCCATCAAAACCCTCATTCATTAAGCATGGACTACAATCCTTGAATGAGCCTCTTCCACATCCAAACATCTACTCATTAGATCATTCACCACCAAGAACCTCCCATTCACCAACCTTTTCATTAAATAAGGAACCACCTACAACACCAACTAGCCCATCATGGGAGACAAGGAATAACCTTGATCATATGGAAGAAGTTCCATTACCACCCTCATTTTTAGAACCCCTTCCTACTTCTCAAAATGAATACCCACAAACACACATAGAGCCTCCTCAAAGTATCCATTTCCCTCCGAGTCCAAACCAAGACAATAATTGTCCAAATTGTCTAAACACTCAAGGACTTGTTCAAGAAGTACGAAATGAGATACATTTCATTTTTAATCATCTTCTTACAAAGTTGGATCAAATCAACAAGTCCACTCATCCCTAGACTCAAGCTCATTGTAGCATTTTAAGTCTAGTATCTAGTTAGTATTTAGTGGTACTTGTATGTCCTAGTTCATCCTCTTAGTTTTAGAGATTTGGTTGGTTATCTCTTGTTTTATTGAATGAACACTTATTTGCTATATTTTGTGCGTTGTGCTTTGTATTTCTCATATATATATTATCCTCATAGTAGCATTGTTTGACACATCTTCATTGCTGAAGAAACTGTCAACAGACAGCCGGATCCCTTCAAAAAGCCTAGACGGATCCCTCCAAGAAGGGAACCGTGGGATCTGTGGTACAGAAGCACAAAATTGTACTAACTTGAGTTTTTCTTGCAGGAAATTATGCATTATACTCTTGATTTCTAATCTTTACTTTGTAGATTTTCAAACTAGAACATGAAGATTTTGACACCATAAAGCTAGGGGGAGCTTTGTGTCAAATGACATTGCAAAATCATTTGCAACTTAATCCAATTTTGGATTACACTTTATGACACCCCATTGCAACGTTGCAATATTCAAGGGGGAGCACGTTTTTCGTCACTTAGACGAACCAATTGCTAACATACTTGCAAACACAATTAGTTTGTTTTACGTCATATCCTTGACGCCCTTTCAAAGGGATGGACTCGTCAGGGGAGTTAAGACAGTATCATTCCGTCACTTGCTCTCTTTACATTTTTACATAATTTTTATTATAAAAATTGTGTTAGTTTCTTTTAACACTTTTTGTTTCGACAAAAGGGGAAAAGTAAAGTAAAACTACAAATTCAAACTGAATTTTAGCTTTTCTTAAAATAATTTTATGTTTTGTCATCAACAAAAAGGGGGAGATTGTTAATACAAATAAGCCGTAAAAACGTTTATTTATATTTTACGATCTTCTAATGTTTTGTCGATAACAAACGTAAAATCATTTTAACGAAACAAATAGAATACGTAAATAGTTTGAGTTAATAGTTTCCTAACACACTTACATTTTCACATAAAACACTAAAACAAGCTTAAGTGATTTTATGATTTAGATATATATGTACAACAACTAATGTTTACATATTGGGTTAGCACATACTTAAACTAAGTATACAAAAATGGGTAAAAACATGTAAATACTAAAATGGGTAAAAACATGTAAATACTAAAATGGGTAAAACTAGCAAATGGTATTGACCCATAACCCATGGTTTTATATATACCACTTAACCAAGTTCTTTGTATCTAGATAGAAAACCATGGATCAACCCATAACCCATGACCCATGACCCATTACCAAAAATACCCATGAAGGTTCACGGATCCCTAGCTTTGTGCTAGCGGATCCCTTGTGGAAGGATCCGTGGGATCGAGGAACATAGAGAATTTTCTCTATAAATAGTGAGCCATTTCTTTCCTTTTAGCTCATCACTTTACACACATACTCACCCCAAGTATTCTAACCCTCTAACCTCATATCCAAGTGATCTATGTAGTTTGTCTTTTGTTTTTGTGTGATCTTTTAGGTTCCTCTTAAAGGAGAGATCACCACTTCTTGAAGACGTGCAAGCTCAAGTCCATGAGTTGCCATGCTTCGTCATCATCAAGACAACGAAGGTTCTCTTGTTGATAGTTCTTCCTTTCTCCATAGATGTTGGGTTAAAGGCATTAGTGAAGGATGCCGAAAGTGTCAAGACGAAAGCATTAGTGAAAGGTGCTCATCGTTCGTGTCATGAGCATTAGTGAAGAATGCTATAGGTGTCAAGACGAAGGCATTAGTGAAGGGTGCCAAGCGTTGTGTCAAAGGCATTAGTGAAGGGTGCCAAGCGTTGTGTCAAAGGCATTAGTGAAGGATGCCGAAGAATCAAATCAAGTAGCATTTGGGAAGAATGCCTAGGTCGTATCATCGATGAGGTGCATCGTTATACATATAAGTATTTGTTTATTTACAAGGATGGTGATATCCTTGATGGTGTTGTAACAAGGAGTAGATCTCCTTGAGATTAGGTGTTGTGTAGTGAAGAATAGTAGTTCATCCATAGTAATGGAACTAGGTGCTTAGCCTAGTACCTAATAAAGGGTAGGCGACGTTGTGATAGGATTAGTTCTCCTAAGGTGTGAAAGAACTCGGTGGTTAGCCTAGCACCGTATAAAGGGTAGCGACGTTGTGTTAGGTGTGGTTCGCCTTGGTGTGAAAGAACTCGGTATTTAGCTTTGTACCGGAAAAAGGTTAGCGACGTTGTGAAGGCTTCTCCGCCATAAGGAGATTGGTGTAGTGCTTACGAATTCTCGAGTAGGTGACTCGGGGAGTGGAGTAGGGCAAGGAAGGTGTCCTTGTAGGCGAACCACTATAAATAACTTGTGTCGTGGTGATGTGCTTCTTACTCTTTATCTTTCATTACACGTTTATATATCTATCTATCAACGTCCAACATAAACAACCAAATAGATTGACATAAGTCGGTCCAAATATTTAAAAGGAAGTTTTAAATTGGTAAAACTATTCAACCCCCCCTAGTTTTCCACAATTGGCATGACCGTTACCAGTTCTTAAAGTATGTTGTACTTTAAAAACTTGATACGATCCATGTATGTTTGAAAACTACAAAGAAGGATTGTTTTTGTCACATTTTAAATTTTTTTATTATGTTGCTTATTGTTGGACAATGATAGAATGTTCTAACATTTTTTTAGCATTATCCATACTTGGATTTGGAGTCACCAAGAAGTTCATAAAGAATTTATCAAAATATTTCTCTTCGCAAAAAAGAATGTTTAAATATTCTTACAACATAAATCTGGAGATTCCAAGAAGATCACAAAAACATCTAAATATTTCTTTTATTAAAAAGAATATTATGATCTCTAATTACTTACATTTATTGTTATTATCAAAACGTTAGTTGCATGATTTATTAGATATTGTTCTAGTAGTTTTTTATATTATAGTCCCTATCAAATGAGTTTTCTCCGACTTATTTAAACTACATTACCAACTCATAATAATGATATCTTAGTTATATGATAACATCAATCATTATTCATCACAAAGGATTTATTGACACTTCATCTATGTCAATAAATATCCATGTAAAACTTCTTATGTTATAATAAAATGGGATTTTATTATAATGTTTGAAAAACTTCCCAAGAATTATGACTAATTCTTAAAAAGGGAACCTCGTCTAATAGGAATAGTACTTAAATATTCAAAACCTCAAACCACAAGTTTTAGAACTTTAACACCAAAACATTAGGCATTTTAGAACTCCCAAACCATAGTTATCAAGGAATGTTTGAGTGACTTTTCTGTTATGCCGGATCCCTTAGTTTATACTAGCGGATCCCAAATGAGAGGGATCCGCGGATCCGTGCAACGAAGACAGTATAAGCTAAAAATGATCACTGTGGATGTTCCACAATCATACTCACTTCAAAGACTCATGAACAAAGGCTCAAGCACTTTCATTCATAGGAGCAAATTGATCATTCTTCTCAAGTTTAACAATCACTTGTGTAAGTATAATCTTCACTACATTGTTAATTTAATTCCTTGATTCTTAGAATTACAATTTCTTCATCTTTAAGAGTTGGGTTCAAATGGGTTTCCATTAATTTGTCACAACATTGTTTTCTAAGATAATCTAAATCAAAGAATTAACATTGTTAATACAAATTAAACACATTCTTGAACTCAACAAAGATGATGAGAGCAAAATTGTGATCAAACCCTCTAGGTTACTATTCACCATTAACACCACATTGTGGTTGTATTGTTTAGGAACAATCATGCCAAGCAACAAATAACAAGATTACCAAGACAGCTCCTTTACATACCCATGTATCATAGGAAAGATGGATTAAGTCCGGAGGATAGGAAAGCCTTTAAGTTGCTTGAAAGAAGACTTTTTCATGAAGGTAGAATTGTTGATCCATCGTTCCTGCAAATACCGACATAAGGGAAGTATTTGGAACTATTGGGTTTGATTGTTTATTGGATATAAACGAGCAAATTTGCCCGGTCTTTGTTCTTGAGTTTTACAAGACAATGGGTATAATTAGAAATGATGATGGGTCCATCTCAATTGAATTCACCATCAATGAGCAAGAGTTCAATCTTTCGCTCATAGATTTTGGAAGAATTATAGGGTTTCATATCAAGCGTTTGTATGTACTCAAATGAATGGTCTTTGGAACAACTACACACAATGGTTGATCATCATGATATCTACAACACGTTGATCCCGGAAGCAACCACGGTGAGGGACACCGTGTTCATGCCAAGAGCATCACCGTCAAGAGTCACAAGGAAGTCAAAAGTGATCCATAGGGATCTTTTTCAAATGGAGCTTTCGGAAATGTATGGATTGTATAGGAAATGGGAAGATGTGATAAGGGAAAATGTGGTGTGCCTAGTAGGAAACAAGGACCACCCCAACGCATGTCTAAGCTTCATGATCTATTGCCTAGTGACCAATACTCAGTTTAATGTTGCCTACTACATGGTCAAGAGAATGGCAAGTGTAAGAAGCATGGACAAGATGGTGCTTCCGTATGCAATGCTTTTAACCCATCTTGCCAAATTCATCTTTGCATTAGACCCCTCTCCACAATCCTTGGATCATAGCTTTTGCAATAAGGTTATGGTACCATTAACCGAGAGTAGAACAACAAGGTTTATGGTAGGCAAGAGGCCACCACCCACGAACTCCTCGGACGAAAGGGAAAGGCAAGGAGAAGGTGGAGGTGAAGGGAGTAGTAGCAACCCACTTGAAAATATAGATCTTGACCCCTTGGACTACATTAACCAATTGCCAAACATCCCTAATGAATCAACCGAATGGCAACAAACTATGGGAATCTTCAAATGCTTCGCCAATTTCTTGAGGAAGAAGAAGTGAAGATAGTTTGATAAAGAGTGGAGGGCGGGTGAAGAAGTGAAGGAGGAAAAGAAAGGTAAAGTCTTAGGACTCAAGTGCATGATGAAAAATTTCAAACAATGGTTTGAAACACTTTAAATTATGCTCGTAGTATGTAGGTATGGCCATATATTGGCACTAAACAACTCTAACTTAAGTATTTGTAAAATGAGATTTTCGACCCTTGAGTGGGTCGTCGTCACTCGTTCTAGGAATTTTAGTTCTTCCCTACTTGCCATACATTATAGTAGTTGTATTCTTGCATTTGGTCCCCATAGAAACAACTAGGAGAAGCATTTACTCAGAAGTGCAAGATTTTTGCGCCTTCTACTTGATGAAGCGGATCCCAACATTTGTACTAGACGGATCCCTCCGAAGGAACCGTGGGATCCGTGTTATGGATATACAATACAGATTTATTACATCAAAATAGTCTACTAGATCACCTCATACAAGTCAAACATAAGATACTAGAGCCAACTAAGTCTTCCTCAAATAGTTGAAAACCTCACTCTCATCCATGGCTTATCTAGGATATATTTCGAAATATTTTTGATTTATCAACTAGTCAAAACTCACCATAATTCGCTCCACACTCACACATTATCTATCACGTTTGATAGCACTTAGTTAGGTCTATCTTTCAATTTTAGCAAATTGATCTCAATCATCTTTGACTCAAAATTAGGACCAAAAACTAGTTTTTCATTTCTTTTTATTTTTAACAATTTTAGTAAATTTATCCTAGGACATCATCTGACTTTTAGGACTTGGTATCACCATTTCTCCACAACAAATTAAAAGGAATCTTTGTCAAACATATGGTTAAACTACCCAAGGTCAATGTTCTTGGCCTAAACCATCATTAAGCACCATTACTTGTTATGGTTGAGGATTTGAGATATCCAACAGCTAAAGACTTCAAAATTAAGTCAAAACCTCGAAATCCATTAATGATAAACCTTACAAAAGCATAATGACTTCACATAAATCACAATGCGATAGCGGATCCACAGTCCATAACCAGGCGGATCCTGCTGAGAGGATCCGCGGGATCCGTACATGAGAAAGAATAAATCGAGTTTCCTTATTCAAATTCAAGTTACCTTTTGATTCTCTAACCAATTTTAGCATTCATTAATTACCCTCCACTGATCAAAACCTCAAGAGCATGCTTAGTCCTCTAAGTGGCCAAGAATTTAATTTCCTAATTCAAATTATCCTTTATAAATCAAACAACCTTAGGATTAACTCACCACTCTCAATCACCTCTCAAAAATATGCAACTAAAGAAGCTCTTACAAGCACCATCATCACTATGACTAAGGCTCTTAGCAACAACTCTTCAACCATAGGATCATCCAAGAGAAAAGGTCAAATGATCCATGAAATCTCATCCACCGAAACATCACCCATTAGAGATAATGAAGCTAGAATCTCACCTCTTCAAACTCATCCAAAAGCTAAGAAAACCGCAAGGATTAGCATCAAACCTTACGGACTAGAAAAAGGGTCATCTAGTTCAAAACCTAACATGGCTAGTTCTAGCAAGCCATCAAAACCCTCATTCATTAAGCATGGACTACAATCCTTGAATGAGCCTCTTCCACATCTAAACATCTACTCATTAGATCATTCACCACCAAGAACCTCCCATTCACCAACCTTTTCATTAAATAAGGAACCACCTACAACACCAACTAGCCCATCATGGGAGACAAGGAATAACCTTGATCATATGGAAGAAGTTCCATTACCACCCTCATTTTTAGAACCCCTTCCTACTTCTCAAAATGAAGACCCACAAACACACATAGAGCCTCCTCAAAGTATCCATTTCCTCAGTCCAAACCAAGACAATAATTGTCCAAATTGTCTAAACACTCAAGGACTTGTTCAAGAAGTACGAAATGAGATACATTTCATTTTTAATCATCTTCTTACAAAGTTGGATCAAATCAGCAAGTCCACTCATCCCTAGACTCAAGCTCATTGTAGCATTTTAAGTCTAGTATCTAGTTAGTATTTAGTGGTACTTGTATGTCCTAGTTCATCCTCTTAGTTTTAGAGATTTGGTTGGTTATCTCTTGTTTTATTGAATGAACACTTATTTGCTATATTTTGTGCGTTGTGCTTTGTATTTCTCATATATATATTATCCTCATAGTAGCATTGTTTGACACATCTTCATTCTTTGAAGAAACGTCAACAGGACACCGGATCCCTTCAAAAAGCCTAGACGGATCCCTCCAAGAAGGGAACCGTGGGATCTGTGGTACAGAAGCACAAAATTGTACTAACTTGAGTTTTTCTTGCAGGAAATTATGCATTATACTCTTGATTTCTAATCTTTACTTTGTAGATTTTCAAACTAGAACATGAAGATTTTGACACCATAAAGCTAGGGGGAGCTTTGTGTCAAATGACATTGCAAAATCATTTGCAACTTAATCCAATTTTGGATTACACTTTATGACACCCCATTGCAACGTTGCAATATTCAAGGGGGAGCACGTTTTTCGTCACTTAGACGAACCAATTGCTAACATACTTGCAAACACAATTAGTTTGTTTTACGTCATGTCCTTGACACCCTTTCAAAGGGATGGACTCGTCAAGGGGAGTTAAGGCAGTATCATTCCCGTCACTTGCTCTCTTTACATTTTTACATAATTTTATTATAAAATTGTGTTAGTTTCTTTAACACTTTTGTTTCACAAAAAGGGGAAAAAGTAAAAACTACAAATTCAAACTTTACGAATTTTAGCTTTTCCTTAAAATAATTTTATGTTTTGTCATCAACAAAAAGGGGGAGATTGTTAATACAAATAAACCGTAAAAACGTTTATTTATATTTTACGATCTTCTAATGTTTTGTCGATAACAAACGTAAAATCATAGTAACGAAACAAATAGAGTACGTAAATAGTTTGAGTTAATAGTTTCCTAACACACTTACGTTTTCACATAAAACACTAAAACAAGCTTAAGTGATTTTATGATTTAGATATATATGTACAACAACTAATGTTTACATATTGGGTTAGCACATACTTAAACTAAGTATACTAAAATGGGTAAAAACATGTAAATACTAAAAATGGGTAAAAACATGTTTATACTCAAATGGGTAAAAACTAGCAAATGGTATTGACCCATAACCCATGGTTTTATATATACCACTTAACCAAGTTCATTGTATCTAGATAGAAAACCATGGATCAACCCATAACCCATGACCCATGACCCATAACCAAAAATACCCATGGGCAAAGAGGAGCGTTCCACGGATCCCTAGCTATGTGCTAGCCGGATCCGGATCCGAGGAACAGTAGAGAATTTTCTCTATAAATAGTGAGCCATTTCTTTCCTTTTAGCTCATCACTTTACACACATACTCACCCCAAGTATTCTAACCCTCTAACCTCAGATCCAAGTGATCTATGTAGTTTGTCTTTTGTTTTTGTGTGATCTTCTAGGTTCCTCTTAAAGGAGAGATCACCACTTCTTGAAGACGTGCAAGCTCAAGTCCATGAGCTGCCATGCTTCATCATCATCTAGACAATGAAGGTTCTCTTGTTGATAGTTCTTCCTTTCTCCATAGATGTTGGGTTAAAGGCATTAGTGAAGGATGCCGAAAGTGTCAAGACGAAAGCATTAGTGAAAGGTGCTCATCGTTCGTGTCATGAGCATTAGTGAAGAATGCTATAGGTGTCAAGACGAAGGCATTAGTGAAGGGTGCCAAGCGTTGTGTCAAAGGCATTAGTGAAGGGTGCCAAGCGTTGTGTCAAAGGCATTAGTGAAGGATGCGAAAGAATCAAATCAAGTAGCATTTGGGAAGAATGCCTAGGTCATTATCATCGATGAGGTGCATCGTTATACATATAAGTATTTGTTTATTTACAAGGATGGTGATATCCTTGATGGTGTTGTAACAAGGAGTAGATCTCCTTGAGATTAGGTGTTGTGTAGTGAAGGGTAGTAGTTCCTCCATAGTAATGGAACTAGGTGCTTAGCCTAGTACCTAATAAAGGGTAGGCGACGTTGTGATAGGATTAGTTCTCCTAAGGTGTGAAAGAACTCGGTGGTTAGCCTAGCACCGTATAAAGGGTAGGCGACGTTGTGTTAGGTGTGGTTCGCCTTGGTGTGAAAGAACTCGGTATTTAGCTTTGTACCGGAAAAAGGTTAAGCGACGTTGTGAAGGCTTCTCCGCCATAAGGAGATTGGTGTAGTGCTTACGAACTCTCGAGTAGGTGACTCGGGGAGTGGAGTAGGGCAAGGAAGGTGTCCTTGTAGCCGAACCACTATAAATAACTTGTGTCGTGGTGATGTGCTTCTTACTCTTTATCTTTCATTACACGTTTATATATCTATCTATCAACGTCCAACATAAACAACCAAATAGATTGACATAAGTCGGTCCAAATATTTAAAAGGAAGTTTTAAATTGGTAAAACTATTCAACCCCCCCTTCTAGTTTTCCACAAGTTATTCCGGAGTTGACATCCGCAGAGGAGATCAGTGATTCAACCTGTTACTGTGATGTCATTGTCTCTACTCTGGTTGGGTACTTGTGTACATTATGGGTTGATTGGTTATATGGAAGATATCTGGAATGCACTTGGTAAAATGAAGATGTTGATGTATTTTTCCCCTGAATAGACAACTGGTTAATCTCGAAGAGTAATGTGTACATCGGGGACGCACAACAGTTTCATGTGATCGAACTTCATCATTTATTCCGGATTTGATAACCACTGAGATGATCAATGTTTAAACTTGTTACTTTGGTGTTCTCAAGTTCTTCGGGGTGCTGAGCTTCATTCAATGAGACCGTTTTTGTTCAACTCTACTTCTTAGGGAAATGGTCTTTATTCGATGTTTGTCGGTTTGGGGGGAAGCTACCAAAGATTCAAATTGAGAAGGCTCATGTTCAAACGATTTTCTTAGAAGCCTCGAATGATTTGGTGGTGAAAGTTTAAGAGATGTTGATTTCTTTCTTCTACAAAGTGCTGAACGATTTCCCCATCTCGGTACTTGTATCATCATCTTCTTAAACTATTACTCTATCTGTACATATTTTATCGTAAAACAAAATACAAAAATATAAAACCATCAAAAAGAAAATAGAAAAATATAAAATCAACAAAAACCCATAAAAATCAGAAAATTGAAAAATACTAAAAATATGTTTTCTCAAGACATGTCTTCTGGTTTCGATAACATCTACGGTCTTAGAAATGTCATTCAATAATGGCACGGGACTTTAGATGAAGTTCGAGTAGGAAATGTAAATATTTCTTTTCTAAACATGTCTCAAAAATGGCTTACAGTTATTTCAGACTGTATCCCGCGCCTCAAAAATGGCTTGCAGTTATTTCAGACTGTAACCCGTGCTTAAAACTATGGCTTGCTATTATTTTCGATAGCAACCCGTTCTTCAAGGAAGGAAATTGCTGCGCTAAATCAACTTTCTAAAATTTCGTGCACTTATCCTAAAACTAAATGAGGAAAGTATGTCGAAGGACTGCTGTTCCTACTCAAATATTTTTCCGTCTAAAATTCTTCAGAAAAATATTTGTTTTAACATAATGGTGGTAAATTAGTTGCTTTAAAAACAATCAGATTCAGAGTTTTTTTTTAAAATTTGCAAACTCAATCAATGACTTCCGCGCTTTTAATCTTTTCAGAAAATGAGTCATTGATTGAGGGGGAGAATGTCTTTCAAATTTACATCATCTAACGGACTTTCTTTATCATCCTACGTGCTTATCTAGAAAAATATAATTGCCTGTGTTGAAGGACTAGGTTTCTAGGATGTGATTGTTAGGATTAGATGATTAGAGTTTGATAAACACATTATTCCCATACCTTTTATGATCTGATTGATATGTTGAATTGACTTTTATTAGTCGATTGTTGTTTGGGTGTTGTCGACCACCATATATGTCTATCTGTGTTCACTAATGTATGCAGATAACATGGTTTAAAAGAATGTTCCCGATCCGAATCCACAATTAAAGATGATTGGATGCCGAAAGGAAAGGGTAACTATATCTTGGGTTGACAAATGAAGAAACGGAGCTTAATTGGATTTCTATGGAGAGTTGGCATGGAGAAATGCAACGTAAGAGGTCTCACTGCATCAGTAGATGGTTTTCTTCAACAACAAATGAAGAAACGGAGCTTAATTTGACCTCAGTTGGCATTAAAATGCAACGTAAGAAGTCTCACTGCATCAGCAGACGGTTTTTCTTCCAAGCCCTACAGCAACAACATAAGCTTCTCAACCACCTAACGTATCTTTGTGCAGGGATAATAGTGATGATACCATTTTTCTAAAACGTTTAATAATATTGTTTTGAAAATGGAAAAATATTGTTTTGAAAATAAATCGGATTCAAAGTTTTGAAATCAACCGGACTTTATTTAGTCAAATCTTAAGTGATTTCAAATTAAATATTTTCAAACGATATTTCATCAAAAAGTCCGGTTTGTACAAAATAAGTGGTGATCTAAAGATTTAATGTTATGTCATGGTATGATTTTTTTCTTTAGAATCAAGATCTTACAAAATGAAATTTTTTCTGTTCTTGTTTGATTGTGAAATTATTTTATTTTACTTAAAGATCTCTTAAAAACTATCATACCTGACACTAACAATCTTTAATGTCGAAAAACTGTTCCTTATCAGTCATTTTTCAAAATCAAATCTTGCCACGTCTTTCCCTAAAATTTTCTAAATAATTTAAATCAACTGGGATCACAAATCTCAATTGGTTTGAAATTTTTGATCAGGGGAGAGATCGTGATTTAAATCTCTTGTCTGTTTTAATGGAATTGGTTTTAGTCCTTTAAAGGCACTCCTGCCTCCATGTGCCAAACGATTTCAAATATACAATGCACATGTTGAGGGGGAGCAATTATCCAGAAGAGCTTTTAAATCAGGCACATTTTCTCCAATGTTTTCTAAACCTTATTAAATCACTTGGGATCCAAAATCTCAAAGGGTTTGATATTTTTGATTGGGGGAGAATTTGTGATTTAATAATGAAATTTGATAAAAAGGTGATCGTTTTGATTCAATTGTGCAGGCTGCTCTCTCATATGTGCTAAAAGCTTTCGAATCTCGAAGCACATATTGAGGGGGAGCATTTCAAAAGAAAATAAACTATCGAGGTACAAAAGCTTTTATGTTTTAACATAAAGTACCTTGATTGAGTTTTCAAATGGTTTTCTTAATGGATTTTGTGATCGTGGATGTGCTTCAAAAAGAACTCTTTCCTCTATGTGATAAAATGATTTCAAATATCCTATACACATATTGAGGGGGAGAATTTACCAAAGAAAATCAAATGGCTTTTTCTATGAAAATAGTGATCAAAGAAAATATTTCAAATTCCTCTTGCCTCCATGTGCTAAACAATTTCTAAATAATATGCACATGTTGAGGGGGAGGTTTTCTAAATGATCAAAACTATTAAGGTACAAAATGCTTTGATCTCGTATCACAAGTACCTTGATTGTTTTTCCAAATGATTTTTCAATTAGTTTCAAGGAAGAATGAACTGTACCAAAAGACCGACCATTTTACTTTATGTATGGAGTTATAAGGATGGTGAGGTTAGGTATTCGTTCCCACGATCCCGCCAGAGCCGGAGGGATCTACCCAGGGACAATCCACTAGATGGTGTAGAGTCCTTAGGTATATTGAAAAAAGGAGAAAAATGAGAAATGGGAAGAGTGTTGACTGAGACAGAGCTAGTACTGGAATAAACCCAACAAGGTTCTAGTTATGAAGTCTCGGTAAGCACTAAAGGGGTTGAAGAATGAAAAAGAATTAAATGAGAAAATGGTGAAAAGAAATAGCCCTCCAATAATTCAACCTTAGGGCAGAAACCGGGTTCAATACATATGCTACTGGTGGTTACTAAGGTAACACTGGTATTGAAGACAAGACGTCATGGACCCAGTGACGCACTGCACTAACTTCCTAAGCTACTCAAGTTCCTCTTAAAAGGTCTTGTTTCATTCTCACGGGGAACCGACATTATCTATCGACTTTCTCTTAGAGATTGTTGATATTGAAGAAGGAGACCCTCTCCCTAGTCTCCGGCATAGGAACCAAATGTGCACTATTGAGTCTAGAGCTAAGAGATCATCCACAATATCTCATTAGGACACTAAATTCTTGAAGACTTGCTGTTTCACACAATGTGGAAAGTAAGAATATATTTTAAGAGTCCTACGCATTATCCTTGTGGTATTGCCAGAACATCTGAGTGGTATGTAAAAGTATTCACGATGAAGATGGAAATCCTTCTAGAGCCAACATCAAACAAGCTCTTGGTGGGTGACATGTGAGATCTTTTCTAAAGATCAAACTTGTGACAACTGGATAGAAACGATGGGGCGATTCATTCTTGAATCAACCTTGGTCCAGGAAATGGATTGACGGATACCTTTGAAAAACCGGTCGTTGTGCTCAAAAAATATTTTCTCTAGCACATCGACTGTGTATTAATCTTTCAAAATTAAAAGGGTATTTATGATTGAAAATTGATCTTTATTATAAAACCTTCGTCGTATTGCAAAACTCTTTCTTCAAGCAATACGCGATTGTTTTCAAATCATTTTGAATCAATCAGTGAATCTCAAGGCCTGGTTCACTCACTCCGGGTTGTCTTCTTTGAGACGTTCGGTTTGAGAACAGCTAGAGCAAAGCTGTCGAAACCTGTCAAGGAGATTCTTAGGAATCCTACGATCACGGCGGTAAAGCATACGTTGCAATTGATCAATGGGGAACCATGGGCGTGTACCTCAATTCAACGAAAGTGATCAAAGACACTTTCGTGTGTTTTATTTCTAACTGTTGTTTGCAGGTACATTTGGACGGTTACAGCTGATCAGAATTGAGGAGTCAATCCAAAGCCGCATGCTCACAGCATCCACACTTAATTAAAGAAATCATGATGAAGTGCATCAACGACTTTGATATTTTCACTCCATGCTTCTGCTACGCTGATGCAAATATCATGAACCAGTAAAGCTTCCGCTACTCTGATGAAAAGATGTCATGATCCAGAAAGTGTAAGCATGTCGGTCCGAAAGTCACAACATCACATGATGGCAACACAATAAAGGGTGATCCAGAGATTTACTGTGGCTGATGATCTCATAGTAAGCTCGAAGATCATCAAGATGTGGATCAGATCAAATACCTCCACTGAAAGTACAAAATATGCGAACTATGAAGAGTCACTGCTAAAGCACAAAGATTGCGGAAGTTGAAGAATTCAAGTCTATGAGCTCAAGACTAAAGATTAAATAGAATGCTAGGATTCGAAATGTAAAACATGGGGTGACCATCCTTAGGGGGATATTGTTAGGAATTGGAAATTCCATAGTGAAGTTTCGGTCACCCCAAATATAGTCTAGCATATGTTAGCTCGTAGACATATCGTTATTTACCTGTTTATTAGTTTAGTTATTAGCTTAGTGCAACACCGTGGAGGAAGGACGGGTCTTTACCCACTGTATGCCTGATCCACAGTCCGAAGGAGGACGTTTAGTATGTAACTATAAATACCCTCTACCTCCCAAGGTAGAGGGTTGGACCTTTCATTCTTAATCTAACCTTCTAAGTTTTCTTTCACTTTCTCTCTCTAGAAAGGCTCCCATCCCACTTTCTCTCTCTAAACCATCTAATCATACGCCTTATTTGTGATTGATTGTGTGTTTGTGAAATACAATATGTTACAAAAATACACCTGACGGCGTCAGGCTTTGAAGAGGAAGGGCGTCACGAAGACTTTTGATCCCAGACGGCCTAGATCCAGAATCAGACGACGTCACTACTGAAGCCCGACGGCCCACAACTACAACGTGACAACCGCCCAATGATGACTTGGCCAAGACGAAACCCTAATGACGGCTATCTGGCGGCGTCCCACCTATAAGGCGACGCCGTCTCAAGTGTAAAATTATATATAGAAATTGAATTTTCAGAATTTTGAGAGGTAGGCTTGTGGAGTGAAAACCTAAAACGATTGTAGTCCGGTTTGGACAGTATCTTAGGGTTCTCATACCCTATTTTACATCAAGATAAGTGTTTTACTTCATTGATTTCATTATGTCTTCGATTGAATGTGTGTATGCTTGCGTGTTTAACATGTCTGGCTAAATTTCTTGTGTGTTTGCTTAGATCTATGAAACCTAGTTATTAATTATTGATTGGTTGTCTCTTATCTTAATTGTAAATGGCTTAGGAGTGTACTAGGCTATCATTGTGTTTAAATGCTTGAGTAATCTTTGTGAACCTTAGTTTATAAATCACTTAGCGGAATTGTAGACTAAACATCCAAAGATAACCCTTAAAGTTAGTTTATGAATCTTAGAGATTTTCGTAGGCAATAACCTTAAGGTAGTCTCAAAGAGTTAGGGAAAAAGGCATACCCTACGCTTTAGAAAACACAACGCATTAAGAATAAGGACGTGACAATGCAACCACCAATAAAATATAACTAGGGAGTAATAGTATCTAGGTAGACACATTTTTAATTATCATACGAGCACACATCAATAGACATAAGACTACCCATAGTTTAGATAATTAGATAGTAGAAGTAATCGGTAGAAGTACCAACCCCCAAATCCAAACCCCGAGATTTTACCCTTAGCTTTCTAAAAAAATATAAAAAAGATAAAAAAAATAATCTTCCCCTACCTCAACCTTAGCATAGTATACTTCTCACTAGCATTTCTATTCCCCTAGAGAACGATATCAATACCAGAGGCTTACCCAATACTACACTACAACGATTAGGTTCACTGCCTAGGGTGTTGAAAAACTTGCTCGACGAAAAGGAGGTTCCTTTGATCCTGAACACGCCTTGTACGTGCATCAGAGGTACTAGAACGGTAGAACCTTTACATTCAGGAATATGAACTAGTTTGGACATAGATGTATGACCAAGCCTAGCATGAAAGACATCTATATCTATTGCATTCACATATGCATTATTGAACAAAGAAGGCAAAACTAAAGAAATAGGAAAACTTTCAACAAAAGGAGTGACAGATGAAGTCTTGCATGTGTACAAATTTTTGAACCCTTGACCAACTGCAAGCACTTTGTTAGTTGAAGGGTCCTGAAATGCAAACCATGACGGATAGAAAATGCCAATAAGTTTTTGACTATTTAACAATTTGCCAACTGAAAGAAGATTGATCTTAAAACCAGGTACGTAAAATACATTGTATAATGTTAACTCAGGATTGATGATAACATTTCCAATTTTAGTGACCATTTTGATTGTGCCATCAGGCAAATGAACAGGAATTGGTTTCACCAGAACTGTAATAGAATGAAATCTTTCAATATGAGGAGACATATGATTAGATGCACCAGAATCCACCACCCAATCAAACTCAATATCAATCTTAACATGACATGAAAGGGCATGAAATTTGTGTTGAAAAGATATACATGCATGGACTCATGAAGTACTAGCCCGATTAGCAGACTGATCCACACCTTTCCTTTTAAGAAGCTTCATCATTTCTTGGCACACTACATTAACCAACTTCTGATCAAGATCACCCCTGTACTCAGTATTAATTCCATTCTCATAGTTCATATCAAAAGGAGTATTTCCATTGTCCATCAAGTATAAACATGTGCAAGCAATTCTCATATTCTTTTTATTCTTTTTCCCTTTGTACTAGTCACGGATACCCAATCTTTTCAAAACACTGATCTTCAATATGACCATCTTGGTTACAAAAATTACATGACCTCTTATCATTCCTCCCATCATTCCTTATATTTCTACCATCCTTCCTCTGATTATTTCCACTTCTGCCATTCGTGTTATTAACAAAAAATGCAGTGGGATCATACACATTGCTAGTAACTTGTTTTTGTTTCTCCACTTGTTGAACAATATAGTAAGCCTTGTTCACAGTAGGCAAAGGATCCATAGACAATATCTGATTCCTCACAGACTCATAATCATCATTAAGTCTCATTAAAAATTGCATCAATTTTGACCTTCCTTCTATTTCCATGAATTTCTCAGTAATTCCACAACTACATTCCCTCATTTTTCCACAAGAACAAGTAGGAATACCATTTAAACTGTGCAATTCATCCCAAAATTTTTTCATCTTATTAAAATAGGCAGCAATTGAAAGATTACCTTGAGTGATCTTACTTAACTCCCTTTCAACTTGATAAACCAATGGACCATTACTTTGCCCATATCTTTTAGAAATTTCCTTCCACAACTCATAAGATGACTGTGCATACAGAAAAGCATCTGATAACTCTATTATCATAGAATTGAGAATCCAACACGTAACCATATAGTCACAACGGACCCACCTCTGCAAGTTTTCATCATTAATCGCCGGTTTTGTAAATGAACCATCAATAAATCCTAACTTTAGCTTCGCTCCTAACGCCATTTTAATCGTACGACTCCATCCAAGAAAGTTACTCCCATTGAAAGGCGCATTAGTGAGCATCATCGCTGGATGATCTGAATTTGAAAGATACAAAGGATCATTGAATGAATTTGATGAATTAGCATCGAGATTTGCAGAATTTGATGAATTAGGGTTCATGTTGGTAATTTGGGGATTTGGGGGAATCACCATTGTAGCAATTGAACGGTTAAAATTGACCTAATTTCTTGAATAATCGATCACACGAACAAACTGAATCACAATTGATCAGTGGAACAATGAATTGAACGATCAAGAAATGGATTAAGAATCAAGAACAGGTTAGCGATATACGAGCCTTAGCTCTGATACCATATGAACGCGGAAACAAGAATAGAAATCAAAGATGATATTATTTCATCTCATTACATTGAAAAAGATACAGAGTGATTGATTATGTATTTATACAAAGTGAAATTGAATCAGTGTGCCTAACTAACTGACTAACAAACATATAAACAACATTCAAACTATTTACAAACTACACCCTTCAACTTTGGTAATTGACATATGAGGTCCTTCAACATCTTCCATACTGCGAGATTTTGGGCAATTCTTTTACCAAATATTAATATGGTTTTGCTCATATATGTTCATGACCCAAGTTGAATAATACTATAAATTTCACTAACATGGTTAACTATTTAATTTAAACTGATTCGGAATAAAGAAACACTCTACATTTGTTTTTATCAATCTATTGTGGGGTAATACATATGGGAGGTGATTTCACTACTACACAAACAGGTTTTTCCCACGGTAAAATCCGTGGAAAATCTCGTGGAAAAGGGCCCTTTTCCACTGATTTCACATGAAATTCTTCCGTGTGTAAAAACCTCGTGGGTAAATATTTTCCCACAAATTTTCCCACTACATTGACTTTTTTTTTTCCACTGATATCATTGTGTGTAATCTGTAGGTTTATTACACACGAATTTTCCCACTACGTTGACTATTTTTCCCCCATATATCATTGTATGTAATCTGTAGGTTTATTACCCACAAATTTCCTACGGATTTATCACACTCTTCCTACAAAGCTTTTCCACAAAATATTTTCCCACAAATTATTTCCCACTGATTTCAGTCGACAAATCCATGTTAAAGCTGTAGCAGATTTGTGGCAAAATAGCAATTTTAATATTTAACATTATATGAAACTATAATCAAGAAATTAAAATGCAGCAAAAAAGTGATTTAAATACATTATTCGATTATCCAAAATGCAATTCGTAACAAGCACATGAAGACGTAATCTAAAAACCAGTAATTCCAATGAAACATATATAAACATACAAATAAACTCAACCCACGAGTATCGACGCTATCTACTCTGTATTTCATATTGTACGCAAAACAAGCATTCTTTCCAAACCATTACAAGTTACATAAATACGCTATTCTATGATCTTTATAAATTATAATCCATCCACTTTAGCCTTGTGAGCAATTTTCCGACCTGCGTATGTTCAACAAAATATAAAACCAAATCAGAGCATAGAAACAAAATTAAAATAAAAACGCAACCAACACCTTAAAGTTATTTAGATCTGTAAATAATACTCTTAAATATATTAAAAACACAACATAATATAAGATCCAACCAAAACGCAAAAAGTCCATAGATCTGCATTTATGGCTCCGAGATCTAACAAGGATGGTTCGAGTGTGTGTTGTTCAGGTGGTCATTGCACATTTTATATGTTTCTGCTCGTATTTTGAACACTCACAATGGTAGTCTAAGTATATATTGGTTGATGGTTTACTAGTGGTAGAAATGTGGTGGTCCAGCAGCGGGTTAATGGTGGTCGGAAAAGTGAATCAATATATGGAGTATAAGAGATGTCTTTGAGCTTTTTTTCATCTTGTTCATTGAATTTGACAAGGTGGCAATCCGTGTTATGTTATCCTAAGGCTTAAATGCTTCCTTTACAAATACTATAATAAGTTTGTAAGTTATGTTAATGAGATTTTTTTATTTTTTCACTGTAATGTATCATACTTGTCACTTGCACTTTTTATATGTATCAAACAATTTTTTTTGCTATTTTATGTACTAAATTTGATTTTATTGTATTTTTTATATACTTTGCCCCTCATTTTTTTTCTACTATATGTATTATAGTTGTCATAAAGCAAACAAAAAATATAATAAAATCAAGTTTAGTACATAGAATAGCAAAAAAATTTATTCGATACATATAAAAAATGCAAATGACAAATATAATACATTATGATAAATGATCCCTAAATCACTAACAACACACTTAATCATTGCATATCCGTAAACATACTTATATATTGACATATTGAAGTAAAAATGTAAAATGAAGGTTAAGATCAACTTAAAACACGTCTATATAGTAATGTGGGAATGTTTAAGTATATAGAAACCCAAAAACGATATCTTTTGTGGGAAATCTGTGAGTAACTACCCACAAATTTCTCACAAATTTATCAAATCGGTGGGTAATTTGTGGGAAAATACCGACCGATTTCCCACGAACATAATCATCTATTATGTTTTTGACATACTTACACATTTACAAATGTACACATTCTTATATATAAACAATAAAAAAGTGCAATGAAGGCTAAATCAACTTACAATATGTATGTACATTCGTTAATAGATATACAATAGTTTATACAACAGATGTCTATAGAAACATGTTACACATATATACATATACACTTGTGAGTTGTGACACACAAACAAATAGCTTAATAAATACGAAGACACGTATAATTGAGACTAATAAAGCATATTAAAATATATTGTAATATGTGAATTTGTAATTATAAAGAAACATAAAAAAATATTTATTGTGGTTAATGAGTGGGTAATTATCCACAGATTACACACAGACTAATTAAATCATATTTTTATTAAATAAAACCGTGTGAAATCCATGGGTAATATAGATACAGATTGCCACGGATTTATGACCGTCACTAATATGTGTGAAATTTGCGACATATTTCCCACGAAAGCCCGGTCAACATAATTAGTGAGAATATCGTCGTTGATCCGTGGAAAATTTGTGACCAATTTCCCACGAAAATTTGGTCAACAAATTGGTGTGTTAATTGTGGGAAGTCATTGGAAATTCGTCGATTTCACATAAAATTTGGTCTACAATTTGGTGTATAGAATTGTCGTAATTTGTGGGAAATTTCCATTGATCTTCCGTGGGTAAATTTGAGTGGAAAAACTAGTTTGTGTAATAGTGTTTGCACTCACACTTTTGATTGGATAGTCAAACTGTATAGCGGTTAAAACCGTCAAATGTCAATCGGTTAAAGCATATTTGTAGTAATGTACAAGTATGTAATGCATACAATTAAGTGTCCCAATCAAAAATGTGATTTTGAAAATCAATTCCCAATACATATGTTAATGCATAGTAAAACCTTATAAAGTAGATATTTTGAATCCGCTCCAAGTCATGATTACCAATCAATCATTCTTGAGGTAATTAAGAGTCTGTAAAACCTTGGTGAAAATTAAAAGGTGCAACATCTTTTTAATTACACATCTAGTAATATATTTGTTAAGGGTTGAAAATTTAGTAACATCTTTTCAATTTATTTCGATCAAGTATATACCATTGTGTAGGTTACCGTGGTCACATTGGCGAAAAATTTATTTGTGATTAGTCCTCAGGTAACGACCGTTAAAACTTTTAAAATTTTTTAAAAAACGTAAACTTTTATAAAAAAAAACATAAAATATAATAAAAAAAATAATTTTTTAAAAATTTTTTAAAAAAATGTAATTTTTTTTAAACAATAAAATAAAAAAAAAAAACGTAAAATTTTTTAAAAAAAACGAAAATTTAAAAAAACGTAAATTTTTTTAATTTTTTTAAAAAACAAATAGGATTTTTTATAAAAAAACGTAAAAATTTTTAAATTTAAAAAAAAAAAAAAAACGTAAAATTTTTTTGAAATTTTTTTTAAAAAAAGTAAATTTTTTTTAAAAAAAGTAAATTTTTTTTAAAAAAAGTAAATTTTTTTTAAAAAAAGTAAATTTTTAAGTTTTTTTTTAATAAGATTATCATCTATTAACGATTAGTTAGTCAAGAGGACTAATAGCAAATTTTTACCATGGTGACACTACCTCTTCTCAAACAGGTCATATTAATTTAGATCAGTGAAATTTGAAAAGTATGTTATGGTAAAAGACCCTTAACAAAATATATTAATTCAGATGTGTAATTAAAAAATCGTTGAGGTAATTAAGAGTCTGTAAAACTTATTGTTTACTTTCATTAACTTTTGTACGTAGGAAGTGAGATTCAATTTTTCACTGCAGATATTTAAGTTGTTTCTTTCAGTCATGTAACTATATGGTATGACCACTAGGATGATACAAAATGTTATCTTTTATGTTGAATGGAAGAGCACAAATTCTAGCCAGCCAACTGGTTCGGTTAAGGATCGATGTCTAGAGCTTGACAATTTTATTTCTAAATATCACCAAGACATACATTACAAGCGTAGTTTCACAAGAATCTAAAGCTAGTTATCACAATATCATGATGCATACGTTTCTTTTTCGCAAATTTTGAGAGATACAATGTTTTCGTGCTTCATAGTTAGAGTTTCACAAGGAGTACGTTAATGAGTTGGCAACTTGTCACTGAACGGTGTAAAATAAACTACTGTCAATTTCTTGTAAATATTTACGATTTTTTATGATTGCATTCGACGACTAATGGGCAAGAGCGTTCTAACTGAATGTCACATTGTTTGTTCAAAACTTTTTCTCCACGATCACCCATAATAAGCAACTAAATCGAACATTCGGCAAGTTTGAGAAATTCTTAGATTGTCTAGCACAATTGTGTGATATCGAGCGTACTCAAAAAATATACTTGAAGTGTTACCCCTACGTTGTTGTATTTATTCTTTAGAGTCATGTGTATATGAGAAAATTTTTAAAAAAAAAACTTGGTTAATTTAAACATTAGGGAAATGCATACAACAACCTTTAGGGTTGTTGATAGCAACAAATTTACATAAAATACGCTAATTTTAAAGACATGGTTTAAAAATGCTCATCATCTTTCACTAATATTACCAATAATAAAAATGACTTGAATTGGTATATGAGATATTTTAAGAAATGGTTAGCGATTTTGGAAGATTTTGTGTGTTGTGTTAACATTAATTTCGAAAACTAGTTATTAACAATAACTTTAAAGGGTTGTTTTTAGAAACCTCAAACATTATCCGATGAGCAAAACTTTAACAGCTCGATTTATTAAAGAGATTGGGCATGTATGACACATGAGATTATAGAGATATTATTATACTTATTTTTTTCAAAAAAACGAGCTACTTAAAAAATAATTTTTGTTTGGCAGACATAACTTATAAGAGATTATAAAATAAAATAAAAATAGAAAAAAAAAATCGTTTATAATCTCTGTAAATCAACGGTTACTTTGTGTAGTTTATAAAAATAATCTTTTTTTATAATCGTCATCATCAGCACCATCTACGGTTTCAGCAACAATTACTTTTGCCAAAAATATCCATTATCTTGTATTGCAATTGGTTGTAGTAACGAATTTATTCTATTATCACTCATTGTTTGTTATGTAATGAAAATATTTCCCTTAAAAAAGTCATTAGCGAAACCCAACTTTTAAATAGTTCCTTCGCAATACAGAAAATATTTATTTATTTTAAGATGAACAAACTAGTCCATTATGTAAAGTGAGGACTACTACTTGATTCACTTATTATATATAGAAATTATACCACATATAAACATTATTACATACAACATTTGCTTAAATTGCCACACCTCCTGTGACAGTCTGTATGGCATAAACTATAGTCACCACAGCAGCATAACATACCATTATCGATGAGAGAGCACAAGTTTCTACGGCAAGGTCCGCTAAATTGATTTGATTTCATTAACATCAATATTGCTACCTATAAATCCAGAAAAGAAAGGGAAAAGCTTATATATGAAATCTATTCACAGTTTTTATATGAAAGAGCAAATAAGAGAATGCGATCTTACAATCATGACAAACTAGCAACACTAGAAAGCTTATACAAGAGATCAGGATAATGTATCCGCTTAGCTTCACCATTGTGCCCCTCTTCTCTTTGAGAACTTCTTGCCTTCGTTATATGGGAAAATACAAAGTGGATTTGAAGAACGGCAACTTGTACGAATTTATATTTTATCCACACAACAAAACAAAGGCTTAATTATTTATTTTCTCTCAAATGAAGATTGCGTAAATGACTAAAATACGCTAACATGCATATCATTGTTTTAGTGTGTTTGTACAAGGTGTTGCAATCCGTGATTTAGTTTGGGTCACAACATTAACATGTCATAATTACGACGACGTCAATATCTAATCCTGTTAGAACAGAGTAGAAAATAGACAATCATGTTTCTTTTAAGACGCATGAGGCTTCTTTCATAAACCCTCTAGCAAAGGTGTGTATATTCATGTAAATATATGTGGGAAAAGCATTTACCGGGAAAACCGTTTACCCAAAAATATATGTGAGAAAATACTATAGTATCTATATGTGTGCATGTGTGAGTACATGGGTAAAACAATATAATTAGAAATAAGCAATGTTCTAAAACCTGGGTTGTTTCAGTTGGTTCGACCAGTAAATCATTGGCCCGGAGACCGGACAGGATGTGACCCGGGTTTTTGTTTGCTTGAGAACCTGATAGTTTAACCGGGTTGATAAACCCGACCGAGTAATTACTTTATATTAAAAAAATCTAAAAACACTTTTTTTTCCCATCAACTTTTCTAAGTTTAATTGATAAGTTGAAGTAATGAAAACTAATGTTAGTTAAAATTTTGTATATAAGGTAAAGTAGATTTATAAACTATCTTAGAAACACCAACTAATATAGTTTTAAGGGGCAATTATGGCAATGCACCTTTCACTCGGGGTGGCAACATCTTCTAGGCACAAAGTTGGCGTATTCCTCAAATAAATTTTGAGACTTGCGACTTTTCTACTTTTAATCTCAAAGTGCCAAGTGTCCCTCGACATTTGTGAACCCAATGATTGTTTTCTGACTTTTACCAGCTATACTTTTAAAGCGACCTAGGCTGAGTGACTTTTTAAGATTCTAGCGAAATTCTTTTTTGTCCTTTAGTAAGAAAAGTCAAACTTACTAAAAAATTTTTTTATACTTTTAGCGTCTTTCCAATGCTGAGCAACTTAACCGAAATAGTGTTAGCGAATTTTTTTACTTTATACTTTTGTATTTTTTTTACTTTTTTACATAACTTTTCAAAATTATAATTTTAAACTTTTTTAAACTATTTACACACACACATAAACACGCACACCAGCACTCTACTACCCCAAAAAACAAATCAAAGAGTGAAATCAAAATCCTAAACTTTTTTAATATACTCGAACCCTAACTGAAACCCTAATTAACTAGTCAATTAAAGTCAGGCAAATTTTTCGGATTCTTTGATGCTAGGTAACGGTTCGTTCCCAGGTCATCTTTTATATATTGTACTTACATTCCATCATTTCTTATTCATCATCATCTGTTATATATTGTACTAAGATCTTAACATGCATTTTGTTGTTTTACTTGTGATAGACTGAGAAGGCCTTTTTGAAGCAACCCAAGGTCTTTCTTTGGTATGAATACTATTTTATTTGTACATGTTATTATTATGTTATAATAATATTTATGTGTTGGGTTTTAATTATTCTATTGGTTGGATAGCTCAAAGAAGAGTGGGAAAGGGAAGAGGCCATGAAAGGGAGGAAACAGATTCTGGAAAAGTATTGGTCTTGGCTTCAAGACCCCAAGAGAGGCTATTGAAGGTACTTTTTTTTTTCCTTATATTTTTTAGTCTTTTATGTTATATTTTTAGTTATAAAATATAATGTTGTAGCTTCTCATGTTATTTATTTGGTTAATACTTAAGCTATAGATATTTTTGGAACTTCTTGTTGGAAGTTTGAAATGGTTAATTGATTTGATTGCATTAGTTTCCCACATGATGTATATTGCAATAATAGTTTGGTCCTTAATGTTTTTTCTAAATTTATGGAGAAATGTTGTTTGCCACCAATTTTTGTTTGTTGTATGCCGATTATGTACTGAGACTTCAAAGCTAAAATGTCTCGACTTTGAATTGTATGCGGGCTCTTGTTTTTTAAGGGTTGCTTTGTTTTCTTGGGGTTTGTTTGTTTTTTAATTGGTTATGCTGTGAGCCTATTTATCTAGTGATACAGAGAAAGGGTTTTTGTTTTTTGAGGCACTGACTAACTATTTATCGAAGGGTGCTAATTTGCTGTGAGCCTATTTATCTAGTGAATAGTGATACAATCTAAACAGTAGGTCACTGCATCAAACTTAATTAGTCGTCGACTTGTGTTCTTTTGCTACTCGAAGGAAGTTTTCTTTCAACATATTGAGTGTATTAGTTTTCAGTTTACAAAACATCAGACTGGTTTTGACAATCATTAATTGGCTATCTTCTATTAATTGAGGTTCATTTTTGTTGCTGTCAAGATTTATTAATGATTTCTGTAGCGCACATATGTGATATTTGATTTGTTAATAATCTAGGAACTTACATCGACAAGAAGTGCCCATTCACTGGTGATGTCTCCATCAGAGGACGTATTCTTGCTGGTACTTGCCACAGTGCCAAGATGGTGAGGACCATTATTGTTCGCAGGGACTACCTCCACTATGTCAAGAAATATCAAAGGTCAGACTCTAGATATGATCCCTCAACACCATAAACACATCAAACTAAGTCTACCATATTTATTTGGAAAAAAGCTATAAATTCATAACGTACTTTACAAAAAAACTCATTATGCTCTATGTACTTCACTTATTGTCATAATACATAACCGTTTTCATTTTATTCGGTTATTTTCTACGTCAATGTTTTTATCGTTTGGCGTGGATAATAAAACGGTTTATCTGTTTTTATCCGTAATATTTTCGTCGTTTTTATCCGTTTTGGCGTGGATAATACAAACGGTTTTATCCGCTTTTTTTCTATTTTATCGGAATGATTACAATGAAACCGATAAAATGGGCGATTCACAACGGATAAAAGCAGGATGAAAATAACGAATAAAATGAAACTACACATTTCTATATTATGATAAAATAATGAAATAAAGATAGAAGTAATTTGTAATCATTCAATACAATTTATAACTTCTATTTTGATTATTGTTTTTGATACAGGTACGAGAAGAGGCATTCAAACATTCCGGCTCACATTTCTCCATGTTTCCATGTGAAGGAAGGGGACCATGTTACCATTGGACAGTGCAGGTATAACCTCTACCCACATCTTTATTCGGTTTTACTTGCTCGGTTATTTTAATATTCCTTTTTACTCATTTTGTGTATCTAATTTCATGTTGACTTGTTATTTATTTTTTCAGACCTTTGTCCAAGACCGTGAGGTTCAATGTGTTGAAGGTGATTCCAGCTGGATAGTCTGGTGGTGGAAAGAAGGCCTTCACAGGCATATAAGAGGCTTATGCTTGTTTAGCATGTTAGGTTTTGCAAAAACAATTTAATTTGATTTGCTGATTTTGAAGTGAAATGTGGTTTGAGTACGACCTTGGTTTAAATGTTTCTGTAGACGATTGTTTGCTCTAGTCTTATGTTTTACTTTTGATGGTTACAATTATGGTATTATTGTTGCTAAAGATTTAAATTTTGATTTGCATGAATATTGTAGTCTTCTTTCAAATTTGAAGTTAGTAATGAAGTAGTCATGTTTAAAAACTTGCAAACTGGCAATGAACAAATCAAACCCAAAAGTTTTAGATTTCCTAAGCTGAAAAAGCATGACCTAAATAACAATGAAAAAAAGAATTCAAGATGTTAATATCAGCAAACAGTAATGTTAAAAAAGTGTTTTTGACTTTTGAGCGGTATAAGTGCCCTCTTCATCTCAATTCTCAAAGTGAATTCTTATTTCCAAAATGCGGAGTTATAGAAAAATGTAATCATTAACTTGCATCAGTAAAATGTTATCCTTTATTTTATATTTTATAAGATATAAATAGTTGAAATTCGAAAGTGCAGACTCATTTTGGGACAAACCATTAATGGAGAGTATATTTTTTTGTTGAGGAACTGGAAATATGCTAGCATGTCAAAGAGAGAACCGGAGAAGGAAAGTTATTTACGGTGATCCTTGGTGGATGAAGAGGGTCACCTGCAGCTAAACACGGTGAGGTGAGCCTCATTAAGCGTGCGTAATGCTCTCACAAGAACTTGTGGCCTATTTGATGGATTTGTGTAACCACAACAGATTTCGTACTCCCTCCTTTCTAATAAGATATTATCTGTTGCAAGTCTGATTCAGTTGCGTATCTTTACTGGTTTTAGTTTCACCATCAACAAAGCATGAATTACAACATTTCCTTTTTTTTAACTCGTCATATGAAGAAATGAGTAGAAACAAGGTATAACTTTTTACATCTGAATCTGAAGTGAATGTGTGTATTTACATCTTTTTTAAGTAAGGTATAATTATGCGAGGTGATTCTTGATCATTAGGATAATTATAGAGCAAGCGAATATTGGGCAAAGAAGTTGAACAATCGGCCGCAAAATACCCACCAAGTTGAAATACTAATTCATTACCATTTTTTTTTGTTTTATTTTCTTTTTTATACATTTTGCAACAAACCTTATTGTGTTCAAGGCCTGAACCCAGATTTTATAACCAAAGATCAACATTACTAACTGGCTTTCAGGGTTATCCTAAATTTTGCATTCTTTATTTAACAACATTGATCACATGTAACACCACAACAGAACTAGACCAAATTCGATTAAATTGAGCTTCATGAACATTTTGGAGTACAAGAACCTGACTTAAAGCTTGTTAGCGCCAACCGTTACACAATCGACTAAGCACAGCCTAAAATATCCATGACCTTCATCTGTTACTTCACATGTGACTAGAAGATACAAACAGACCTTTACACTTGAACTATACTTAATACTGAAGCTGATACTGCCACCAACAGGAACAGCTTCGCCTAATAGCCCGCTACATTGAGACATGCTTTAATGTTATTGTGCGTTTCGGCTCCTGAAACAGAAAACATAGTTTGTTACAAAGTCACAACATAGATCCTTGAAGCAGGTATGCAGTTACATAATTGTGTAATATTTTAAGTCACAGGGGGTGAAATCTTTGGAAGTCACTCAAATCCCAATCTTAGTGATGGCATGGCATAAGTGCTTATTGCTTCCAATCATAGGTGGTAATTTCAGCACATTCAGATTGAGTTATAATATATCTCTGATGAGTCAAATGGCTAAAATAAATAAATATTAGTTACAGGGAAACAGATCAACCTGGTCAAAAGTGCCCCAGTTCCCAAAGTGTTGTTTACTATTAAACATCTTAATCTTTTTATTGAAACTGATATATGGCACACTAGCCGTTTATAAGAAATTAATTTTACTAATTTATTTGGACAATGTTTTGACCCAATCTCCTGCATGTTTTGAACCATTTAGAAACTTACCTATTCTGTCTTGTTATCAAATACATCCGACCGCCAGAACTTTGGTGCAGTGACCATTACCGTCTTTTTATTTTAAATTTGAGAATATAGGACTAATATTAAGTAAAAGCAACAACCAAAGGGCCTTTGGCCTAGCGGTACGTGAATGACCCATCAACCAACAGGTTGTGGGTTCAAGTCTAGGCTGAGATATATGTGACATACTAGGTGGTGTAGGTTGTTAATATGCTGCACATAAATTCTGCACATCAGTTGCAGTGTGTAAAATTCAGTTAGACCCGAGATAACTTTATATTTACTAGAGTCTAGAGGTGGCAATTTTGGCAGAGTTAAATGGGTACATTTGAGTTAAGTCTCATCTCTAACGGACTAAATGGGTTAAGTTAAAAAGGGTTGAAAGTTGAACAAAGTTTATTAAAAAAAATGTAGATAAAAAATGTTTGTGGGTTATGCTAAGGCCATTTTGGTGATGATGTTCATCATTCATTACGTAATAAACTAGACAAATATATATATATATATATATATATATATATATATATATATATATATATATATATATATATATATATATATATATATATATATATATATATATATATATATACTCCCTCCGTCCCAAAATTATTGTCTCTTATTGACTTTTTTAGTCTTTCTTCTTCAACTTTGACCATAATTATTTTTGTTTGTGTTATATAATACTCGATGAAAAATATATGAATGTATTAGGTTTTAAATGTATTTTTCATTAGTATAATTTTCATCAAGTATTATATAACACAAATAAATATATTAATGGTCAAAGTTGAACAAGAAAGACCGTCGAAGTCAAAGTGGACAATAAAAATGGGACGGAGGGAGTATATATATATATATAATAAATAAATAAAATAATTAAAAAAAAAAAGGATAAAAAAGTTTTCGCGGGTCGACCCCTTTGAGCCATGCTAAATATAGCTTGCTTGTTTTGTCCCCCTTACCCAACCTACCTACAATCCATTTTATTCAGAAGAAGAATTACCAGTTAAGAAAATGGCTCAAGAATTTCGGGTCCTGTGATCCATCAGACATGAGCAACCCAGGAGAAACTCCATCATTATTTTGAAAATCCCTCAGCTGCAACCCTAAAGACACAGCTTCATTGGTTTGGAAATCCTTATGTGGTATTGTGAAGGAGGGTCCATTGTCACATTGAAGATTATCTGATGGAGATGCCAGGTGTCCTCTATCATCAGTATTAGGAAAATTATCGGTTGGTTTAGTAAATATTGAAGCCGCGAAGCCATACCTGAACCAGAAGCAAACTTAGGGCTTAAGAAAAGAGAAGTCCTTCACCGTTTTGTATAAGACAGATCCTATAAAGTTCATGAAAAAAAAATACCTGTTTCTGTTGACAATAGCTATGGCTTCCTCTAAGCTCTGAGCCTGGAAACACGTGGGAACATTAGTGTTGAAATTTCAACCAGTTCTAAAATTATGTAAACAACAATCTCGTACACATAGCAATAATAATAGTTAGCAAACCTGCATACACAAAAGCACTGGTCCAGTAATCTCCTCCTGAACAGACAAAGATACATGATGTTAGAATTATATTGTCTTCTATATCTAAGTGCTTTATGATATAGTATAAGTTGAGATACCCTGTAGCACGCCATGCCATTTGTAACATTGGATAAGATGGTCGGGCCAACAAAATTGCCCATTTCATATTTTGGAACCTGTGGAGAGACCAAAAATACTAATTAGCATACAAGACTTGAGATTCAATTCATAAATGGAAACATATTCAGGAAGCTATTATAATCTAGATATTCAGTTGCTTGATCATGTAATTAATAGTGGAGTTTATCCTGATACAGCGCATTATGGGAATAAATCTGCTTCATAATGTTTTGAGAACAAAACATGAAATACAACAATAACGCTTCATAAAGATTTGAGCTGCTTTAAAGGTGAACTACTAACATGTCATGAACAATTGAATATGATATCAAATCTCACCTTTAATACATAAATTTAGATTATATTAAAAATTTGTAGATAAGGATGAACCTCGATGTGTCTTCCATCTATAATTAATCTAGCTCCAGCATCAATACCCGCTTGGATTAATCTATTTACTTTTTCCTTTGCCTGTCAGTTCATTACAGCTAAGAGAACATCAGAGAACGACCAACAGTAAAAAACCAAGTGTCAAAAGAGCCAAGTAACAATAGGTATATGTGTATCCACCATTTTGTTGATCACAGGGCCAAGGTCTACATCAGGGTCAGTTCCAACAGTTACTTTAAGTGCTTTCGCACGCTCCACTAGTTTTTCTTCCCTGCAGTAGATCAAAACATATTTTTCTTTTAATTGGAGAATATATTACTAAAATAACAATAATCAAGGGGCCTTTGGCCTAGGGTATGTGAATGACCCATCAACCAAGAGGTTGTAGGTTCAAGTCTTGGCTGAGACAGAGGTGGCAATTACGACACATTGAGTGGGTTCATTTGAATTATGTTTTATCCCTAGTGGACAAAAAGCATTTGTATTATCCTAATTCTTAGCTTGTTCATCCTTAATAAACTTCAAATAAAACCATTTCCAATCAAAAAGAGACATGACCAAATGACAAAAAAGTTACAACATGAAAGAAGAACGATAGATGAGAAAGGCATTTGATAGTCAAAATGTAACTGGAGCATAACTAGACAGAAGAGGATACCATGTTTTTGAGCCTCCAACGAATATAACCGTACCCAGTGATGAACACCTTTGTCCAGCAGCACCAAATCCGGCAGCAATGGGAACATCCAAGGTAGCACTCATATTTGCATCATGCATGACAATTGCATGGTTTTTTGCACCAATATTTGACTGATATACACAGGGACATTCAAATCAGTAAAAGAAATGATTTGACAGAATCTTGTTGCAGGTTGACAACATAACAGAGCATTGTATTAATAGTAAATTTTGAATAAAAAAAGTAATGCTATGAAACGGTAAGAAAGATACCTGAACACGTTTGCCATTAGAAGATGCTATTGCATGAATGTGTGCACCAGACTACAGGGCAATTAGAAAAAAATTATTAACTACCTCCTAAATCAAATAAATAATGTAGAACAATAAGCATTTGAGTCAGACAATAGATTGTACAATACCCTTTTTGGGTATATATATGCGGGTGGAAATAATGTTTTCCCAAGGTCCAGTGGAAAGCGTAATAACAAATGACATATACACTATCATTAAAAACCCCAACTCAATTAAAAACCTTAGTTAAGTTAAATAAGCAATTTCATTGTTACAAAACTACGATTAAACATGATTAATTTCAAATAAAATACAGAAAAAACAAAGAATCGAACAATTTATATATATCAATATACGAAAGTAAAAACCAATTGTAATGTAAAAATAGAAATACATACCGAATCTGAAACATTTTTTGCAGGGTTCAACCTGGATTTCGAGAAGATGGATCTTGGTTTGTGGGAGTATTTTGTAATGTATGTGTAATTCTAATCATCCAATAAGGTAAAGTAGATCTAGTCATATGAAAAAGCGCTTAATTATTTTAAGGAATTCGCTTAAGTAAAAAAAATATAAAAATAATCTAAAAAATATTTAAAAGTTATGTAAAAAAAGTATAAAAGTACAAAAGTACAAAGTTAAAAAAGGCGCTCAAAGTAAGTAGCTTAAGTTGCTCAGCATTGGGAAGGCACTAAAGGAAAAATAATAGTTTCGAAAGTTTGACTTTTTTCTTGAAAATGACAAAATAAATTTCGCTCGAATCTTAAAAATTCGCTGGGTCTAGGTCGTTTAAAAAATATAAGTACAAAAAGTAAAATTCAATCATTGGGTTCTGAAAAGTGGATGGACACTTGACGCTCTTTGATTGGAAGAAAAAAGTCGCAAGTCTATTTGAGGAATACGCCAACTTTGTGCCTAGAAGGTGTTGCCACCCCGAGTGAAAAGTGCAATGCCATAATTTCTGTTAGCATTTCGTATCATCCTAGTGGTCATAGAACCTGATAACATTTCGTATCATCCTAGTGCAATGCCAAATTATGGGTGAAGTCGGAACAAAATTCGAAAGTACGTGGATATATATGTTAATAAAAAAGTATGTGTTTCAACTCGGTAAATTTGAGAAAGTACGTTGTTATTTTATGGCTTTTACCCTTGTTTTTTCTGTCGTATAGTTATCAGGTTCTATGACCACTAGGATGATACGAAATGTTAACTTTTATGTTAAATGGAGGAGCACAAATGCTAGCGAACCAACTGTTAGCGTTTAGTTCCCAGAACATGGTAAGATAATCAATGTCAGCAGAAACAAATACCACTAGGTGGTTACCGGATATCACTTGGAATCGTGTGATCACTTTCCAAAGTAAACTATTCGACCCTAATGCCTGGGTTACACGAATATCTACTTGGGATAAGACCAAATGCAGTTATAGAATCAGGCACAATTCAATAACCCTTGCGCTTATAAGTGTTAATCGTTTTCTGTGTGTATCTCATGCATAAACAGATCTCCTATTTATAGGAGGTTACTCTTAGCTAGTCAAATGAAATTATGAGAATTAATCGGCCCATTAATTGCCTCATAATTATCCCCATTATAGCCGTTAGTGGTTACATGACCAATTAAACGTGGTCATTATGCAGTTGTAACTGTCACTTGAATAGGTCAAAGCCGTTACAAGCAGTACTTTCATCAGTACTTTCATAGCACTATCAGTGGAAACACTGCTTATCAGTGGAAACACTGCTTCAGTGGAAACACTGCTTATCATTGGAAACCACAAGCAGTACTTTCCACCAGCAGTACTTTCTACTAGCACTACCAATACAAACCACTATTAGAGTCAGGGTGTTCAGGGACCTTATGGGTGTACACTCCGTACCTCCTAACCCATTACAAGGTGTGAACTAATCCCACAAGTGCACTAAATTTTCCAACAATCCTCCCCAAATTTAGTTCACTTCCTTTGCATGAAAACAAACATTAAACAAAACATGTGCATAAACAAAAATGTCCTGAGGATTGAATTTCCATCTTAGTAAATTACACGCTCAAATATTCGAGAATCAGGGTGTTCTAAGAATTGAACCATTCAACCCATTTGAATACCTGAAGATAAAATACACACAAGTTTTCAAACACTTATCAGCTCCCGACACTATACAAGCCATGTGTCCATATCCAAATTCATAAATGTTGTAAAAGCTAAAAGTCCAAAAGCTCCTTGAAGCGGCAAAACTTCAACATTTACATAGGTGGTTCCTCTTTATTCATGCTCCCGCCAAGCACTTTTTCAAAGAAAATTAACCATTAAGAAGTAAAGACTTCATCCTCCTTTCAGGAGCACAACCTTGGGATGTAAATAAAACATGTGCTCTAGTCCATGAATGTTCAGCTTTCCACATTGAACTCAGCTCCCAAGTTTCCTTAGGAGGAGTTGGGTGTCCTAGCATTCAGTGACTAAGTTGGACTTAAACCCATCCCTTTAGCAGACTTTATAACCAAGTCTCTAGCCAGACCCTTCGTCAAGTGATCAACTAAGTTCTGTTGAGATCTAACAAACTCTATAGATACCACCCCATTCATGATAAGCTCACGAATCATGCTATGTCTGACACCTACGTGTCTAGACTTACCATTGTACATCTGGCTATAAGCCTTAGCCAATGTAGATGCACTATCACACCGGATAGAAATAGGTGCTATAGGTTTAGGCCACAATGGAATCTCAAGAAGCAAGTTTTTTAACCATTCAGCTTATTTACACCATTTGCTAAAGCCAAAATTAGAATTCATTGTTGAACTGGTGATACAAGTTTGCTTCTTGGATGCCCAAGAAATTGCACCTCCACCAAGTAGGAATACCCGACCACTGGTAGACGAATTGTCTTCATGTTATTCTGATCCAACTTGCATCAGTGTAACCTTCCAACACTGAAGGATAACCAATATATGAGAGACTATAATCATAGTTCTCTTCAAATACTTCAGTACCACAATGAACGGCTTGCCGTGATGAGCACTAGGATTACTAGTATACCTGCTCAATTTTCCCACTCCAAAACCAATATCAGGTCTTGTACAAGTCATGGCATACATCAGGCAGCCAATTACCCTAGAATACTCAAGTTGAGATACAGCCTTGCCATTATTAGGCATCAGCTTCTCACAAGTATCCATAGGTGTACTCACAGGAGTACAATCAAAGTAATTGAATTTCCTCAACACCTTCTCAATATAATGAGACTAAGATATAGAAATTCTTTTACTTTCATGTTTAATCCTTATACCAATGATAACATCAGCCTCCCCCATGTCCTTCATGGAGAACCTTGATGACAAAAATTCCTTTGTCAGGTCAACCTGACTTTGGTCAGTGCCAAAGATCAACATGCCATCAACATATAAACAAATGATGACTCCTTTACCAGATTCATCAAATTTGCTATATACACATTTGTGAGCTTGGTTAAGAACATAACCATTAGACAAAACCACTTCATCAAATTTTTGATGCCATTGCTTAGGTGCCTGTTTCAGTCCATATAGAGACTTAATCAGTTTACACACCTTGTTTTCATTTCCAGGCATGATGAAGCCCTGAGGTTGGTTCATGTAAACCTCCTCATCCAATTCACCATTTAAGAAAGCTGTCTTCACATCCATCTGATGAATAATCAGATTGTGAATTTATGCCAAAACAATCAGCAGTCTTATGGTACTGATACGAGCCACAGGGGCATAAGTATCAAACTAGTCTATCCCTGACTTTTGTTTAAAGCCGTGAATGACTAGTCTAGCCTTGAACTTTTCAATAGTTCCATCTACCTTCATTTTCCTTTTGAAAATCCATTTGCAACCCAAAGGTTTGCAACCAGGAGGTAGATCAACCAACACCCAAGTGTTGTTGCCCATGATGGAATCCATCTCATCATTGATTGCTTCTTTCCAGAAAGCAATATCCTGGGACTTTATTGCTTCTTCAAACGGCTTGGGATCATCCTCAACAATGAAGCAATAGGAGTATTGATCAGAGACCTCATCCCTTGTTCCTTCAACCAAGTATAGTTGAAACTCAAGTCCAAATGACTTTGGAGTCCTGACCCTTTTGCTCTTCCTGAGCATAGGTTCAGATTGTTGAACCACAACCTCATCAGGGACCACTGATGGTTCATCATCGAGGACCTCGATACACCAGTGTCATGAGTTCCATTAGGAATCCTCTGACTTGGTCTAGGGACTGATGAGAATCTATTCTCATCAAAGTCTGCATCCCTTGATTCAATTATTGAGTTAACTGAAACATATTCATTAGGTTCAATAACATATAACCTAAAAGCCTTGGAATGCTCAGCATATCCAACAAAGATGCAGTCAATGCCTCTTTCACCCAAAGTCTTAAGCTTTGGATCATGGAGTCTTATAACAGCCCTACAACCCCAAACCTTGAGATAGTTCAAGTTGGGTTTCCTTTTAGTCCATAGTTCATAAGGGGTAACCTTTTTCCTTTTGTTAGGAACCTTATTTAATAAATAGCAAGCTGTTAACATAGCTTCACCCCAGAATCCTTGACTCAGTCCTGAATAGGACAACATGGAATTAACCATCTCCTTCAGCACCTGTTTTCCTTTCGAAATACCATTTTTGAGGAGTATAAGGGGCAGTCGTTTCATGGATTATACCAACAGACTGAAAATACTGAGTATCCATGTACTCACCTCCCCTATCAGTCCTTAATCTTTGATCAGGGACCCAAGTTGTAATTCAACTTCAGTTTTAAACACTTTGAATTTATCTAATGCTTCATCCTTGGTATGTAACAGATAGACATAACAAAACCTTGAAGCATCATCAATAAAAGTCACAAAGTACTTCTTATTTCCCAAAGAATGAGTGGCATGCAAATCACACAGGTCACTGTGTATAAGCTCCAAGAGCTTAGTCTCACGACTAACACCCTGAAAAGGTTTCTTGGTTATCTTGGTCAACATGCAAGTTTTACACTTTTCAGTGTCCATTTCAAAAGCTGGGATTAACCCATCCTTAGACATATCTTGCATTGTTTTATAGTGTACATGGCCAAGTCTTGCATGCCATAGGGTAGAGTCAGTCAGGTCAGTGGTGGTCACAAATGCTGAATTAACACTATCAGTGACAATATTAAACCTGAACATTTGATTACACAAATATCCAAAACCAATAAACACACCATGCTTAGAAAGAACAAATTTATCAGACTCAATAACTTGTTTATATCCATGATTATTCAAAATACTACTTGAAACCAAGTTCTTTCTTATATCAGGAACATGAATAACATTAAACAAAGTTACAATCTTTCCAGAACTAAATCTAAGATCTATACAACCATGACCATGCACCAAGGCTGTTGACTCATTTCCCATGTGAAGAATAGAACCATCATTCAGTGACTCATAAGTCTTGAACCAGCTTTTATCTTTGCACACATGAACTGTGCACCGAGTCAACCCACCATGCAACATCATCATCCTGCACATAATGAGATTCTGATACATATGTAACATAATAAATCTGAAAAGACTTATTAACCATATTCTGACCTTTCAGTGAGTTGGAAGAACCACCACTCCCTGAACCATTAGTGTCTGATCCATTGGCTTTACCACCAACCTTAACACCTTTGCAATCCTTTTTAATGTGACCAGTTTTGCCACATTTCCAACAAGTAAGTGTTGCCTTCTTGTTAGGATCTGCCCTTGTGTTGTCATGATATTTGTGTTTGCCTTTGTTGTCGTTGTACCTGGTGGAGTTGTTATGCTCTACCATATTGACAACAGATGGTCCGGCATTGCTACCCTTTGGCTTGTCATTATCCGCACCTTGAGAGATTCCTCAATGCGGATGACTTCAAATCAACCAGAGTTAATTCCTCTTTCTTATGTTTCAAGGTATGCTTGAAATCTTTCCAAGAAGGAGGAAGTTTATCAATAACACAAGAGACTTGAATAGCCTCATCCATGTGCATATTATGTTGTGTAAACCTTCCAAGTATTCCAAGAAGTTCATTGTATTGTTCTATGACTGGTCTTGAATCAATCATTTTGTAATTTGTGAAATTACTTACAAGAAACTTCTTACTTGATGCATCATCAGCCATATATTTGGCATCCAAGGAATCCCACAGTTCTTTGGAAGATTCAAAGTTTTGATAAATATCAAACAGAGAATCAGACATACCATTGAGAATTAGACCTCTGCAAATGTAGTCATCATTCTCCCATTTGCTCCTTCTCCTGATCTGCTCCACAGTAGCATCATCCCCATCATCAGGAATAGGTGTGGTTAGCACATACACCACACTCATGCTTGACAGTAAGAAGTGCATCTTTTTCTGCCATCTCCTGAAGTCCACCCCTTCAAACTTATCAAGCTTGGCAAAGTTTGAAGCCATGTGTTTCATTGCAGCAGCAGCCATTGATTATCACAAAAATAGTTTACTTTGATTGTTAGCGTTTAGTTCCTAGAACAGGGTAAGATAATCAATGTCAGCAGAAACAAACAACAAGTCAGCAGAAACAAATACCACTAGGTGGTTACCGGATATCACTTGGAATCATGTGATCACTTTCCGAAGTAAACTATTCGACCCTAATGCCTAGGTTACACGAATATCTACTTGGGATACGACCAAATGCAGTTATAGAATTAGGCACAATTCAATAACCCTTGCGCTTATAAGTGTTAATCGTTTTCTGTGTGTATCTCATGCATAAACAGATCTCCTATTTATAGGAGGTTACTCTTAGCTAGTCAAATGAAATTATGAGAATTAATCGGCCCATTAATTGCCTCATAATTATCCCCATTATAGCCGTTAGTGGTTACATGACCAATTAAACGTGGTCATTATGCAGTTGTAACTGCCACTTGAATAGGTCAAAGCCCGTTACAAGCAGTACTTTCATCATTACTTTCATAGCACTATCGGTGGAAACCGCCAGTGGAAACATTGCCAGTGGAAACACGCCTGGAAACACGCTTATCGTGGAAACCACAAGCGTACTTTCCACCAGCAGTACTTTCTACTAGCACTACCAATACAAACTACTATTAGAGTCAGGGTGTTCAGGGACCTTATGGGTGTACACTCCGTACCTCCTAACCCATTACAAGGTGTGAACTAATCCCACAAGTGCACTAAATTTTCCAACACCAACTAGGCGGTTAAGGAATTCAAGTCTAGAGCTTGACAATTTTATTTCTAAAGATCACCAAGACATACATCGAATGAAAGCGTAATTTCACAAGGAATATTATGATATATAAGTTTTTTTTTTTTTTTTTTTTTCAAAATTCACAAGACACAATGTTTTGTGCTTCCTAATTAGAGTGTAACAAGGAGTTTGTGAGTCGCCAACTTGTCATTGAATGGCGTAAAATTAACTACAACAATCGATCTTTTGTAAATATTCTTTATTTTTATGATTGCATTCGACGACTATTTCTCAGTAAATGTCAAATTATTTGTTCACAACTTATTCTCGATCTCCACGATCACCCATAATAAGCAACTAAATCGCACTTTCGACAAGTTTGAGAAATTCATAGATTGTCCAGCACAAATGTGTGATATCGAGCATACTCAAAAAAATATTGTAACTTTTAATTACCCCTACATTGCTATATTTATTCTTTAGAGTCATGTGTATATGAAAACATTTCATAAAACGTAACATAAACTTTGGTTTTAAGCATTATCCAATGAATAAAACTTTGCGGGTTCAATTGATCGAAGAGATTATATCCTATACTGCAATTGGTTGTAGTGAACAAATGTATTCTGTTATCGATTCCTCATTGGTTGTTATGTAACGAAAATATTTCCCATAACAAAGTCATTAGTGAAACCCAACTTTTAATTAGTTCCTTAGCAACAGCGAAAATATTTATTTAAAGACAATGTTATAACAGAGTCTAAGCAATTATGCATAGTAATGTTATGACTTCTAGATCCACAAATATGTTGTTTTCAAAAGAATTAGTTTTACAATTTAAAAAAGGCTAGCGGTGCATCTTTTTGCTTGTTTGCCTTCCATCTATACATAAATCCAATTTATTGAATAAAAATTGCTTTCCGACGTCGTATAAGAAAGAAGAAAATTTTAAGATTAACAAAATAGTCCATTATATGGAAAATGAGGATTACAACTTGATTTACTTATTATATATATAAATTACCACATACAAACATTAACAGGGGCAATTTCGTGTAAGTTCACACTTCTTGTAACACCCTTCTATTTCTTCACTACATAACTCTCTTTTTGTTATCTTACGTTTGTCTTGACAGCAGCACCACATATCCTCTACAGGATTGCATCGTGCCGTGCAAGGTGCAGCAGCAATTGATTTGATTTCAATAGCATCAATTTTGCTACCTACAAACCAGAAAAGAAAAGGACAAGCTTATATATGAAATTTATTCACAATTTTTATACCAAAGAGCAAATAAGAGAATGCGAACTTACACTCATGACAAACTAGCAACAATAGAAAGCTTACACAAAAGATCATGATAACGTATCCATTTAACTTCACCATTGTGTCGTTCGTCTCTTTGAGAACTTCTTACCTTCTTTATATTTGAAAATACAAAGTAGATTTAAAGAACGACAAGTGGGACGAATTTATATATATCCACACAACAAAACAAACACTTAATGATTTAATTTCTCCCAAATTAAGATTGCGTAAATGACTCAAATATGCTAACATGCATATCATTGTTTTAGCGTGTTTGTATAAGGTGTTACAGTCCACGAATTAATTTGGGTCACAACATTAACATGTCTGAACAGAGTATAAGAAAGATAGAACGTAGACAACCGTGGATTTTTTTCAAGACATGGAGAGACTCCTTTCATAAGCCCTCTAGCAAAGGTGCGTATATGTATATAGCGCATGAGTGAGTACATTCTAAGAACATCCACTATGATAAATGTTTTGAAAAAGTTTATAAAATGTCACAGTAATTATCTTTAGACCTTTTGATATTTTGAACCTACATTCATCGTGCCATGGTACAAACCTTAACAAAAATTTCTTATATAACACATGCATTAAATGTATAAAAAAATATATCTTCATGCCACACAGACATGAAATAAGTGTTCGCTATGAAACTTTTCATCATTTTTGAATATTTTCATAAACCCAATGTAGTGGATGCCATAAAAACAATAAAATTAATATGATTGAAAGATGTAAGAATAGAAGCATAAAAGCAAGTTGTGACCAACCACGCTATCGAGCTCGAAAAAAGAAAGGAACGAATTGGTTGACGCTTTCAAGCATAAAAGAACTCAACTTGAAATCTGAATATGTGGAATGTGATGAAGCGGAGAAGGTGTTAGATGACATGCCTCGGAGAGATTTTATTTCGTGGAGCTCAGCTCCTTGATCAGTGAGTATGTGAATAATGATTTGTTGTCGTATGAAGCTATTGTGGTGATGGTTCTTTTAGCGTACGCACATAGGGAGCTGACTGAAAATGGTGTACTGATGCATCCGATTTTTTACTAGATTAGTTGTTGTATGACTGTGCATGTTAGGGCTGAGCTTGTTGATAAAGTTTGAAATTTGTTTATTTAGATGGCGTGAATAGATATTTCATCATGGAAAGTTATGATATGTGGTCTAGCTACACCTGGAGTAGGTACTGAATCCATTGAACTTTTCAATAAGTGTTTGAATCAAGGACATACGCCTTACAATTTGACGTTTGAAGGAGTGTTGAGGGCATGGAGCAAATCAGCGTTAATCGATATGATGGGGGTCGTCATCGTTTCAAGTTAACGACTGATAACAATTACAAAATTTCCCTCTGAAATAGAGCGTTACGGGTGCATGGTTGATTTTTTTAGTCGTGCCAGTTTGGTAGATGCTGCCATTTTGGTAAAAAAAGATGCCAATTTTACCTGACCCGGTTTTGTGGGTGATTACGCTTTGGTGCTTGTAACACACATGGATTAGTAGGACTAGGTGAAAAAAATGGTAAAAACTAATATAGATGACTTGAATCGTCATGGAAAGTATATACAATTATAAAGTATATTAGCAAAGCTACGTAAATGGGATAAAGTGATCGAAATGTGTGGACGTATGGTCCGGACTGGGCAGGAATGGGTCAGGCCCGGATGACAGCGGCCCACTCTACGCCTAAACCCTAATCCATGTCCTATATATACATGACAGGTTATCTCTAACCCTAAGAACTTATGTGATGCTACATCGCATACTAACTTGACCGTCGGAGGTGGACCCCGGGGCTACGGCCTCGGGTCCACTCCTAACGGGTTTTCTTTGTTGACAGGTCTACTAGGGCTCGAGAAGACGACTAACGGCCAAGAAGAGTCGTTGAATCCTACCCGCGCCAGATTATGCATCAACAAGTTGGCGCCATCCGTGGGACCCCGAATAAACTATGTTTCGTGTTCTCGTATTACCGAAAAGCAGAAATCAATTTCTAAAGTCGGTAACTCTAAAACCAAAGACTCTTTCTCGAAATTATGGTACGTAAACGCAATTTAATGCTCCTACATGGTACGGTAACGTGAGTTAACCAATAAACTATGGTACGTAATCATATTTTCTCATTATTACGTTTGGTTTACCTAATAAAATATATGGGCTTACTTTAAATTAAATCATACTTTGGTTTACGTAATAATCATATTTTAGTCAAGACGATCGAACCTATTTTATCTTTTAGTCCACATGATCGGACCTAAGAAAATATCCCACGATCGAGCTATTTTATTTTTAGCCGCGAATTAATTGGCCTGAATCTGTTTTACGGTTGCGTATTCGGCGCTCGAACAACGCAGATTGCGATAAATCTACCGCGTTAGACCGTGCGTTCGACATCTTCGCGAGAACGCGTACGCGCGAAACCACGATGCTAGTCAATGCCATGATGCACATGGACAAAGGCCGTGGTATAAACATCTGCGATCATCCACAACGTTCGAGTCTATGCGGTTACGATAAATCCATCTGCAAGTCTATTGGTCGCGTCATGCGGTTTTATTTTATACATTTAAAAAAAAGCACACAATTAATTATTTCGTCTGCAACGCATCCCATGACCAGTGCGCCTTTGCCATTTTTCGTATGTGCTATATATTATTTATGCTATGCGCAATATATTATTCATGCTATGTGTTGTTTATTGTTTCACTTCATTAGGTTTTATATGCTGCGATTCGCGGCATATACTTTAATCTTTGTATTCAGGTTTTTCGCAGATTAAATAAGTTTAATGCTCTTACGAGTAGCACCATCAAACTTGGGGGCTACCAGGTATATACTACCACTTGTTTCCATGCGCGCAGCGGTATATTTGGGCGAGCAAGCTTCGGTACAAAGACGGATTTAAATATTCGCACGCATCTTTACCGTAGGGGAGACGTCCTCTGTTGGTTGTAAAGACGGATGTAATGCGTAGCGAAGCCGTCTTCTGTCGCACTCTGGTCGCGACACGCGCGCCTTAGGCGCTTTATAAGCACGTCTTCTGTCGCATTCCCTTTGTCGCACAGCGCCTTCCGCTACATAAGCGTCTTACATGCGCACCTCTTTGTCGCGTACAGCGCACTTATGCGAAGCACGTCTTCGCAGCACCTCTTTGTCGCAAGCAGCGCGCACTTTTGCTGCGTGTACGTCGCACCTCTTTGTCGCGTGCCGCGCACTTATGCTACATAAGCACGTCTTTTGTCGCACCATGTTGCGTCGCTACTGGTACAAAAGGTACGCCCTTACCCAGGATGCAGCATACGGGTTCCACTTTCACCTACGCGGCCATCAGAACTTAAGTCTAGCATAACATAGCCATGCGCTATCTCATACTAGACTTGGGGGGCTTGTGGACGTATGGTCCGGACTGGGCCAGGAATAGGTCAGGCCCGGATGACAGCGGCCCACTCTACGCCTAAACCCTAATCCATGTCCTATATATACATGACAGGTTATCTCTAACCCTAAGAACTTATGTGATGCTACATCGCATACTAACTTGACCGTGGGAGGTGGACCCGCGGGCCTCGGATCCACTCCTAACGGGTTTTCTTTGTTGACAGGTCTTCTAGGGCTCGAGAAGACGACTAACGGCCAAGGAGAGTCGTTGAATCCTGCCCGCGCCAGATTATGCATCAACAAAATGTTTGATTGAAGCACTGTGAAAAATTCATCAATTACACTGCTAGCAAAAGTAGAACAAGAGACAACATTTTTGCCTACGACACTTTGTCGTCGGCGAAAACACTAAACGACAAAAAAACCACTTGACAAAGACCAAAGAGCGTTGAAATTTTTGTCAAAGATTATCTCGACGACATGTCATCAGCATCATTTTGGTCAAATTTGAGAAATTCATCTAGGACAATTGTGTAATATCGAGCATACTAAAAAAAAGATACTTAAAAGTTGTAATTTTATTCCTAAATTGGTATATTTATTCTTTAGAGTCATGCGTATATGAGAATTTCATAAAAAGGTAACGAAAACTTTGGTTTTAAACATTTTCCAATGAACAAAACTTTAACGGTTCAATTAAAGAGATTATCTTATTCTCTTATTGATTACTCATTGGTTCATTGGTTGTTATGTAATGAAAATCTTTCCCTTAACAAAATCATTAGTGAAACCCAACTTTTAATTAGTTCCTTCGTAATAGGGAAAATATTAATTTAAAGATAAATGTTATAAGAGAGTCCAACCAATTATGTATAATAATGTTATCAAACGTAAATCCACAAATGTTGTTTTCAAAAAAATTAGTTTTACAATTTAAAAAGAGCTAGTGGCGCAACTTTTTGCTTATAAGTCTTTCATCTATATATAAATCAAATTTATTGAATAAAACTTAATTTCTGGCGTCGTATAAGAAAGAAAGAAATTTTAAGATGAACGAAATAGTCCATTATATGGAAAATGAGGATTACAACTTGATTCACTTATTATCTATATAAATTACCACATACAAACATTAACGACACATGCATTTTCCTGAATCAAAACACCTCCTGTGACACCCTTCTATTTCTCCACTACATAACTCTCTTTTTGTTATCTTATCTTTTTGGCCTTGACAGCAGCACCACATACCCTGTACGGGATCGCATTGTGCCATGCAAGGTGCAGAAGCAATTGATTTGATTTCGTTAACATCAATTTTGCTACCTACAAAACCAGAAAAGAAAAGGACAAGCTTATATATGAAATTTATTCACAATTTTTATACGAAAGAGCAAATAAGAGAATGCGGACTTACACTCATGACAAACTAGCAACACTAGAAAGCTTACACAAAAGATCATGATAATGTATCCATTTAACTTCACCATTGTGTCGTTCGTCTCTTTGAGAACTTCTTACCTTCTTTATATTTGAAGATACAAAGTGGATTTAAAGAACGACAATTGGGACGTATTTATATATATCCACACAATAAAACAAACACTTAATGATTTAATTTCTCTCAATTTAAGATTGCGTAAATGACTAGAATACGTTAACATGCATATCATCATTTTAGTGTGTTTGTATAAGGTGTTACAGTCCACGAATTAATTTGGGTCACAACATTAACATGTTAGAACGGAGTATAAGAAAGATAGAACGTTGACAATCGTGGATTTTTTTCAAGATGCGAAGACTCCTTTCATAAGCCCTCTAGCAAAGGTGTGTATATGTATATATATATATATATCTGAGAAAATATATATGCGTGCACGAGTGAATACATTCTTAGAACATCCACTATGGTAAATGTTTTGAAAAGGTATATAAAATGTCACATTAATTAACCTTAGACCTTTTGATATTTTGAACACGCGTTCACTGGTATAAACCTTAACAACTTCATAAAATTCTTTATATAACACAAGTATTAAATGTATTAAAAAAAATGATATTTTTATGCCACACAGACATGAAATAAATGTTCCATATGAAACTTTTCACCATTTTTAAATATTTTCATAAACTCAATGTAGTGGATGCCATAAAAACAATATAATTAATCAGATTGAAAGCATGTAAGAATAGAAGCATAAAAGAACTAGTTGACGAATTAGTTGACGCTTTCAAGCATAAAAGAACTCAACTTGAAATCTGACTATGTGGAAGGTGATGAAGCGGAGAAGGTGTTAGATGACATGCCTCAGAGAGATTTTATTTTGTGGAGCTCATCTCGTTGATCAGTGAGTATGTGAATAATGATTTGTTGTCGTATGAAGCTATTGTGGTGATGGTTCTTTTAGCGTACGCACATAGGGGGCTGACTGAAAATGGTGTACTTATGCATCTGATTTTTAACTAGATTAGTTGTTATATGACTGTGCATGTTAGCAGGGCCGGATTTTAGCATGTGCGGCATAGGCAACCGCACAGGGCCTCCATATTTTAGGGGCCTCCGATTTCTAAATCATCAGTAAAGGTATGCATTCATTTTGGAAGACTTTGATCCCGTTTATAGATTATTTTGGATGAAGAATATAATATTCGTTCCAAAAAAAGCTTCAACCTGCGTGTTTACTGGAAAAAATGGCGTCTGGTTTTTTGGTTGGGGAAGATAACCCAAAGTCAATTTTGTGGGACTTAGTTTTTAGTTTTGTCTTTTAGCACCAATTTTTTTTATAGGTTTTAAACTTCTAGTACAACTTACAGTATATTTTTTGCAATTTATAATTTTAGTCCCTATCCTTGCTTCAAATTTGTAGAAAGTTTAAACAATAAAAACACTATATCTTCGGTTTGAAAAGCTGAAATACCTCAAACGGTTTTAACTATATCATACTTTTGGAAAAAAAAAATTCTACAAATTATCTTATACTATATATTATTGTTGTAATTATTGGACTATATGATTTTTCGTAAAGGTTTTTGAAGATTTTAAAGTAACACTTAGCAAAAGATATATATATATATACATGCATAGTAGAATAATATTAGTTAGCTGCTATTGATATAAAAAAATCAATGCATAAGAAAATTACAGATTGTTAATTTTACAAGTGCTTCAATTTTAGGAGTTGAATTAAGGCCCCATCAGTATTGTGGCACAGGGCCTCCAAATTCTACGAGACGGCCCTGCATGTTAGGGCTGAGCTTGTTGACATATATACGATATGTGGGTACATTGATAAATTTTGAAATTTGGTTATTTAGATGGCGTAAATAGATATTTCATCATGGAAAGTTATGATATGTGGTCTAGCTACACATGGAGTAGGTACTGAAGCCATTGAACTTTTCAATAAGTTTTTGAATCAAGGACATACGCCTGACAATTTGACGTTTGAAGGAGTGTTGAGTGCATGCAGCAAATCAGCGTTAATCGATATGATGAGGGTCGTCATCGTTTCAAGTTAATGACTGATCAAAAGTACAAAATTTCCCCCCTTAAATAGAGCGTTACGGGTGCATGGTTGATCAGTTGATCTTTTTAGTCGTGCCGGTTAGGTAGATGTTGCCATTGAAGTGGTAAAAAAAAGATGCCAATTTTACCTGACCCGGTTGTGTGTGTAATTATGCTTTGGTGCTTGTAGCACACATGGATTAGTAAGACTGGGTGAAAAAACTGGTAAAAACTAATAAAGATGAACTGAATCTTCCTGGAATTTAAAGTATGTAGTTGTAAAGTATATTAACAAAAAGTCTCATATATATGGGATAAAGTGGTAATAACACGAGGGTTGCTGATTTTTCAAAATGTTTGATTAAAGCACCGGGGAAAAGTCATCAAGTTTTTGTGGCGGATAGAAATTAACCCATGAAATAACTTTTAAGGTTTTACAAGATGCTTCATAAACACTACAACAATAAGGAGGACGGGCGAGGAACACTAAATGGTGAAATCTACTGCCATCTCCAATGATAATCTCCCTATCAAACAACATTGACTTAAATTTTGTCATCTCGCGACAACCCCAATAAATCCTTAAATTTTTTACTGTGAGGGTACATATACGAGCTTTGGTGACCATAGAACAAACGATTTCCAAGCTCTCACTGTGCTCTTTGATTGCGTTAATCTTTTCCTCTTTAAATGATGCAATTTTGGTGTACATCATCATTCAACATACCACCAAACCAATCACCTTTTAAGTGTTATAGTCACCACAAAACCAAAGATAAAGATATCACACTTTATATAAAATACCCCGCAATATAGTCACCACAAAACCAAAGATAAAGATATCACACACCCCAAAGGCCCAAACACACTCAAACAAAAATTAATAATTCAAAAAAAATACAGTAATAAATAAAAAAATAACTCTTTTCATTGAATTTTGTTAATTGGTACAAACCAACAAAATGGACGAAATTGCATAAATGACGCACGATTAGAGGTGGTCTCGGTAGTCTTGGTGCGTGGTGACCACCAGGTGGTCTACCACCACCATACTGACCAGCCTTAGCACTACGTAAGTCAAAATGGCAGATTGATATAATACTATAAAAAGTCAACTTCGGAGTGGAGAGATTCATAGGGTATTAAATTATGGGATTTGTTAACAACACCTTTATGAGTGTTGTTTAAGCTTACAATTATTAACAATGATAATGATCCTCTCATGTTGAGCGTTTTTGTGAGAGAGAAAAAAAAGTGGGCCATCATTTTGAGATTTTAGTTTTATTTAAAAAATGTTTACTCACAACATGACATCTCATGTTCAAAATAAACATGTGGGAATCCCAATTTAACATGTTTCTAAATATGAACTCATTTGATATAATATATTATTAAAACTTATTTAACTTAATTATATGTGTTGAAATCATGTATTTAATAAGCACGAATAGCAAACTATTTAGATAGGAACAACGTAAAACATTAGCAAACTATTTTGTGTAAAAATAGGCATAAAAAAAGGTGTAACCACTCATGTTCTTTAAACATGCATATCAGTCAAAATTATGACCAAATATTTTACAAATTAATTTAACCATGTTTATTATCATTTTCGGAGACTACTTACTTATAGAACTTAAGGGAAGTTATACCATTCAATCTTGATTGTTTTAACCCAAGTTTAAGAAATTAAATCTTTGTCGTCCGAATTTCATTAGGCTAGTAGTCCGAATTCTACTAAATTGAAGGTCGTCCAATGATTTTTAGTTATACAATGTGCCAAGATTTCATATAAGACCTCGTGAAAATAAAGCTTTAACTAGCTGTATAATTCTTTTTATCTTTACGCTTTTTTTGTCTGAACCAGCTTATAAATTTAGCATGTCCCTTTATTAAATATAAATATAACTAAGAGGACCCAATCCGTATGTACATATGTGTGTATACTTGAAAGTTAAAAATATAATTTTGTTTACTTTAGCCAGATGACTAATATGTATCCAATATCCATTTCTTATGGAAGCATAATCTATGATATTCATGTGAAAATTTAGGACATAACAAAGGAAAATAAAAACGTAACTGAGAGTTAGTTAATTACATAGAATGCAATTATCAATTTGTTCTTTTCATTGTCTTATCTTCTAAATACTAAAATAGTCTTTTAACTGGTATCAATGGGTCATTGTCTTGTCTAAGACTCTATGCATTGCATCCGCTATGGTTTAAAAATACTCCCTCCATCTCACATTAAGTGTCCACTATGACTTTTTTCAGTCTTTTGTCTTCAACTTTGACTTTTAATATTTTTGTTCGTGTTATATAGTACTTGATGCAAGATATATGGATGGATTAAGTTTTTAAATATATTTTTATTTGTATAATTTTCATTAAGTTTTATATAACACAAAAAAATATATTTAAGGTCAAAGTTATACGAAAAAAACTTTGAAAAATAATAGTGGACACTTAATGTGGGACAGATGTAGCAAAAAATAAGACTCAAATGAAAAAGGTCACACTTTCACCTTTCAGATTATTATGGGTCTCTCATTTTACCCCATCTAAACATAACTTTTTTACCGTACCTATTATATAAAAAAAGGCATTTTATTACTGTAGCACCCTAAAAATATGCCACGTAACCCTCTTGAGCATGCTAAAAAAATGTCACGTAACCCACTCTTTCTCATCTTTACCTTATATTGATCACTTCTTCCCTCTTCTTTATTGAAAACTCATTTTTTTACCGCTCTCTTCTCTCTCCGGGTCATTTCTTCCACTGCATTTCACAACTCTCTCTACACCAAACTAGGGCTGAGCATCGGTCCCGGACCGGACCGGACCGACCAAGACCGAGACCGAACTTGCTCAAAAGCCGAGACCGGGCCGGACCGAATGTGGTGGTCCGTCCGGTCTCGTCGGATCCATCGGTCGGTCCGGTCCAAGGCAAAATAGCCGGTTTGTGATGCGGACGAACACCGGACGGACCGACCAAGTCCGAGAATTAGCCTAAAAACCGAGACCGAGGACCGGACCGAATGTGGTCGGTCCGGTCCGGTTTCGGTCGGTCTGTCGGTCGGTCCGGTCCGTTCGGGTCGTTTGCTCAGCCCTACACCAAACTTATCTTGGTTCTTTCTCATTTACTTGATCTCGTGCTCTAAAGTAAGATCTTTAGTTAGAATGCTTAGTTCCTTATTCTAAATATTAGCTATTTTTCCTCATCTTTATAATGTTTCATTTGTGGTGTTGCTGGTGATGAACACAGTAGCCTACTCTTATGCATCCTTGTATTCTAAGCTTTTTTGTTATATATATTTGTCTACAACTACAATTATGAGATGTGACTTCTATTTTTATTTTTATTTTATTTTTTTTGCAGCCCAAATGACTCGAAGGTGATTGTGTCATTGAAAACTTTGAGATGGTTTAGTGGTAGGAGCTAAGGAGGATCTTGGTGCTTTAATGAGTGATGGTCGAGGTGTAGGAGTTAAAGAGGATATCGGTGCTGGTTTTTTATGGAAAGGTCATGAAGCTAAAGAAAAGAAGAAGATGCTATGGTTGTGGCACACTCGTGGGTATGATTTGATAGCCACAGAGAGCTAAAATAGTTTTGTATTGTTAGATTGTATTTGTTGAAGTTGTTTCAGTCATGATCTCATTTCAATGGTTATAGGTGAATTTTATTATTTATTTTTTTTCATTTTGTTCCTTTTGTGGGTTTATGTGTAAGTTTTCCAATGAAATTGTGCAGGTTGATTAAGGAATCAAGGTGATAAATGTTAAGCCTTTTTCTCTTATGTTATATAAATAAATTCGTTTTTCTTACTATACTTTCATATCTTTGTTGATTTTGCAGTTAGCCACAAGTACAACTTATCATTTGTTCTTTAGAAAAGATGAGTTTGGATGACCCAATTTTTAACCAATAACATTGAAAATGAGAAGAATATGATCTTATTTGTATAAATGTGAAAATAAGTTATACACTACTAAATCTAATGTTAACAGTGTGGATATGCAATGAAACGATTAACATTTCTTCTTCACATATTGAAATCTAGAACTTTTCACTACGTATTGATTGACGCTAAAATCTAGAACAACTTTTATGCAATTTATTGGATTGTAATTGTAGCTAATAAAACTATTGAAAAATATTGTACGAGTAGGCGAGTAGCCACAAATGAAAATTACTTGCAATATTCAAAAAGATAAAGAGTTGGCCATGAAACTGAATGTTTTCAATGCTCTGTAAAAAAAGTTTCCAAGGTTACTGTTATGACGAGTGATTGAAAATCAGTACAAAATGTCAAAAAGGATGGGTAGCGCTACTATGTATCGGGTGTATAAGGCATGAGTTAATGATACGGTAGCTATGTTTTTATTCATACGGTGGCTATATTTTTTGTTTTTTTTTTTGTTTTTTTATTTATTTTTATAATTTTATTTATATCGTTTATAAACGCGAAAAGATAAATATAAAGTTTAATCGTCAAAACGCTTAAAACTGTCGAAATACGAACACCAAAACGTGTTGTCTTGAAAAAAGTGGGGGGACAAAAAGAATATTCCATGACAGTCTACCGGATAGACCCCGTATGAATAGGGTATCCCGGTGTGTAATCACGTGGGTGGTAAGTGTGAAACATAGAAAGGGGTGAGGTTATTCATACGGTGGCTATTATTTTAGATAAACGGGGTTTATCCTTTAAGGGTGGCCCCCTCCTCCCTTTCTCTTCCCTCTCTCTCCCACATGGGCTGTGGGTCCTCTCTCATATGCAATTTTTTTTTTAATTTAATTGTGTAGTGTTTAGGTATATGTATAGTGTATTTATTTGTGTAGTGTTTTTATATGTATAGTGTTTTTAATTGTGTACTGTTTTTATATGGTATTTATTTTACGTTACTTTTTATAAACTTTTTTTATAAACTTTTTTTTTTATAAATTTTTTTTATAAACTTTTTTTATAAATTTTTTTTAAAAAAGTTTATAAAAAAAGTTTATAAAAAAAAAATTATAAAAAAGTTTATAAAAAAAGTTTATAAAAAAAAGTTTATAAAAAGTTTATAAAAAAAGTTTATAAAAAATTTATAAAAAAATTTTATAAAAAGTAACGTAAAATAAATATCATATAAAAACACTACACAATTAAAAACACTATACATATAAAAACATTACATAAATAAATACACTATACATATACCTAAACATTACACAATTAAATTAAAAAAAAAAATTGCATATGAAAAAGGACCCACAACCCATGTGAGAGAGAGAGAAGAGAAAGGGAGGAGGGGCCCACCCTAAAGGGATAGACCCCGTATTTTTAGTACCACCCGAAAGTGGGTGGTAAGAGTAATAGTAGTACTACTATTTTCAATTTTGCAAGTTTTGTCAAATCAGGTTGATCAACTAATTATATTCAAAAAATGAATACGGGTATGTAGTACCCACAAAATATATAGAATGTGAGTCAATGTATCCATGTGAAAGTTTAGGTTTCTTTGTGTTTTATAGTATTACTGTTAAAATGAGTTGTATGATACTTTTGTTGTATAAATGCTCCCATTGTTTTATTATTAATTAATTAACTTAAAATATTCTTATAAACCAACATGCATCTATTCTCAAAGACCTTAAAATGAATTTCATGGGCCGTGATTATCACGGCCTAAAACACGTCCTAGTTATTATTAAAACAAACCCTGTTTATTTACACTTTTATTACTCCAACACCAAAAAAACCCGAGACTCACTACATGACTACCCCTTCACCACCACTAATCATCTCCTTTCACCTTCAACCATAAAAGATTTGTCATGTGCATTCCTTCACCGCTGTCACATATGTGGAGCTTTGTTTATAAAATACAGTACTAGTAACTGTTAAAGATTTGTGATTTGTGTTACAAGAGTTTCAACAACTCACAACAAAAATGTAACTATAAGTGTAATTTTCTTGTGAATGCTACAAGAAAGTTTTTTTTAAGTTGGTTTCTACTACATGCTTCTAATTATGTATTCCTTAATTTTATATTTTTGGAATGTATAGATATGAATATTAATTATTATGGCAGGTTTGAAACATTAAGGGCCCGTTTGGTTTGTAGATGGGTTTAGGATTTGGATTTGGATTTGGATTTAGATTTGGATTTGGATTTGGATTTGATGTAGGAGATAGAATATATATTATAAAATAAATAATTTATTATTTTAAAAAGTTATATGTAAATTTAGTTATATATAAAAAAATGGAATGTGAGATGCTAATACAAGTGGGCTCCATTTATTTTAAAAAATGACAAAAGGAAACCGAATTATTATTTTGATACCACGCTTGTAGAGTTGGATTCAAAAGAATCAAATAATTCCCAAATTTGGGACCCACCTGATAAACCAAACATGCGTTTTTAAGCTTTTTTTCAATCAACCCATACCAAATCCCTAAACCAAACGGGCCCTAAATGGTAATGTCACTACTAATCAAGGGAAATTAGTAATTTTAATGTGTTAAATTTTCAACAATTAAACACAGGGTCCATGCTATATATGTAATGTATCTATGCTATATATAAAGCACAGATATACATTTTTTTTTTGAAACTTAAAACTAAAAATGAGTAATGTGTTATACCCAGATATACTTTTGATTAAAAATAGTAACGATATCTATTACAAAATTAATAGTTTCATCCTCGAATTTTTGTAATTTTTTGTTTATAACCTATAGACTTTTTTTTCTCGCAATGACTACAAATTAAACCCGTAAGTGTTGCATCAAGGGTCACACCAGAACCACAAGTTTGTAAGTATAATTTTTTACCGCTATACACAATCACTTTGCACGGGTATTCGTCTTGTAGATGTTAAATGTATGAGCTTTGCTAAACATAGCCCTAAGGGCTATGTTCAAGAAAAAAAATCATACATACATAGCGGTCCATAGAGTCGCTTAAGATATACTCCCTCCGTCCCAAAATATAAGTCCAGTTTACTACTTTTTGTTGTCCCAAAATTAATATCCACTTTGAATTTCAACTAATCAAAATGCTTCTAAGTTGGTGAGAATAAATTTTTATTGGTTAATATTGTATGGGACCCATTTTTCTTAAACATTGTGAAATATTAAAGTGGACATATAATTTGAAACGGATGGAGTATTGCATTCAAAGGATAGGTAATTATTATCGAAAGTACAAGCATTTAATAAGTGTTTTAATACCTTAAACATAGCGTTTAAGTCTACATTTAGCAATTTACTAAGGGTGTGTTTAATATTCTACTTTTGAGTGGATTTTGATTTGAAAATACATTAAATAGATATTTCGTTCTAGTCTAAAGCAAATATTTGGGGTTCAGACCCTCAAAACTCAGTCCCACAAAAAAATGTGGGTTTAGGCCCCTCTATATGGGACCCAAAGTAAGGGTGAGCAGAAAACTGAAAAAAAACCGAAACCAAACCGAACAGCGAAATAAACCAACCAAAACTAAAAATCGACGGCTCGGTTTCTACTATTTCAAAAATCAGAAAATGCTGTTCGGTTTCGGTTTTCGCCCAAAAACTGAACCAAGCTAGTGTTATTATATAATAATATATAGTTAATATTATACAAAAAGTAACTAAATGAATCAAATTTGTAAATTCATATTCATTTTGTGGGTGGATTTAATATATTTATCTTAACATTTATATACGTGTCGTGTGTTTACTTTCAATACCTATGTGACAATGATCATACTATGCGTATGTTCACTTGCATGTGTGTGTGTGTCTCATATATATGTATGTAATTATAAATATAGAGGATAAACATTATTAGGCTTAGATTGGGCAAAAATAAAATAAAAAACATAACCAATTTTCTATGTAAAACAAGTTTGTTGGTATAAATCGGTCATGCCTAAATATAAACGGTTAAAAAACCGAACCGCAAAAAACAGCACGATTTCGGTTTTGGGTTCTATAAAAACCGGATATTTCAGTTCGGTTTCGGTTTAGCCAAAAACCGATCCAAACTGAACCGTGCATGCCCCTACCAAAAAGCAATGTGTCAAAATAATATATATTTGTGTACAAAATTATTATTACTTCATTAAAAAAAATTAATTTTTCTCTCACATTATTTAATAAATGTTACATCAAATCCTAAATGAAATCCAAATCCTATTCTGTAACATATTGGATTTCACATACACATCAAACCATAAACAAAGGTGGCGTACAAGATGAGTTTTAGAGAGAGAAAGTTAGAGGTTTGGGAACTTTAGTGAGAGAAAGAAAAATCTTATTATGAGCTCCAACTCTCTACCTTGGGAGGTAGAGAGTATTTATAGTAATACAATAAAACGCCACGGTACGTAGATCAGGCATACAGTGGGTAAAGACCCGTCCTTCCTCCACGGTGTTACAAAACTAAATACTACTTAACATTAAATAACTACGACTACGAGCTTTCTAACGATTACATATACTTGAGGTGACCGACACTTTAACTAATGGATTTTCCAAATCCTAACAATCTCCCCCTAAGGAGGTCACCTCAAACACACATTAAAATTACACAGAATACAAACAGATATTACATTGAGATTGTTCTTGGATTCTTGTTCATGTTCTTTGTTCTGTAGCTCGTAGTCTTTGATTCTTCATTTTGCATGTTTGGATAATCTGAGTGGAGGTCTTTAACTGATCCACGTGATATTGAGTTTTGAGTCACTTTTGAGATCATCAGCCATATTAATCTCTTACTCACCCATTGTGGTGTTGGTATTATGTGATGTTGTGACATTTGGACCGACATGCTCACATTCTGGTTCATGATATATTCTTATCAGAGTAGCGGAAGCTTTCGTTGATTCATGATATTGGTAGCGTGCGTAGCGAAGCATGGAGTGAAAATATCCGAGTCATTGATGCACTAATCATGATTTCTTTGGAACTGAATGTGTTGAGTGAGCATGCGGCTATGGTTTGACCGCTTCATTCGATCGGATGCAAGCGTTGGGGTGTACGCATAAGGCGGTTAGCAATAAAGCGCACGAAAGTGTCTTTGATCACTTTCCCGAATGAGGTACACGGCCCACGGTTCCCCGTTGATCATACAAATCTTGTGATCGGTATAATTCCGATGTATTTCCTTGGGGTTTTCGCAGTTGCTCTAGCTGTTCTCAAACGAACGTCTCAAAGAAGACAACGGAGTAAGTGAACCAATGAAATGAGATTCATCGATTGATGAAAAGAGATTTGAAAAACAATCGTGTATTGCTCAATAGAAATTGTTTTGCAATACAACGAAGGTTTTAATGAAAATCAATTATCAATCATAAACACCTTTTATTTTGAGAAATAAGTACACGGTCGATGTGCTAAAGAAAAGAGTTTTAAGCACAACGACCGGTTTTTCAAAGGTATCCGTCAATCCATAACCTGAACCAGGATTGATTCAAAAAATTGAATCGCTCCATTGTTTATGTTCAGTTGTCACATGGTTGATCTATTGAATAGATCTCACATGCCACCTACCAGGAGCTTGTTTGATGTTGGCTCCAGAAGGCTTTCCATCTTCATTGTGAACATGTATGCATATCACTCAGATGTTCTGGCAATATGTAACACCCCCAAAATGGCTCAGCGGAAGCATACAAGTATTGGGGTGCTACTAAATTGGTATCACAACATAAGCATAGAACAACGGATTTTCATAAATAAACTTTTATTCATTTCTTAAAAACAATGTTTACATTTTTTATTAGATGCGGAAAATGGCCCATTATAAACAAGTGGTCCCAATACATAAATCAGAGTCGTCTATGACCATGCCATGCCTTTGCCTTGCGCCTCCAAAGATAAGCTATCACCTCAAAACCTGAATATACATGCTAAAAGGGTCACTTACTTGGTGAGTTCATAGGTTTATTTAAAAAGAAATTTCAGATTGCTTGTTTCAAATTTGGTTTTGATGATCATTACGTCTTGCATAATGTCATAAAGTTTATGATTTCAGTTCATAAAAGGATTTCATAAAAGAGATTTCATTAGTGGACCATAAGTAGGGTATATGTACATTACAACGAATATAATGTCATATATATTTTTAAGTCTATTACGCTAGCACTAAGTTCATGCAACCGAAGCTACGACGGTTCATGTATGCACAAGGAAGTCATACAAATAAGGAGCCCATGACGAGTGTTTATCCCAATACACTCGGTCCCGACATGCTATATGTTTCTAGCATTGACCCAAGCGGGTCAACCGAACAGAGGAGTCACCCTCAATAGATCTATTTATAACATTCGCTTCCCCGAGAATTGACGGTTCATGAAGAAGGCAATTTGGGATCTAAAGTCTTAGGCTAAGCTGCGTAATATTCTAGGTCAAAGGTTTTGGTGTGGTCCTTAAAGCATCTAGGTATGATGTATCTTAAAACATATCAATCAAAGGGCATAGTATTCATAGAATGCAAAATTTTAGTAATTAAATCATTTAAGTAACAATGAGCATGTATCTTCCCCCAAAACAGTTATAAAACAAGTAAAAGTAGGGGCTATGAAACTCAACTTGGCCATGTGCAATATGAAGTCTAAAGGGAATTAAATCAAGGAGTGATAGTGCACGGCATCCGACACGCAACCTAATTAAGTACGGCATATTTAGTCTTTATGTTTAAGACTCGATAAAGTTTAACTAACTTTATAAAGTTTAAATGTTTGTTGTTGTTGTTGTTGCTTGTGTGGCATTGACTTATCTTAGAAAAATTTGTAAGGAATTGGGTGGATCTCGGCTTAGGAAGGATTACATGGAAAGAACCTCGAAGAATGAATTTCGACTTTGGTTCAATGACGACCAAATGATAGTACTTGGAGGGGTACACGTAGAAGAGATATCAATGATGAACAAGACTTCGGTTTGTTGATAACCGAAAGACGATGTAGGAACAAAAGTATCACATTTAAATAGTAGACGACTTCGGATTGTCGTTTAAAAGTATATATAAATTTATATATAATCAGATATTTGTTGATGATAAAAGTATGTAAAAATTTCACTTTAAGTAGTTGTTGTAATAAAAGAGTTTATATTAGAAATACACTAATCGGCATGATCCGTGTATATGCTTTAATTATATGTGGTGACTAAGTGTCACAAATTTATAACCCATTGTTTATATTAATTTTCAATTGTCCAGAGTTTTGTTTAAAACGAGTAAATCAATATAGGGCGCATAAAATGAATTATAAGTTGTATATTCATTAATTGTTATGAACTTGTTAAAATTCTAGTTATATTGATAGAAAATTTAGTGTATATAATATATATACATATAATTATTACTAGTTATAAATTAGAATTCGTTTATAAAATTTGTCATGAATAACGCCGAAAATAAGTGGGATGAGTGAGTCAGGAATGAGTCGTGAAATAGGCCGAAGAAATCAAACGACGTGACTCGACTTGCATCACAATCCATGTTTACATTTCACTTCACCACTTATTTACACACTTGTTAAATTTTTAAGCTAGTATTATTATTTCACGGCAAAACTTTGCCTTGAGCACTTTGGACTCAATGCAACCTAAGGTAGAAACAAGAGGGTCTCAGTCCGGTTTTAGGCAACATTATAAACACGAATTGGGCTTGGGCCCAGTTTGTGGACAAGCACTCCTTTCTTAGTCATTGGGCTGCGGCCCGATCACTAAACAAACTCACAAGTTTACTTCTTGGCTGCTGAGCCTATTCTGTTTCATTCTTTGATGATATTGATAACTAACCTTGGTTCATTTGCAAGACTTAGTTGATGTTTCTTTCATTTTCTAAGAGTCGCATGAGACTTGTGTCATTTTATTTCCTTATTTCAACTGTATCTCTCTTACTGATATTCTACATTGGTTGTTAGACACCAATAGTAAATTATCCAAACGATTAAAGGTTTTTCATTCTAGTTTGTCTCAACGTTTATTAGATTGGGAAGGATGTCTGCTTTTTATATTCAAAATGTTTTAAGCAAGTTAACATAAGGTTTCCATGAATATAAGGGTGAACAGATGTTGGTGTATGTTGGCTAAAACGTTTAGAAGTATATGTTGAGCCTATCACACACGATTACAAGACATACTCGAACTAGAGTAATTAACCCGAGACAAGCTAAGCTCTCGGCACTCTTTGGTGATGTCTCGACCTGAAGTGAACAAGGTAACAACACATGGGAATCCTTTTTATCGCAGCAAACACTTGACACTCGCACGAGTCTTTTACGACCACTTTGTGGTCTTGTATTTGGCGGGGTGACAACACTCTTCAAGGTGTTTCCACTTGACTCAAAGAAATCAATTCAATATGATTGTCCATACGTTTTAATAATAACGACCAAAATAAGAACCTTGATTAGTATCACACACGAGTGACACCAAGAATCATAATTGAGTGTCTCCTCATGTCGACCGAGTACAACCAGGCTTGAGCAAGAAGGGGCTCGATACCATCCCCCTTTATGGATCTCGAGATGGTACCAAGTGACATCACAGATAAAACAAGCATCCCTCGAGTGTGATTCTTATCACACGAGGCAGTATTCATGAGTAACTAAACACCCTTCGAGAGGGCCTAGTTTCCACCAAGACAAAACTTAGTTAGGTCAAGGAATAAGCAATAAAGTAAGTCGACATTACCGCTAATAAGGAGGACAACTAAACCGAAAACAGGGGAGCACGGATTAAGCTGAAGACTGAAAAAGGAGTTTAATTAAGTTGATACTACTTGCGCCAATTTAGGGATAGTTAGAGTATGTCTTACCATTGCCTCTTACCACACAATAACAACAACATTTATTAATAACAAATTTTTATTTCCATTTTCTCGATAACAATTGTTTTAACAACTCTAACAAGAACTTGACCAAAAGATAACATATCATCAAAAGTTTACAAGGTTTCTTACAGGGAGATGCTAGTGGCTCGATCCGAACAAGAATGCAAGTGCACACGAACAAATCTTGAATCAGAAATCGATGTATTGAAAAAATTACACTTGGATTAAATAATTCAATACTCAATTTACAAAACCCCTCTATTAATTTGAGAAAACCCTAATCTTCTAAGAACCCTAATTTTGTGATTGATTGTGTGAAAAGTGATGAACACCTGTGAATACTTTCCCCCATATGTAGAAGAATAAAAGGGATGAAGACACTAGCCCTCTTTGTCTCGTGTAGGTAGCACACCTTTCTTTGGCTCGAGTCACTTTCCACAGCCGTCCTTGACCCTTCACGTTAATACTATGGACCTAGGTCTCCTTTTTGAGGGATGAAGATGGAGTATTTTTGTGTTTGACTTTCAAGATGAAGGAGAAAGGTACCCTTTCTGTGTTTGTTTTCTCTGGTTGTGTCGACAAAAGGAGAGAAGGAGGGACAAAGAATACAGAGGCGTGGGAGAGAGAGAGAGTGATAATAGTTATCTCTTTTGTTTTATTAGCAAACACAGTATAATTGGTACCTCGTGTTTTGTCGAATCCTCGAGTAAGTGTACCTTCCCGGTACCCGAAAAATACAAAAATTATATTTTCGGAGACGATTTCTTAAACTTAATAATATTGTTAGGTCACTAGATTTACAACACAAGCTTAATAGAAAGATAGAGAAGCGACTGAACAATTATCCAAACACACACGCGTATAAATGTAAACGGTTATGCGTAAGGTATGAGTGAAAGAAATGAATTGAACAACCAACTTCAAATGAAGGTTTACAAGAGTATTTATAGGAGGGAAGCTAGGGCAACACTCCTAGTTCCCATCCTTTCCTTATTGGACATGGGCCTAAGCTCATGGGCCTTCTATATAAGCTTAAGGCTAATAACAAACATAAAGGCCATAATTAAGCTAACTATTACATATGAGTAACTAACACTTGATTATGGTTTAGGAGTGATTCCAACAATCTCCCTCTCAAGTGTTGGTGATGAAAACGGTGAAGGCGTTGATGTAATAGTAGCTTTGGCGTCTTGACATTCTTCTTTCTTGTGAGAAGAATTGCCTTGATTTGAACCATCTCCCGGTGTAGAGATAGTTTTTTGAGCAGTTATGCTTTGACGTCATCTTTAACTTTGTTCTTTGATCATTGTTCTTTGTGATGAAAGTGATAGTATGTTGTTATCTGTATCTAGTTTGCCTCAGTGCGCTTATTTGCGGTGTCTCACGTCTTTCTCCAACATGCTCACACACTCTTTAACGTTGGATTAGCAGTGCGATGAAGTTCTTTAAGTCTTTAACTTTGTAGATTCTTTGACTTGACGAAGAATCATTCTGACTTTGTGTTGCTTTAAGATAGAACTTCTTTGATGATGTTGTTGGTGTGAACAAGTGGAGAATCTGCCCGATCATTCGCTCGAGCTTCCATAAAGTAAACATTAAAGCGGTTAGTAATAAGCGGATTCCGGCACTTACAAGTTTGAACTTCGGGAGTGTTGACAGCATAGTGTGAAAACACAACTCTAATTCTTACAAAGGCGTTCCGAATTGGAGTCCCACAAGTGAGATAACACGATGTACCGAAGTACACCTACGATTCAGATGAGTCTTTGAGGTACACGAAGCATCACCTCACGACTGTAGACCGTTTGAGACACACTAAGCGTAATTCACGGGGAGTTGCCGGCGACCTGCTGTCGAGGGCTATTTGATGTTGACCCGGCGGTTTCCATTCAATCACTGAGGATCACAAATGCGAACCTCTCATAAATGTTCTCGACAGATTGCTAAGATCTGTGAAGGACTCGATAATGTACACTTGAAATTCTTATTGTTGAATGTCAAGTGATGAAATGTCAAGTGTACCTAAGAGATCTTTTGATGAATCTCGTGGCTCTAGACTTAATAGTGCATTTTGGTTTTCTGGCGGAGACTAGGGAGAGGTCTCCTTCTTCAATACCAGCAATCTCTAAGAGAAAGCCGATAGTTTACGTAGGGTTCCCTGTGAGAATGAAACAAGCTTCCGTTGAGAGAAACTTGAGTGGTTAAGAAGGTTTAGTGCATGCGTCACTGGGTCTATGACGACTTTTAGTCTTCAATACGGTGTCGTAGTGACAAACATAGCATATGAAGTGAACCCGTTATGCCCTAAGTTGAATAATCTGGAGGGCTATTTCTTTTCACCCTTTTCTTTGCATTTCTTTTAATTCTTCAACTCCTTCTTTCTCCGATTCTCAATTTTCCTTTTTATAATCATACCTAAGGACTTCTAAATTCTAACTATTTGTGGTGTCCTTGGGTAGATCCCTCCGGCTCTGGCGGATCATAGGACGGTTATTCCTAACCTTAGTTACCTTATAACTCCATGACTAACCTATGTTGCCATAAAACCATTTACTTGAAAAATCTCGCTCAGTGTTTATGAATAAAACATTTTTGAACCACTGTTGAGATGAGATTTTGCATAAATACTCCCCCTCCACATGTGCGTAAGAGATTTAACGATTAAATGCACGTGAGGAAAAAGCCGCACATTTTGAATTGATCAACTCAAGATAGACATTTCCCTGAGACACGGTTATGGCATAGTTAAGAGTTGCATTGTCAGCTTTTATGTGACAACTAGCTCTAATAACTACCTTGAAGGTGTAGACAATCCTCGAAAGGTTGTCAAACCCGTCAGAGTTCATGTCTACCAAGAGTTTCTCGAATGATACATTCTACTCAGACAAGTCCTTTGCGAGACACGTTTACATCACTAGCGAACTAGCTTGAAATTATTACCCGTCCTGGACAAGTCTTTTTGAGTTACTAGCGGTTAAGAGCTCGTCAATTCATGGGTTAAAGTCTTTTTACACGAGAGTTCATATAGCAAAATGATGTGTGCTAAAATACACATCATTTTATATCTAAAAATATGCTAAATCGGACTAATAACCATTAAATATGTCAAATTATATTGCAAAAATGTTGTATATGTGTTATTATGTCTTGCAGGTACAAGGGTTTGAAAACAAAGCAAAAACGGTAATTTTTGGATGAGTTTCGACGACATTTTCATATTTTTCGAGGTTCAAACGAAGTCGTAAAAATTATCCGAGCACACCATTGGATAGAGCACAAAAAAATCGAGTCAAATGGTTATTTTATGTGGAGCATCGAGGCAAAGGAAGAAAAGTTGAAAGATTAAACGGAGCTTGAGCGAAGATTATTTTTAAAGATAATGGCTAAAATTAGATCAAGGAAAAAAAGAGGGGCTAAAAAGAATTAAATGCAAAAGAATTAACACATAAAGGCTCTTGATCTAATGATTTGGTGCATGCTTTCTAAGCAAGAGGTCAAGAGTTCCAATCTCACTTGTGACAATATTTATTTTTTACATGCTCAACAGCTAGTCCAACAATGATAGCTGAAAGATAACATTTGCAAATTTGCAATGATAGCTTCAACGTGGCCCAGTCCAGTCCATGCTCGATTTCAAAAGCCCAAGTCCACGAAAATTAAAGATAAGACCCCAAGTCCATGTAGCAAGCCCAACTGTGTATGGATATATTGCAATCTCATATCTGTGCATGCCCACGTGGCCTAATGAACATGATTTTTATTTGATAAATTGAGATAAATGAAGCCAGCTGTCCAAGTGCAAGTGACCCACCGTTCTTTAATTAAATCAATGAGGCGCGTGGACATGAAGCTACTACTGCCATACCACTTGCTCCGCCATTTGCTCCAGCCAACAAAAAGTCGCCACGTGGCCATGTATACTATGAAAGTTTCGAAGGATCGAGATACAATATTGCATATAAATTGAAGACACCAGATCCGAGAAGCAAAAATTTTTCACACATTAATTTACACACACATTAGTTTTATTTAATTTTAGGAGTAGGAGTAGATTTATAATTAGGAGTAGTATTAGCTTATATCTTTTAGCTTATTTGAAGTGCTTATTTTGTAACCAACTCTTTTATTATTAATGAAATTTATTTATTTTATGGCTTATTTGTCTTTAGCTTATTCTTCTTTTAAATCTCTTTCTTTTCTTTTTCTTATCTTATCTAATAAGTCATGAAAGCTTATTAGCTTTTTGTGGCTTATTTAGATCTACTCTATTTATTAAGCACTCTTTATTTACTTTGTTTTAAAAGCTTTTATAACTTTAGATCTACTTTTTATTTTACAAAATACTTTATAAAAACCCAAAAAGATTTGATTTTTATTAGTTTTTCTTTTATAAAAAGTTATTTATTATCTTATTATTCTAGATCTAGCATTTTGAGCTTAAAAAGTTTTAATCTTTCTCAGATTTTCTTAATCAATAAGCTTTTCCATAGCTTATTTGATCCATATTATAGATTATTCGTTCTAACCTTTGATAAAGTTGTGTTCTTTTCTTAGTTTCTCATCATTTCAAACAAAAGCAGAAGGAGGGTTTTATGAGCTAGCTTATTTCTAAAGTTTATAGCTTTTTAGTCTTAATAAGCTAATTAGTTAATAAAGTCAAAAGCTTTATTGATTATTTGGTTTTATTAATGCTTAAAAAGAAGTAAACTTTACAATTTGTTAGGTTTATAAAATCGGGTGGTTTTATTATTCTGTCCTCATTAGACCGGGTTCTACTTTCTCGCCTTTTCTCGTTAGCTTAGTTATTTTCGTTAATAAAATGTTTATTATTGTTGAGGTTATTATTGTTGGTTTAGTAGTTATGCTTATTGAGTAGATTTTTATATGCTTGTTGAGTGAGTTTTGATATGGGATTTGAGTGTGAAAAACTTAGAAATTGTTGATTAATAATCTTCGGTTACTTGGATTGAAATTTGTTGTTTTGACGGGCAAAAGCCGTTAAGGTAATTAATTAAATCTAGTAATTTTACCTAGATAAAAAATTGTTTTCAAAATAAACCAACGTTGTGAGAAAATAGTTTTTAAAGCGGTATCGAAGATTATTAATTAATAGTTTTCGGATTATTTTTAGATATAATTAGTTGGTTGTTTTAGCGGGCAAAAGCGTTGTGATAATTGATTATTTAAATCTATTGATTATTACCAAGAGAAAAAGGATTGTTTTCAATATAAGCCAACGTTGTGAGAAAATAATTTAATTTCGACGGGTATTAATTAAAATGAGCTTAATTTATTCACACTTAATTCCATTTTCACCTCACTTGTGAGCATAGCTTTCTCTATCATTTTGTTAGCTTAATTTTATTTCGTCATTAGTTGTTATTTAATTTTAACTAGCATAAAATAGTTTTTTTTTAAATCTTTTCAAAAATCCAAAACCAAAAATATTTGATAATCAAGCATCAAACGAAAAACATAAACGTGAATTTCAATTCATATCTCGCCGTGGAATACGACTCCGGGAGGTTGATTTTCATTTGTCCTCAAGTGATTGTTAACCTTAATCGGGAAAACAAAAATATTAAAACTGCCCTTCGCTGCAAAAATATTAAAACTGCCCTCTATCCGTTTAATTCTTCGTGATGTCTTCGTCTTACAAATTTGGTTGTCAATGGTGCGGGGGACCTCAAAATGGTGGAAATTGCCCTGGATGTAGCATTGTGAATTCGGGAAACGGGTTTGTCTATGACCAAAATCCCTACAATGAAACAACCAATTTCCTTAACCAACCCCCGCACCATGAGATTGAGACATATTCTTGTGAGTATTGTGGAGGTCCTCACCAAGGTTTTGAGTGTCAAGCAGGGAGCATGCTTGTCTATGAGCAAGGTCCGTGTGACAATCAAAACTTTGTTTTGACCAATATCCATATGATTCATCGAATCACTCACATCAATCATACGGTTGTGAGTACTGTGGAGGTCCGCACTATAACTCTGATTGTCAAACGAGGAATCCACTTGTCTATGAGCATGATCCTTGTAACAATTATGACTACTCTTATTATGACCAACCTCCACAATATCAAATGATTCAAACACAACCGCCACAAATTCTCAAGAACTTCTCCAAAATTGTGCGAATATACTCAAAGATTTAAAAGAATTGGTTAATGAACGTGCCAAAAGAGTCTCGTCCAAAACGTATGGAGAACTTCTAGCTGAAGAACAAGCAGCTAGAGTAAGTTCCCAATATTGGAAACCTCTCGTGTGCGATTATGATGACGATGATGAAGAAACCATTCAAATTGGGAAGTTCTATAATTCATCTGCTGCTATCACACCCGTTCTCGGCCGGATAACGAAGTATGGAAGAATTATTAGCGAGGAACAAATGCGACATATACACGAGCTTTATATGCTAAACATAAGGTCGACGGCGATTATGGCGAGGAGAGTGCTATTCCATTGAGCGATGTTATCTCAACTCCCTCAGCTATTGCAATCACATCCGTCTTACCCAACGAGGATCCTGAGGACTCTCTCATAATGGGGGACGAGCATCTCACTATTTCGAAAGCGGAATGTCTAGTGTTGAGGACCTTGTCCCAATCCCAAGTGAGTCCGAGGTTATTCCCGATAATACATGTGATTTTCCTTTTTCGATTCTCGACACTTCGAGGTTACTTAGGGATTTTCTCAAATCCACTTTTGAATTTAATGATGACTATACTTTTGCGGAGTAAATCCTCTTTTTGATAAAGTGTCCGAGTACGTCGATAGAGACTATCACGAAGTGGTGAAAATTGCTAGCTCTCAGAGCACATCACTTGTCCCACCTTTGTATTCTGACTCATCTCTTCCGTCATGTGATGACGTTTCTTTCTTCACTAATAAGATTTCCATCGAGTATTCCGTTGAACCGTCTTGTGAAGACAAAATTTTTAATCCAGGGATACTCGTTGGAAGAAAAAATGAGCTTTCCAAATGTGACCAAAATGTTTTACAAAATCTTTTCTCCAAGGAGTCATTTGTGATGGAAACGTATATTATCATAAACTTTCTTCCATTCCTCACATATAATGTGACTTCTCCTATCCTTCACTCCTTCGGGAATGAGGATACAATCTTTGATCCCGGAATTCTCATAATTGATGGATTCCACACTTGCTCCCCCAAGGACAAATGAATTCGGGGTCGAGTCAAGCTAGCGACTCGGTTAACAAAAACATAAGCGCGTCTCGGGAGGCAACTCGTGTTATCTATCTATCTATCTTTATTTTTCTTCTAATAAGTGTGTTGTAGATTAGTGTGGGGTTGTGTTTCTTTCCATGTGTGTTTGCAGGTTCCCGTTTTGCTTGAAGAATCCCTATGATCGAGAAGACCTCCGTGCTTGTTTCCAAACCCTCTAATACTCGGTCTCCGATCATTTATATGTTATATCTTGGGATAACCCTTTGTCATAATTAAAAATGATTTTTCACCTTTCACACTTAGAATTTTTTAAAACATTCGCCTTTTTCAATTCTAAGTGTGGGGTTAACACCCGAAATTTTTAAACATTGAGGACAATGTTAAGTTTTAAGTGTGGGGTGGATTTCTATCGAAATATTACTTTTTCTGCTTTTGTATGGTCCCCATGCAACCCCGTTTTTAACCAATTTATGCAAAAAAAAAAAAAATAATAAAATAAAAAAAAATAAAAATAAAAATTGTAAGCTTTTGCAAGTCTTTTTGATTGAAAAGTTTGCTAGTCTCTTAGACAAGAAGCTATAAAATGCGAATTCTAGCTCACAAGGCCAAGAATTTGCAAGTTTCCCTGAGTGACTTTAAATATGCATGACTTAATTTCATAGGACGAAGCATTTGCTAAATTAATATATGTTTTGACACCTTGTTGACTTTCATTTGGTGAGAGTAGGAATAGAATTTTGACTTGACCGGGCGTGTTGAGCCCTAGCTTGTTCCCTTAACCATAGATAATTTAATTATCGGCTAAGCATCCGCGGATCTCATTATTTGGGATTTTAAATTTGCGGAGATCGAGAAATGATAGAGTTACTTATGAGTTTAGATGCTAAGCGTGGAGTAGTTGGTTCTCTTTAGAGCCCATCGAAGGTACTTATGGCTTTTTGTTCCCACAAGATTGTTTTACCCCATATTTGTGAATAAATAATTAGAGATGTTGAGTTTTTGGCGATAGTTAGTTCTTTATTCTTCTTTAGAGAATCCTTGCCCATGAGAATTGGGTACACATCAATGCTTGTCGGTGTTGCGGTGTAATAGACAATGATTCGATAGTTTCTTGCTATTGTTTCTATTGTTATAAAAGCAGTAGGGTTTGGAGTTTGGCACAAAAATTAACATGAAATAAAGCCCAAATGTATTAAAGCTGAAAAATCCAAAGCCATAAAAGTTTTCTATGTCCGACGGTACCGCCGTTGTCATGGACTTCTAAAAAGGTTGAGGAAAATCAAAGTCATAATAAGACTTCCGATAAAACGGTAATCCCGTTGAGTTAGTGGTTGAAAAGACCAAGGGCCTAAATTACAAAAATGCAAATGTCTTTGAAATAAGTGTTAAGCCAAACTTTGAATCCGGGAGATGTCTAAATAAAGCCTCTGTCTCCGGACTCGTAGATGAGTTGTCTCGGTCGCCATAAAAAGGATATTCTCCCTAAATCGTGTGAAATTAGGACCTTGATGTGGACCTCATTCTTGTATGCAATGATTTTCGAGGGAAGATGGATAACTAATTATCGACTTAGCTTCATATCTTTATCGGAATAAAACCTATCGAAACGAGAAACATGAAGAAATTCATTTCTCACCAAAAATAAAATAAATAGAGGAAAAATAGGAAAATGGGAGCAAAAGGTAATTACACAAGTAACTTCCATGGGTAGTGTTAGCATCTAAAATCATATTTAACAATGATTTCGATTTTACGCTTAGTTTGGGGACTTGTGAAAAATCAGGGACGATGTATTCTATCCGTATGGTCACTTCACGCTGTGTTGTGTTTCTTACTCTGTGATCCTAACGTGTCGTTTGAAAAATGTTGGAGTTATTGATCGACATGAAAGTTCAACAAACCGTCACACAAAAGGAATGTGCTTAATGATATATCTATATATGAAATAAAATGGTTTTAAAACGGGGGCGTTTTCAAAGATAAAGATTTTTTTTGTACCTCTTGATGAACATCTTTCTGTTCTTGTTTGATGTGAGGGATTATTAGTTAAGGGGTTTAAAAGATTTTCTTTCACTACATGTGTAATTAACATTGCGTGTGGGACCAGCAATGGTTTTAGTGTAAGGGGGTATTCGATGTGTGCTAAAATACACATCATTTTATATCTAAAAATATGCTAAATCGGACTAATAACCATTAAATATGTCAAATTATATTGCAAAAATGTTGTATATGTGTTATTATGTCTTGCAGGTACAAGGGTTTGAAAACAAAGCAAAAACGGTAATTTTTGGATGAGTTTCGACGACATTTTCATATTTTTCGAGGTTCAAACGAAGTCGTAAAAATTATCCGAGCACACCATTGGATAGAGCACAAAAAAATCGAGTCAAATGGTTATTTTATGTGGAGCATCGAGGCAAAGGAAGAAAAGTTGAAAGATTAAACGGAGCTTGAGCGAAGATTATTTTTAAAAATAATGGCTAAAATTGGATCAAGGAAAAAAAGAGGGGCTAAAAAGAATTAAATGCAAAAGAATTAACACATAAAGGCTCTTGATCTAATGATTTGCGTGCGCCTTCTTAAGCAAGAGGTCAAGAGTTCCAATCTCACTTTGTGACAATATTTATTTTTACATGCTCAAGAGCTAGTCCAACAATGATAGCTGAAAGATAACATTTGCAAATTTGCAATGATAGCTTCAACGTGGCCCAGTCCAGTCCATGCTCGATTTCAAAAGCCCAAGTCCACGAAAATTAAAGATAAGACCCAAGTCCAAGTAGCAAGCCCAACTGTGTATGGATATATTGCAATCTCATATCTGTGCATGCCCACGTGGCCTAATGAACATGATTTTTATTTGATAAATTGAGATAAATGAAGCCAGCTGTCCAAGTGCAAGTGACCCACCGTTCTTTAATTAAATCAATGAGGCGCGTGGACATGAAGCTACTACTGCCATACCACTTGCTCCACCATTTGCTCCAGCCAACAAAAAGTCGCCACGTGGCCATGTATACTATGAAAGTTTCGAAGGATCGAGATACAATATTGCATATAAATTGAAGACACCAGATCCGAGAAGCAAAAATTTTTCACACATTAATTTACACACACATTAGTTTTATTTAATTTTAGGAATAGGAGTAGATTTATAATTAGGAGTAGTATTAGCTTATTTCTTTTAGCTTATTTGAAGTCTTATTTTGTAAAACTCTTTATTATAATGATTTATTTATTTTATGGCTTTATTTGTCTTTAGCTTATTCTCTTCATCTCTTTCTTTTCTTTTTTTTATCTTATCTAATAAGTGTTGAAAGAACATTAATTTTGTGGCTTATTTAGATCTACTCTATTATATTAATCTTTATTTACTTTGTTTTAAAAGCATTTATAACCTTAGATCTACTTTTTATTTTACAAAATACTTTTAAAAAACAAAAAGATTGATTTTTATTAGTTTTTTTTTATAAAAGTTATTTATTATCTTATTATTCTAGATCTAGCATTTTGAGCTTAAAAAGTTTTAATCTTTCTCAGATTTGCTTAATCAATAAGCTTTTCCATAGCTTATTTGATCCATATTATAGATTATTCGTTCTAACCTTTGATTAAGTTGTGTTCTTTTGGTTTCATCATTTCAACCTAAGAGGAGACTAAGGGTTTTATGAGCTAGCTTATTTCTAAAGTTTATAGCTTTTTAGTCTTAATAAGCTAATTAGTTAAAAAAGTAAAAAGCTTTATTGATTATTTGGTTTTATTAATGCTTAAAAAGTAAAACTTTACAATTTGTTAGGTTTATAAAATCGGGTGGTTTATTATTCTCGTCTCATTAGACCGGGTTCTACTTTCTCGCCTTTTCTCGTTAGCTTAGTTATTTTCGTTAATAAAATGTTTATTATTGTTGAGGTTATTATTGTTGGTTTAGTAGTTATGCTTATTGAGTAGATTTTTATATGCTTGTTGAGTGAGTTTTGATATGGGATTTGAGTGTGAAAAACTTAGAAATTGTTGATTAATAATCTTCGGTTACTTGGATTGAAATTTGTTGTTTTGACGGGCAAAAGCCGTTAAGGTAATTAATTAAATCTAGTAATTTTACCTAGATAAAAAATTGTTTTCAAAATAAACCAACGTTGTGAGAAAATAGTTTTTTAAACGGTATCGAAGATTATTGATTAATAGTTTCCGGATTATTTTTAGATATAATTAGTTGGTTGTTTTAACGGGCAAAAGCCGTTGAGATAATTGATTATTTAAATCTATTGATTATTACCAAGAGAAAAGTTGTTTTTAATATAAGCGTCGATTGTGAAAATAATTTAATTTCGACGGGTATTAATTAAAAAGAGCTTAATTTATTCACACTTAATTCCATTTTCACCTCACTGACGAAAGCTTTCTCTATCATTTTGTTAGCTTAATTTTATTTCGTCATTAGTTGTTATTTAATTTTAACTAGCATAAAATAGTTTTTTTTTAAATCTTTTCAAAAATCCAAAACCAAAAATATTTGATAATCAAGCATCAAACGAAAAACATAAACGTGAATTTCAATTCATATATCGCCGTGGAATACGACTCAGGAGGTTGATTTTCATTTGTCCTCAAGTGATTGTTAACCTTAATCGGGAAAACAAAAATATTAAAACTGCCCTTCGCTGCAAAAATAACGTTCAAAGGATCGAAAACAGGGCAAAAACGTTCAGAAATGAGCTTGGAATGACAAATGTGCTTTGAGGACGGAGGCAGGTGGATTTTCTACATTTTGGATCACGCATATTTGGAGTGAGAGTGGGAAAAACAAAATCAAAACCGACCCAAACCCCAATTTACCAAATTTCATTTTACCGAACCCAATTTATCATTTTACCCTAAACAGAAAACCAAATTACCTTTTTATAAACATTTTTCATTAAAAACAATTATTTTTATTTAAAACCATTTTTTTATTATTTAAAACAATTATTTTTCTTAAAACACTTTTGTTAAAAAACCAATTTTTTTAATTAAAACCATTTTTTTTTTATCTTTTATCAAGTTCTTTAAAAAAAAAAAAAAAAAAAAAAAAAAGTAAAAACATTTTTTACCAAAGCCTAAAATACTTTTTACTTTACTAAAACCAATTTAACTCCCATCTCACCTTTTACCCATTTTACTTTCAAAAAAACCAAAACCCATAACTAGAAACCCAGAACCACAAAAGCCATTCTTGCAAGAATTCCCCCTTCTCTTCCCATCACTTCAAGAATCCAAGAATCCTTCACATGCTTTCCTTTCCTATGTCCACGGCAATCCAACACAAGTCCAATCTATGGCGTGATGAATCCTTGTGACCAAGCATAAATTAATGGTTGTGATGAAGTCTAGGCTCAAGTTTCTCTCCTCTCTCCACGAAAGTAACCGGCAAAAGTAGACAACAAAGAGAGAAGACAGAAAAAGACAGAAGACTCTTTCATATATTTTTGTATAAATAGGCAGTGGTTGTAACTTAGAAACTTGTCTAGAAATTTATGTTCTAGTTCCATTTTACTTTTATTGTCATTTAATTTAATTGCATTTTAAAATCAGTTAGCTTGTTTACAATTTCAGTTTTGTAATTTCCCTTAAAAGTTTATGAAAGTTGAATTTATGTATTCTCTTTTATGTCTCATGGTTTATCTCTGCTAAAAAACTTGTTTGAATCATTGTAAGTCATAAACAAGGTTGTTTGCATCAAAAAGTTTACAAAGCTTTTTAGTTTAAAAATAGTTTTACATATTTCTGCTTACAGGTGTTTGGAATTGCAGAAATCCTGGGTCAAAATCCTGTTTTGACCCATGTTAGGTCTCCCATTATGTTTAGTTAAGTGTTGATTGTGTCCACTTAATCATTCTTAATAGCTTTTAATTGCAAATCCAGTTTTTAGTAGTATGCTAGAAAGTATATTTTTTTCTGAGTTGCTGTGTATACAGCCCTCTTGTTCCTTTTTTTAGCTTATTGCATCTTGAGAATTGTTTATTTTAGTCCCTTTTATTGTTTGTAGATACCTAGCTTAAGTTAGTCATTAGGTTTAGCTTATTTAAATTCTTGTAGAAACTTAGGATTTCCCTCAAAACAGCTCCTTTGTCCATTTAGCTTCGTGTGCAGTCCCAACTGCACCCCTTAGTTGTTTATCTCTCGTTTGCGTCCCAACTAGCCTTAATTAGCTTTAAAATTGGTTTTATTAGTACTTGAGTATGTTGTCTATGATGTTTGGTAGTTTGTAGGCATTAGCTTTTAGGTTAGATTGATTATTTTTAAGCCGAAAGTACCCCAGGACTGTTTTTGTCCACGTGCAGCTTCTGACCCATTAGCAGACCCTCTTTTAGATTGATTAAAGCTTTTAACTAGGTATTTGTGGGGGCAAAAGCTTGCCCCCTAGCTTCTTCAAATTCCACAAGCTCATAAGCTCAATCCCACTTTAGCTTATTCAAATTTGCTTCAAAAGACCTCATGTGGGACTGTTTTGATGTACTGTTTAGCATGCTATTTCCTTTGTAGCCACTAAACCAAACACCCTTAGTGGGATTTCTGAGTTAATAAGTTGTTGTCAGCTTATTTGTGGCTTTTTCCAAGTTAAGTTTTCACAAATCATTGCTTATTTCAGTCCTCAGTTAGTTGGTAAAGAGAAAGTTCAAAAATAATAAAACCAAAAAAGGTGAAGGAAGTGGGAATCGAACCCACGACCTTCGCCCGAAAAGACCACGCACCAGCAACCACTCTACCATCATGGCTAGGGATGTTTGTTGGTTGTAATTGGTTTATTTAATACTTAAGGCCTTAGTACAGTTTTAGCTTAATTGCTTTTTCACCTTATTAATTGCTTATTTCCACAAGCAATGCTCACATTTTTTATTTTTCTTTAATTCTATATCATTTAAGATATTTATTATAAAATTTTCAGATTTTTCCAATAAATTTTAGTATTTTTTTATCATTTAATTAGATTAAATTAGCAATTAATTCGTAATAAATTATTTAAAAGTCGAAAAAATACCCGGCTTTTTTCTAAAATTATTTTTATTCGTTGAGAATGTAGGAAAATTAGTTTCATTCCCGTAGGCCTTAAATTGCACTATTTTCACTTTTTGAGGCTCGGGATTAGCGAGGTTTTCACGTTTTGCATATTATCACTCTAGGACTTAGTGTAACTTAATTTTATTGTTCCGTATGCCTAGTAGTAGTTAATCGGGATTACTTTGTTCCCGTAGCCTTAATTACTTCCCCTTTAGTTAATTTGTAGAATAACGTAATCAAAATCAAAAATCCCCGTACAATTCAAGCATTTTAATAACGAACCTCAAACGCGTCAATTCATTCACCGTTGGAGACTACCCGCGGTAACACTTGCGGTATCACTTATCGAGTATTCGTGGGTTTTGCTTATCGATCTTTTTCCAAAACGGTTGATTTGTAATTCTCTGCAGCGTATTCGTATTTGGTATATTTCTATCAAATCAATTTGGCGCCGTTGCCGGGGAGGTTGTGTTGCGACAATATCGTTATGGTTTGACGATTAGTGACGAATCCTTCCTCGTGAAGTTATTTGCTTTCAAAAACCCAAAACCCAAAATATTTTTTCCTTTCAAAATTTCTTTTCTTTTATGTTTTTATTTATAAAACCCCAAAAATATTCTTCTTTATTCCTCTTATCCGTATAATTCTATTTCTCTTACCCTCTTTTGCCGTTTGATTCTATGTATCCTCCGATCACTTAATTCTATTTCTTTAACCCTCTACAAGTTTAATTCTCATGGCGACGATCGATTATCGTCGTTGTTTTCACTGTAAAGGCCGTATGGAAGAGGATCAAGTTTATTGTCTCAATCCTGATTGTTTATGTAAGCGGTGTGGAAGGGTTGGTGCAAGCAAATATTGTTATTGGTGCGAATTAGCCGATAAAAACTCTCTCGATGATTCTCCAAGTTTTTCCGACCTCCCACCTCAACCCGAGATTTGTTCTATTGTTTCTGAGCCTAAACCGTCTAGATTTGATCAAAATCTTTCGCAATTTATGGTTAAGAGAACAAGAACCGGAGACCAAACAGTGGTGGAAATTGCTAGCTCTGAGATTACACCACTTGTCCCACCTCCGGAATCTTCAAAACCGTTTTCGAACGAAATCGTAAACATGATTGAAAACTTCTTAAATGAACTTCGTCAAGATTCAACTTCGGGAAATACAAATATGACTTGTGATGTTGTTGAGCCCTCGATCCCCTACTCGAGCCCGAGATATCTTCTTTCGATCAAGATTATTGCTACGGTTGTGGACGATGTTACGAAAGGTTTTCGTTGTCTCAAATGTATGTGCGAGTGGTGTGGAAATTACCTTACTAATGGATTTTTGTTGATTTGTGTCGAGAATTCATTCTTATGATTCTAATCCAAATCCTTTCAATTATCCTCAAAACGATTTCAACTACCCTCCAAAGAATTCATATGAACCACAACCGTACTATCAAGATTTCAATGATACATCATTTCAGAATTTATCTCCTCAATACCTTATTTGTGCAAATTGTGGGGTCCTCATTATGATTACCAATGTCAATCATGGAATCAAAATTACCATGGACCTGATCCTTGTTATAACACTCCTTGTTTTGACAATTTCCAACCCCCACAATTTTCCGTCATTGAACAATTTTCCGTCATTGATCAACATCCTCGTGAGAAAAGTATGCTAGAAGAACTTGCCGAAGACCAAACGTCTCACAACGAAAAATCTATGCTAGAATTACTTGAAGAAGAGGAACGAGCCGCTAAGATTCAAAGATGTCTTGAAGAAATACGAATCGAGGAACGAGCACTTGCAAGACGTGCCCGATGGCTCACGACTTACATTGACGATGATGATGATAGTGACGATGATGATGAAAGTTTGTCGGCCGAAACACCACGTTAACTTTCTACTAAGTATGGGGCGAGCATCTTAGCTATTCCGAACGGAACCGCTCTTGTGTTGAGAACCTTGTCCCAACCCCAAGTGAGTGCGCGGCGTCTCGATATGATGTGTGATGAGCCTATTGATGATTTTTCTTCTCCTCCCACCTAATGATTCGTTGAGATGATCTCAGTGAAAATGACTATACGCCGCTTTGATGATTCCTTATCGTGTGGAGACCAGTATGTTGAGGAAGATCCTTCTGAGCTCGTCGCCTTAGAAGAAGTGAGAGATTTTGAACCTGAAGAAAGAGAAATGGAACTACCGATTTTGATTCGGATGATGAAGATATTCTTGTTGTGTCAGGAACCTTTCACTATGGCATTCACTAATCCTCTGTTTGACTTAGATTCTGAATTCACTCAAATTTCAGATAACCCAATCTTTGACATACAGAATGATAGTGACCTTTACTTGGAAAACCCCGTTACCTCTTTACCCGAGGTCGAGGATTCCATTCCCGAAGATAAGAATAGTGGCAATCCACCCTTTAGACCTTCTCGAGGAGTTTCCAGATGAACTCGCTCTTATTGATCATTCTCCACGGGGAGATGATGATGCTCACTTTGACTTTGAAGCCGACCTCGCTGAATTGGAAAATCTCCTATACAATAGGTCTTCTGATAATTCGTCAAGTGACACTCTTATAGAAGAGGTCGACTTTCTTTCTACGGATGACTCGATACCTTCGGGTTTTCAGAGTGACGAGTATGGCTTAGATCCATCATCCACCCGTCCGCCTGCTAAACCGCCGGATGATGGAATCTCTTCTAAGCCCGATTCAGATATTCTCACTGCTTCAGTGGTGGATAAGATGGTTGAACATTCACTCAATGTTCCTCAATATAATCTTTTGTCCACCCATCCCACCCGTTGTCAATCCATTGACACTCTCCTTTCTTATCCCATTTCTTCTCCATATCTTATCTCCTACGGGAGTGAAGATACCATCTTTGACCCCGGCATCTCCATTTCTCATTCTCTTAAGCGGTTATATCTCATCGGAGTGGAACTTTCAGCACATTCAATGTTTCTTCAAACCATTTGAATGAAAGTCCGATGGAGATTTTCTCTTCCACTTGCTCCCCCAAGGACAAATGAATTCGGGGTCGAGTCAAGCTAGCGACTCGGTTAACAAAAACGATAGCATTTCATGGGTGTCCCCATGTTTTCTGCTTCTTTCTATTTTCTAACACTAAGTGTGGGGAAATTCCCCCCGTTGTTTGCTTGTTGTATGTTTGCTCTCGTTTCAGGATTCCGTAGATCGTGATGATTGATGCGCCTGTTTTCGATTCAGCCGCCCAATATCCGATCTTTTTGCTAACGATTATCTAGGGATACCTTTATAAATCCTTTTGTGAAAAAAGATTTCGCTTCCACACTTGGCTAGTAGTATTACCTTTTTCCGTTCCATAGTTTCGCTACGGCCGCGTGCTTTGAATATTGAGGGCAATATTCAATTAAGTGTGGGGAATTCTAAGCGAATTTGATCACATTGTACCTTCTAGTACCCTAGCACCCCGTTTTGACCAAAATTTTTAAATTTTTATCGCTTTAAGTCAAGTATTTACATTTACAAGAAGTGCTTTGCACAAATAAAAGCGTTAATGCTTCGGTGTTAATGATAGTTTAGTCTTGATTCGGCTAGAACAAGGGGAATCCCGACTCTGCTAGAGTGTTGATCTAGCTGCTCTCTTAACATTAGGCTAAGGTTTTACGCGTTGTGCAAATGAAAATGCTAAGCGTGGAGTAGTTGGTTCTCTTTAGAGCTTATATAAGCAATCTATGGCTTTTCTCCGTAGCTCTTAATGGACCTAATACGTGCTCATTGTCAAATTTTGAACATTCAAATCATCTTGTTACAATAAAAGTTTTAAGCAAAATTGATTTAGAGTTCGAGTTCAACTTTTTATTTAAATTTCCGAGAAAGCATACTTTCTTAAAATCTGAATAATGTGCAAAATGAAAGTATCGTAAAAGTGCTTGAATGATGCAAAAGTTGCAAAGTTTAAAGTTCAAAGTCAAAAAAAAAAAAAAAAAAAAAAAAAAAAAAAAAAAAAAAAAAAAAAAAAAAAAAAAAAAATGATGAAAAAGTTGAAAAATGAAAATGAAAAATATGAGTTGCGTGAATAAAAGCACTAAGTTGCTTATGAATAAATGTGAAACTTGCTTTTTCTTAAATTTAAATCGGAAATTGAACTCGTATTCGTCAAAGTTGTCTAAAAGTTTGACGGTAATTTGGTAATCCTTGATTTGAAAGATCCCGAAAGCTCCGATACTATTCTCGAGGGTGAAAACCTAGCCTCTTTAAAAGGACAAGTTGAGAGAAAAAAGTCGCAACATGGAGTGATCTCACCTTTGAATCTCGAATTTCTAAATTATCGTCGGTTGTGATCCATTTAGGTTTTGTTTTAACTTAACGAGCAGTAAATCTTTGGAATCGAATTCCCGCTAATTCCGGTACTATTCTCTGTGAGGTGTCAAAAGGCCGGTCACTTAAAACTAATGTTTTGGGATGTGCCGAGAAGAAAGCCGCTACATGGAAGAGGCCCTTTCGATCCTTAGACTTTCATCGGTTCCGGTGGGTTAGTACTTTGGTTAAGTGGATAACAACCATAACAAATGTCGATTTAAATGAACAAACTTTTGAAAATGAGCACACGAACTTAAATTTTATAAACTGTGGGAGTAAAAAGTTAAGTCTCGACTACATGATTATTGATATAAGTAGTGTTAGCATTTTACAAAAACGTTTGCACAATAAGTTTAAGCTTGGTTTGAGAGTATCAAAAAGAGGATGACGATTACAATTCCCGGAGACACCCATTTTGCGTGAATCCCGTTCCGTGATGCCACGTTTTGATAATCAAGCATGTTATTTATTTACGTTCTAGTTTAAATTTCTAAGTAGTGAATAAAAAGTCGCTGGGGTATTCTTGGCATTTTGATCCTTTCATTACTTCATATGATCGGATTGCTAGGACTTAGCAATTGATAGTGTGGGGATTTGATGAGTGCTTATTCACTCATCATTTTACCATCTAAGACCCAAAAACATCTAAAGACACGGAAATATGACCAAATATACGGCAGATATCCTTGGACTGTGTTTTTATGTATTTCAGGTACAAAGGATCGAAAAAGAGCAAAACGTTGAAATGAGCTTGGAATGACAAATGTGCTTTGAGGACGGAGCCGGAGTGGATTTTCTACATTTTTGGATCCCAAACGCATATTTGGAGTGAGTGGGAAAAAACAAAATCAAAACCGAACCCAAACCCAATTTACCAAATTTCATTTTAACCCGAACCCAATTATCATTTTACCCCTAAACCCGAAACCAAATTACCTTTTTAAACATTTTTCATTAAAAACAATTATTTTTATTTAAAACCATTTTTTTTTTATTATTTAAAACAATTATTTTTCTTAAAAACACTTTTTGTTAAAAAACCAATTTTTTTAATTAAAACCATTTTTTTTATCTTTTATCAAGTTCTTTAAAAAAAAAAAAAATTTAAAAACTTAAAGCCTAAAATACTTTTACTTTCTAAAACAAATTTAACTCCCATCTCACCTTTTACCCATTTTACTTTCAAAAAAACCAAAACCCATAACTAGAAACAGGAACACAAAGCCATTCTTGGCGCCAAGAATTCCTCTCTCCCATCCCCTTTCCAGATCACGTCCAGAATCCTTCATGCTTTCCTTTCCTATGTCCACCTTGGCAATCCACAACACAAGTCCAATCTATGGCTGTGATGAATCCTTGGTGACCAAGCATAAATTAATGGTTGTGATGAAGTCTAGGCTCAAGTTTCTCTCCCTCTCTCACAGAAACACAGCAAAGTAGACAAACAAAGAGAAGACAAAAAGACACAAGACTCTTTCATATATTTTTGTATAAATAGGCAGTGGTTGTAACTTAGAAACTTGTCTAGAATTTTAGTATTCTAGTTCCATTTTTATTTTTATTGTCATTTACTTTAATTGCATTTTAATTTCAGTTAGCTTGTTTACAATTTCAGTTTTGTAATTTTCCTTTAAAGTTAATGAAAGTCGAATTTATGTATTCTCTTTTATGTCTCGGTGGTTTATCTGCTAAAAAACTTGTTTGAATCTGTTGTAAGTCATAAACAAGGTTGTTTGCATCAAAAAGTTTACAAAGCTTTTAGTTTAAAATGGTTTTACATATTTCTGCCCCTACAGGGGTGTTTGGAATTGCAGAAACTCCTGGTCAAAATCCTGTTTTGACCCATGTTAGGTCTCCCATTATGTTTAGTTAAGTGTTGATTGTGTCCACTTAATCATTCTTAATAGCTTTTGCAAATCAGTTTTTAGTAGTATGCTAGAGAGTATATTTTTTTTCGAAGTCTTTGTGTATCAGACCCTCTTGTTCCTTTTTTAGCTTATTGCATCTTGAGAATTGTTTATTTTAGTCCCTTTTATTGTTTGTAGATACCTAGCTTAAGTTAGTCATTAGGTTTAGCTTATTTAAATTCTTGTAGAAACTTAGGATTTCCTAAACAGCTCCTTTGTCCATTTAGCTTCTTGTGCAGTCCCACTGCAGCCCCCTAAGTGTTTCTATCTCTTGTTTCTGTCCCAAACTAGCCTTAATTAGCTTTAAAATTGGTTTTATTAGTACTTGAGTATGTTGTCTATGATGTTTGGTAGTTTGTAGGCATTAGCTTTTAGGTTAGATTGATTATTTTAGCCGAAAGTACCCCTAGGACTGTTTTTGTCCACTGCATCAAGACTTCTGACCATTAGCGGACCCTCTTTTAGATTGATTAAAGCTTTTAACTAGGTATTTGTGGGGGCAAAAGCTTGCCCCCTAGCTTGTCTTCAAAATTCCACAAGCTCATAAGCTCAATCCCACTTTAGCTTATTCAAATTTGCTTCAAAAGACCTCATGTGGGACTGTTTTGATGTACTGTTGCAGCATGCTATTTCCTTTGTAGCCACTAAACCAAACAGCCCTTAGTGGGATTTGCTGAGTTAATAAGTTGTTGTCAGCTTATTTGTGGCTTTTTCCAAGTTAAGTTTTCACAAATCATTGCTTATTTCAGTCCCTTAGTTAGTTGGTAAAAGAGAAAGTTCAAAAATAATAAAACCAAAAAAGGTGAAGGAAGTGGGAATCGAACCCACGACCTTCTGCCGAAAAGCCACGCACCAGCAACCCACTCTACCATCTGTGCTAGGGATGTTTGTTGGTTGTAATTGGTTTATTTAATACTTAAGGCCTTAGTGCAGTTTAGTAATTGCTTTTTCACCTTATTAATTGCTTAACAAGCAATGCTCACATTTTTTATTTTTCTTTAATTCTATATCATTTAAGATATTTATTATAAAATTTTGATTTTTTCCAATAAATTTAGTATTTTTTATCATTTAATTAGATTAAATTAGCAATTAATTGTAATAAATTATTTAAAAGTGAGAAAAAATACCCGGATTTTAAAATTATTTTTATTCGTTGAGAATGTAGGAAAATTAGTTTCATTCCCGTAGGCCTTAAATTGCACTATTTTCACTTTTTGAGGCTCGGGATTAGCCCGGGTTTTCACGTTTTGCATATTATCACTCTAGGACTTAGTGTAACTTAATTTTATTGTTCCGTATGCCTAGTAGTAGTTAATTAATCAGTTACTTTGTTCCCGTGTCTTAATTACTTCCCTTTAGTTAATTTGTAGAATAACGTAATCAAAATCAAAATCCACGTACAATTCAAGCATTTTAATAACGAACCTCAAACGTCACCGCGTCAATTCACTCGCCGTTGGGACACGGCCCGGGTAACACGCATTATCATATCAGTATTCGTGGGTTTTGCTTATCGATCTTTTTTTCTAAACGGTTGATTTGTAATTCTCTTCGCGGCGATTCTATTTGGTATATTTCTATCAAATCACAAAACACAACATATTTCTTATCCGTATTTTTCTCCCCTCCGAAATGGCATATAAAATGTTATTTTAAAAGTTGAATAAATATGACCATTTCAGTGTTGGGAAGAATGACCAGCGAACAATGTGTGAACAAAGTTTTAAGTCAAGTACTCCCTCCGACAAGTGATAAACGGTTGAGGTTTTGAAAATCATAAGGAAAGTACTTGTTCTTTTGAGCAAAACCTTGAAAAGTGAAAGGTTTGATAGGTTTTACTTTCCAGTAAACTTTTAAGCTCCTTTTATAAGGATTGGGCCTTGAAGAAGCTTACCACGGTCCTTTATTTACAAGT
>OU343222.1:84993261-85095706 GCA_910596185.1 Chrysanthemum makinoi
TTGTGAAGGATTATTTCTCTAAGGTGTGAAGAACTAGATACTTAGCCTAATTACCTTATAAAGGGTAGTAGGCGGTTGTGAGAAGGATTAGTTCTCTAAGGTGTGAAAAGAACTTCGTGTGGTTAACTATGCCAGGTATAAAGGGTGGCGGCGTTGTGTTAGGTGTGGTTCACCTTGGTGTGAAAGAACTTCGGTATTGCTTTATACGGGAAAAGGTTAAGCGGCGTTGTAAGAAGGCTTCTCCGCCATAAGAGTTGGTGTAGTAGGATTACGAACTCGGTAGCAGGTGACTTCGGGAGTGGAGTAGGGCAAGAAGGTGACCTTGCAGCGAACCACTATAAATCCTCGTGTTGGTTTGTCTATCCTTTACTTATAAACTTTACTTTATTCTTGCATTACTTTATTTATTTTCTATGTGGTTGATGTCTATGTTTGTGATGCATACTTGGTCTTTCATATAGTCACAAACTATATTCAACACTTACGTATATGACACGCTTGATCTTGAAAAAGCAACGGACTAATAATGGTGAAACTTGATTTATAATGAACAATTAATCTTCTAAATCTTATGTGATGTCAAGGGGTTGGCCTTACATGCCGTGTCGTTAAATGCATCCTCGCGTGAGGTTAGCAAATGCAATAGTTTATACTATATTTGATACAAAGTTTTAAGTTTGAACAGTATTCACCCCTCGCGTTTTCACATAAGTCCCTTTTCAGTAAAACTTGTTCAGTGTTAACAACGTTTTAGGCTTAAATTTGTTTAAGGAGATCCATTTTTCCTTCTTGTAATCATGGGGTTTGATGCGTTTATGTTATTCTTTTACATCCGTGATCTTCTAGCTTCTTATTCATTTTCTCCCTAGATGCATCATCTAATTTTCTATCTTCCTCGGTGCACTCAACGCCCAACTAGGTTTCGTTTGGGTTTAAGAATCTCATTGCCATCATAGATTACATTTTTGAGCATGCTTTGCTATCTTACAGTATTTCGATCGGGTTTATCTATAATGGGAACACTATGTTATCGCTAAAACTCTATGCTTAGTGACCATGTGAGCAAATCCAATGGTATTCCCTTGTCACATACAACTTATTTTTCAAGCTTGTTCTTCAAGTTTTTAGATTGGAAAAAATCATTCAAAAGTTTTGATTCCTTAGCATGAAATTTCGCTAAGCACTTTAACATTTTCTTGGTTCTTGTTTTTGCTTAGCGCTTTTAGAAAGCTTTTCTTGTTAAGAGTTTAACTCTTGTTTTAACACTTCTTCTCTAAAATTACTTTTTCTAATAATTGTGCGCATTTGGTTATCCAACTCCTGCTCATGATAGTGGCTCAAACTTAGCGTTGTTCATAAATGGCAACTCGCTCGTATAGGCATTAGGATTAGGAGGAGATAACAGAATCATCGAGGCATGCAAAGTATTCATAAAAAACATAGTCATCATTGATCTGCGAAGATGCATCACTTGGTACAACCTCACTTTTACTTTGTTTCACATATTGATCATATGGGACAACATTGATATTACCCATATTTTCAATATCGACTCAATAGTTTTAGTTGATTGTACATTGTCATGCATCTTTTGCACATCGTATCATCGATAGTTTTAATACCTCGAAATGATTTTGTCTTTGGATGAACCCGACTTGTGGAGATGAAGGGACTTTAGGAGAGACCATTGGAGAAATGCTAGCCATGAAAATGGTTTGTCGCAAGAGGTTCATCATCAACGCCGAAGTGCATTGCATCACAATCGGCGACTTGAAAGGCATGATGATTGTGCCTATCCTATCTGAATTGGCTCATCCACATGCATCATATGTCTTGGCATTTCGGCAAGAAACAACAACTCTTCTTCATCCAAAGTGCCATTATCCCGAGGTTGAACAAGCCACATCTTATCCCCTCAAGGTACTCGATTGACGGCGTTTTGGCGATGTACGGTTCCTTGCAATATGTCCTCACCACACACAATTGTAACACTTATCGTTGCGTCCCCGATTTCCATTCCTTCCTATTCCTTCGTTTGCGGCGCGGCCTCTACCAACTTTCCATCTTCCTTGTTAAATGCTTTGCCTTTCTTGAACTAGTCGCACCATAACCTTCCCATCTCGGCCGATTGAAGCGGTTGGATTTGATGTCGCTTCGAGGTTGTTGTTGGTGTGTGGGAGAGAGTTCATGTTTTGACTAATCATGAGAGTGATGAGTGTGTAAATACTCATCATTTTTAGTCAATCACGAGCTAAAAGCGTCTAAAAATGCTCAAAATGCATCAAAATCTTGAAAATATTCCAAAATTACATTTTATATGTTTGTGATGCAAAATGTTTAAAATCGGATGAAAATGAGCAAAGTTTGCATAATTGGTAGTTTAGGTCCAAGTTTCTAAATTGTCAAAAATAGTCCCTGAGTCAAAATTTCAAAATAAAAATCACCAAAGGTCCTTTTAAAATCATAACTTGTCAAAATTAGTCCTTTGGTGAAAAATATCAAAAGTTTGAGAAATTACAAAATTGGTCCTTCAAGTTTGAAAATTGGCAAAAATGGCCCTTGGAATTTTGAAAGTGTCAAATTTAGTCCTTGGATTATTTGAGATCGTCAAGATTGGCCCTTGGAATATGATTCTAGATATTACAGGCTTTGGTCCCAAGGTTTGGTTGTACAAGATTGGTCCCTTAAATGATTTATGGATCCATTTCTAATCCTAAATCCAAAGCTAACTACTTGTTTGGTCCAACAACCCAGCCCAAGTCAAAACCTTATTGCGGGTCCAATATCCATTATCCAATCCAAACTTAACTCCAGATTAAATTATTCCACTTTCTTCCTTCTTTCTTCGTTTCCCACCACAACACACAAACCCAACACACCAAGTAAAACTCGCTTATCCCCATCACTTTCCCCGACAACACCCACGCAGCCTCACCATCACGAAACAGAGAACCGAGAGAGCGAAGAGAGAGAGAGAAAAGATGCAGGAACGCGTGCTTTAGCACGTTTATCTCACAAGTTGCACAAGACAGAGATGTGAAGAGAGAAGGATTTAAAGGGTGGCTCGTACCATTATAGAGTAGTTAGTTTTTAGTTTTCTTTTCCTCTTTTTATTCGGTTCTAGTTTTTAGTTAAGGAGTCATGAGTTAGTTTTAGTTTTTAGTCTTTCAGATTCTTAGTTCTAGTTCTTATTTCATTGTTATTTAATTAGATGTAATCTTTTGATTTCGGTTAATGTTTCATTCCTTTACTCCAGCTTATTTAACTCTTTAATTTTTTGTGTCTAAAATTCGTACTTGGTTCTCATGTTGTTTTAAAATCCACTGGCGGATAGTGCTTATTACCCATTTGACCTTCAAGGTCAACTTCTTTTAATGTTGCTAGTGATTTTACAAGTTCAAATTGTTTTAACAAAGTTTGAGGTTTGGTTTATAATAAATAAATAAACAAGTTTCTTGTGGCTGTTTATACTGTTGCTCTTTTTCCCAGCTTATTGGTTTGTTGAAGCTCAAGGTTTGCTTTTTCTAAGTCCTTATATGCCACCCTAACTCTACTTCAGTGAGTGCATTCAAATCACTCCTAGCATAGTCTAATGTCAAGTTGAAAATCGTTTTTGTATTCTGTGCATTTGCATCAGTAGCAAAAGCCCAAAGCTTCCAACTGAGCTTAGAAGCTGTTACACTGCTTTTAAGTTAAATTAGCTTATTAAGTTTTTAGTTTATTCTAACACATGCTGTGAATTGTGTAGCTTGTGGTACCACTGGAAACCTTCATTTCACATAAATAAGCTCAAAACAGTATATCCTTGGGAAATTTTTAGCACCTTGATTAGTTGGCTTGGTGGACTTGAAGTTCCATTAAGCTAAGAAGTCTATTTCCCTTGTGGCTTATCCAAAACAAGCTCCAAAAAAAGGCCTCCATAGCCTGTTTGGAAATTGCAGCAAGCACAGGTCACTATTGTGTTTCTTTTTTCTAGCTTATCTTTGTATAAGGTCTACTTTAGTAAAACTTAGGTAGCTTAGTTTAGCCTAGTTCACATTAGCGTCTTTAAAAGCCTCCTTTAGTACTCATTAGGTGCTCATTTATGCTCTAGATTGCTCAATTACTCATTTTCCTTAGCTTAAGGTTCCCTAGACTAGCTTGTTTAGCCAATCTTTTTCCCATCTTGTCCTTGCTTATGTGTAGTTTATCTAAAGCACCATTTAGCTTATTCGTTACTGACTGATTCTTGTGCGTAATGTGAGCTTAACATTAGTCTTATGGGTGTGTTTGTTTGCAATCTGTCATCACAAAGAAATTTGTAGGTGTTTTTTTTTTTATTTTGCATTCCATTTTAGCTTGTTTGATCCTTTGTAGCTATTTGGTAAAATTAGATTAAGGGTGTTTGTTTTGTGCCGGTCCAAACAACCCCTTAAGTCTTCATTTTAGCATTTGTAACGCAATACCAAACACCCCCTTAAGCCAAACAAGTCCTTATCTGGCTGATTTTTGCAAGTCGTTCGCAGCTTAATCTTTTATGCTTTTGAAAGTTTAAGTTTTATTAGAAGTCTTCATTATCTCTATTTTCAGTTGCCAAAAAAAAAATAAATAAATAAGTAGCCAATAGGTGAAGGAAGTGGGATTCGAACCCACGACCTCCTGCCCAGAATCAGAACCCCCGCGGCAGACCACTCAACCATCTGCTCTAGGGGGTGTTGCTTGTTTTAGTTTTCCTTATTTAAAATTTAACTACTTAGGGAGTTTAAGCTTTTTAGTCTTTTTTCTTTTTTTTTACTTATTTACGTGAGCAGTATGCCTTTTTTATTTTTTTTTTATTTTTTATTTTTTTTAATTCATTTTAGTCTAAAGTAATTTTGTAATTTTTTCCGAATTTTCTAAAAATTTTAGTATTTTTAGTAATTAATTTAGTTTAAAATAGTTTTTAATTCATAATAATTAATTTAAAAGTCGAAAAAATATTCCGCTTTTAAAATTATTTTGGTCATTTAGAATGTAGGAAAACTGTTTTCACACTCGTAGGACTTTTATTTCACCAATTTTACGTTTATCTTGGCTCGGTAATTTTCGTACATAACGATGCGTTTTCATTTTAGGCCACGTTTTTAGATATTTTAAGTTTACGTTTTAGTTAAAATAGTTTATTTAAGATATTTTGTTTTATAAAATCAACAAAAACATCATTTTAAAAATAGTGATAGCGTTTATTTAATATTTTTAATCTTTTTAACTTTCTTTAATTTGCATTTAAGCCGTTGTAATTTGTTGGCTTTTTTCTGTAGTTATAATCATATTCAAATCCCTTTTCCGTTCAAATTCCTCGATCACTATACGTTTGATAATCCATTGCATAGCTCGCTGGGACATAACGACCCGGGGAAACACTATACTCCCCAGATCTTCATTGCATTTGTGCCTGAGCTGTTTTAAGTCTGTTACGGCTGGTCATTCACAAGTGACCAGTTTGTGTGATTAGACTTGACGGTTCTACACACATCAAATTTTGGCCGTGCGAGGAGCTGTGCTGATTATATTCCGTTTAGCAGATTAGTGATTTGGATATTCACTCCTTGTTTATACCATCTGTATGTATTTGTATTTTCTTATAAAAATCAAAAACCCAAAAATATTTTCATTCTTTGTTTCTATAGCCTATTTTTCAAAAATCCAAAAATATTCATCTTTACCCTCTAATGTTTTAATTCTCCATTCCTTTATCCTCCAATCTGTTTAATTCTTCATCTCTTATCCCTCTTAACCGTTTAATTCTTGATGTCATGGTTTTCGACATGTTCCTGGTGTGGAGGTCCATTTAACGGTGGAAATTGTCGGGGATGTACCAATGTGAGTTTCGGAGACAAATTTGTCGGTAATTCCGATCCCATTTCAAATGAAACACCCGATTTTTCCTACCTACCTCCACACCCCCAATACGAATCCCACTCATACGAGTTTTGTGAGAATGATTCTCGTTACGGTTTTGATTGTCCACCACAGGTCCCGCTTGTCTATGAGTCGGAACCATGTTACAATCAGAACTTTGGTGAAAGTTATTTTCCCAATATCTCGTTGTGAGAATTGTGGGGGGCCTCATGCGACTTTTGAATGTCAGCCGGTGAATCAAAATTTTCAAAATTCCAATTCTCTCGGTTTTGACAATTTCCAACCCCACAATGATTCAATCAGTCATCGACTTCGAGCCTTCACATCATTGCAATGATTACGAGGAGTGTAATCTTCCTCAAAGTTCTGAAGAAATACGCATGAAAGAAACGCAAATGAAAAGAATGTTGTGTAAGCTTCAGCAGATGAATATAAGAATCAGATATGATGACGATGATGATGAGGATAGTATTCAGATGAAGGATTATTATGAGAACGATGAGGAGAGTGTTATTCAATTGAACGATCTTATTTCTCAACTCCCTCAGTCTATTGCTATCACACCTATCTTACCTATTATTGCTTCCAAAGACTCTCTCATAATGGAGGATGATCATCTCAGCACTATTTCGGAAACGGAATCGTCTAGTGTTGAGGATCTTCTCCCAATCCCAAGTGAGCGAGGATATATCCGATAGTGATTGTGATTTGCCTTTTGTGATTCTCGACATTTTGAGGTTACTTCGGGATTTTCTCAAATCCTCTTTTTGAATTTAATAATGACTACACTTTTGGGAAAGTAAATCCTCTTTTCGATGAAATGTGTGAGGCCGATACAGAGACCATCACGGAAGTGGTGGAAATTGCTAGCTCTCAGAGCGCACCACTTGTCCCACCTCTGTATTCTAACTTATCTCTTCCATCATGTGATGACAATTCTATCCTCACTGATGAGATTCATGATCCAAAAATCATGAATTCCCCTTCGATAATGAGTTAGTCATGATCATCATCATGATTTTCCTTATTTTCTTCACATATGGTGTGACTTCTCGTTCCCTTTTCTCCTTTGGGAATGAGGACACTATTTTGATCCGGCATTTTCATTTATCATTTTGAGCGGTTCTCTCTATATCTCATCGGTGTGGAACTTTCACGTGCTTCAAATGTTATCCAAACATCTTGAATGAAAGTCCGATGGAGATTGTTTCTTCCACTTTGCTTCCCCATGAACAAATGAATGCGGGGATCGAGTCAAGCTAGCGACTTCGGTAATCAAAAACATAGCATGCCATATGGGTTGTCACCCATATTTCAAGTTGTCTGAAGTTTGTTCTGGGTTAGCCATTCACAAGTGGCTAGCTTGTGTGACACAACTTGACAGTTACTTCTTTCTACTTTCTACCACCTAGTGTGGGGGTTGCCCACATGTTTTTTGTATATAAGTCTTGTTTCAAAAAAAATCTCTTCTTTCTAAATAATGGCCGTAGTATTTTCCCTTTTTCACGTTCTTTGTTTTAGGCATGTAGTAGGTGCTGAATATTGAGGGCAATATTCATTTCTAAGTGTGGGGGATTCTCCCGCAATTTTGTTATATGTATTATACTACTCCAATTCCCCGTTTTGGCCAAAATTTTTTGGAGAAAGTGTTTACTTTCTCATTTGATTATCGATCGCCTTGTCTAAAACTAAAAAGGATTGGCTAATCCGAGAACAGCGGCTCTTGGTAAAGATATCTCAAATCAGTTGTGGCACAATTTGCCCAAAATTGTATGGTATTCTGCTCACCATATCCTAAAAAGTGAAGAGTTGGCTAGCCCGCAAGTTTATGGCTTGTGGTAAAAGCAGTGGAAAATCCATAATTGGTAATCAGCTCACCAAAGATAATATTGATAATTTATCTAAGAGTTGGCTAGTCGAGCAAAGCGGCTTCGGTAAAGAACAAATCAAATCCGTTGGAAGGCGGTGGTTTGCTCAAAATCACATGGTTATCAGGTACCATGGTTCTTACTTGAACTGAAACATTTGGCTACTCGAGAAGTAATGGCTTTTGGTAAAAAGAATCAAATCCATTAAGTTTTTCTCAAAAGATTGCTAGGGACTAGCAATAGTTTAGTGTGGGGATTGATGAGTGTGTAAATCTTCATCATTTTAGTCAATCTACGGCAAAAGCGTCTAAAAAATGCTCAGAAATACATCAAAATACTAAAAATATTCCAAAATTACATTTATATGTTTGAGATACAAAATGTTTAAAATCAGATGAAAAATGAGCTAAGTTTGCATAATTGGCGGTTTCATCCCCAAGTTTCTAAAATTTAAAATAGTACACGAGTCAAAATTTCAAGAAAAATCACCAAAGGTCCTTTAAAAATCATAACTTGTCAAAATTAGTCCTTTGGTGAAAAATATCAAAAGTTTGAAAAATTACAAATTGGTCCTTCAAGTTTGAAAATTGGCGAAAATGGCCCATGGAATTTGAAAGTGTCAAATTTAGTCCTTGGATTGTTTGAGATCGTCAAGATTGGCCCTTGGAATATGATTACAGATAATACACTTTGGTCCCTGGAAGTTTGAGTTTGTACAAGATTGGTCCTCTTTGATTATGGATCCATTTCAATCTAAATCCAAAGCTAACTACTTGTTTGGTCCATTCAACCCTTAAGCCCAAAACCAACTCAAGCCACGCAAACCCACGGTCCAATATCCACATTATCCAATCCAAACTTAACCCTAACACCGGTCAAATTATTAACCTACACACCTTTCTTCCTTCTCTCAGCCGTTTCCCACCACAACACACAAACCCAACACACCTCCCGAGTAAAACACATCATCCCCATCACTTTCCCTGACAACACCCGCGCTTTATCTCACACGAAGAGAAACAACGAAGAGACACGAGAACGAAGAGGCAGGAGAGATCAGAGAACGCAGCGTGCTTTAGCACGTTTATCTCTAAGTTACCAAGAGAGATGTGAAGAGAAGGATTTAAAAGGGTGGCTCGTACCATTATAGAGTAGTTAGTTTTTAGTTTCTTTTCTCTTTTTTATTCGGTTCTAGTTTTTAGTTAAGGAGTCATAGGTTAGTTTTAGTTTTAAGTCTTTCTTAGATTCTTAGTTCTAGTTCCACTGTTATTTCATTGTTATTTAATTAGATGTAATCTTTGATTTGATTAATGCAATTTTCATTCCTTTACTCCACTTATTTAACTCTTTAATTTTTATGTCCTTAAAATTACGTCACTTGGTTCTCATGTTGTTGTTTGTTTAAAGGCTGTCAATTGGCGGATAGTGCTTATTACCCATTTGACCTTCAAGGTCAACTTCTTTTAATGTTGCTAGTGAATTTTACAAGTTCGAAATTGTTTTAACAAAGTTTGTGAAAGTTTGGTTTATAATAAATAAATAAACAAGTTTCTTGTGGCTTTGGTGCTTCATTTGGCTCTTTCAGCTTATTGGTTGTTCAGAAAGCTCAAGGTTTGCTTTTTCTAAGTCCTTATATGCCACCCTAACTCTAGCTTCAGTTGAGTGCATTCAAATCACTCCTAGCATAGTCTAATGTCAAGTTGAAAATCTGTTTTGTATTCCTGCATTGCATTCAGTAGCAAAAGCCCAAAGCTAGCTAAACTGAGATTATTTTGAAGGCTACAGCAATTGCTTTTAACCACCAAATTAGCTTATTTTAAGTTTTTTCTATGCTAACCTTGAATTGTGTAGCTTGTGGTACCATGGAAACCTTCATTTAGCTTATAAATAAGCTCAAAACAGACACCCTTGGGAAATTTTTAGCCATGCTTGATTAGTTGGCTTGGTGGACTTGAAGTTCCATTAAGCTAAGAAGTCTATTTCCCTTGTGGCTTATCCAAAACAAGCTCCAAAAAAGGCCTCCATAGCCTTGTTTGGAAATTGCACAAGCACAGCCGCTATTGTGTTTCTTTTTTCTAGCTTATCTTTGTATAAGGTCTACTTTAGTAAAACTTAGGTAGCTTAGTTTAGCCTAGTTCACATTAGCGTCTTTAAAAGCCTCCTTTAGTACTCATTAGGTGCTCATTTTATGCTCCTAGATTGCTCAATTACTCATTTTCCTTAGCTTAAGGTTCCCCTAGACTAGCTTGTTTAGCCAACTGTTTTCCCATCTTGTCCTTGCTTATGTGTAGTTTATCTAAAGCACCATTTAGCTTATTCGTTACTGACTGATTCTTGTGCGTAATGTGAGCTTAACATTAGTCTTATGGGTGTGTTTGTTTGCAATCTGTCATCACAGCAGCTGTAGGTGTTTTTTTTTATTTTGCATTCCATTTTAGCTTGTTTGATCCTTTGTAGCTATTTGGTAAAATTAGATTAATGGTGTTTGTTTTGTGCCGGTCCAAACAACCCCTTAAGTCTTCATTTTAGCATTTGTAACGCAATACCAAACACCCCCTTAAGCCAAACAAGTCCTTATCTGCTGATTTTTGCAAGCTGTTCGCAGCTTAATCTTTTATGCTTTTGAAAGTTTAAGTTTTATTAGAAGTCTTCATTATCTCTATTTTCAGTTGCCAAAAATAAGTAGCCAATAGGTGAAGGAAGTGGGATTCGAACCCACGACCTCCTGCCCAGAATCAGAACCCCCACGCAGCAACCACTCAACCATCTGCTCTAGGGGGTGTTGCTTGTTTTAGTTTTCCTTATTTAAAATTTAACTACTTAGGGCAATTTTAAGCTTTTTAGTCTTTTTTCTTTTTTTTTTACTTATTTACGTGAGCAGTATGCCTTTTTTATTTTTTTTTTTATTTTTTATTTTTTTTTAATTCATTTTAGTCTTAAGTAATTTTGTAATTTTTTCCGAATTTTCTAAAAATTTTAGTATTTTTAGTAATTAATTTAGTTTAAAATAGTTTTTAATTCATAATAATTAATTTAAAAGTCGAAAAAAATATTTCGCTTTTTCCTAAAATTATTTTTGGTCATTTAGAATGTAGGAAAACTGTTTTCACACTCGTAGGACTTTTATTTCACCAATTTTACGTTTTATCTTGCGCTCCAGTAGTAATTTTCGTACATACGATACGTTACGTTTTCATTTTAAGCCACGTTTTTAGATATTTTAAGTTTACGTTTTAGTTAAAATAGTTTATTTAAGATATTTTGTTTTATAAAATCAACAAAAACATCATTTTAAAAATAGTGATAGCGTTTATTTAATATTTTTATCTTTTTAACTTTCTTTAATTTGCATTTAAGCCGTTGTAATTTGTTGGCTTTTTTTTCTGTAGTTATAATCCTATTCAAATCCCTTTTCTGTTCAAATTTCCCGATCACTATACGTTTGATAATCCATTGCATAGCTCGTTGGGACATAACGACCCGGGGAAACACTATACTCCCAGTCTTCATTGCATTTGTGCACGAAATTTTGTTTTAAGTCATTACGGTGGTCATTCACAAGTGACCATTTGTGTGATTAGACTTGCCGGTTCGCACATCGGAGAGCCAGTTGATTAATGAAGTTTCCCACGGCTGCACATCGGCATCGGCTTGTTTGAACATTGGATCAGGAATGAGTTTGTAATTACCATTACCCATGGGTATAACTTGAGATGCTTTGGTGGTAATTCCAATGTTTGAGTAGAAGGCGGTTGAATCATTTGATGAGCTTGTCTCTCCCGGGTTGGTTTTGAACCGATCAAGAATCCTTTTTTCAAACATAGCATGTCTCTCATTCTGAAGAAGGAAGGCATAGAGTTGCTCATAGTTTGTATTCTTCAATCCTTTGGTTAGCTTCACGGAGGTGACAAACTTGTGCCATTCGGGATTCATGTTGTTCACAAATTTAGAGTTCAACTGAATGTTTGGCATGGTCATTCTGATGTTCCTCATGTCATTAACAAGCTTGTGGAATCTCACGTAATACTCATAGACACTCTCATCGGGTTTCATCTTGAAGTGCTCAAATTCATCATAGAGTTGTGATTCTCTGTCTTCCATAGTTAATTGAACCGAGAAAGAAGCATCTTGACATTATCCCACTTGCCTTGACTTCGGTGTTGTGATTGATAAGCTTGTAGATATCCTTTGGAAGACCTTGAAGTACGATGTTAGAAGCCACGATATCGACATCGAATCTCTTTTTCTCCTTATCATTGAGCTCATCATATGTCTTTGGTCTGTCTATTCCATAGATCATTATTCCATCTGCAGCTGTATCAATTAAGTCTCTTGTAGTCTCAATCAGATAAGGTCCTTCATCAATTGATTTGAGAATGTTGACCCCATTTTCCTTTTCAAGACAGTACAATCTGATTCTTTGAGCCCAAGAGTCGTAGTCAGTTTTGTCAAGCATGGGTGGACGGGTATCTGAAACAGCTGCTTGAACATCCTCGGCAATAGTGGAGATGAGTGTAGGTATGTTGGTAGACATGTTTAAAGATTACACGGGATTTTATAACTCAATGATTAAACCGGGAAATAGATTCTCTCACGGGATTTTACTAAATCAAGAGAAAACCGTATTACACACAAGATTCAACCAAGTCGCTAAGATTCCTTGAACCAAGTTGCTAAGTAATTTGAAGACAAGTTGCTAAGTTTCCAAATGCTTACAATTTTGACAGCAAGTAGCTATGCACCAAGTCGCTAAGATGTCAAGTCGCTAAATAGCAACTCGCTAAGGACCAAATCGCTACCACCAAGTCGCTAAGAAACTTAAAGAACAAGTCGCTATCAAAATTGAAAGCAAGTCGCTACCTTACCAAGTCGCTACCCATAGTGGAGAATCCACTAAGTGTACTGTTTGTCGGCTTGTCTCAAAAGGCAAGTCGCTACGACCAAATCGCTACCAAAACACACTACAACTCGCTACCTTTCACTGAATCAAGTCGCTACCAAGAAATTCACTCCGTGAGCCAAGTCGCTACCAAGAAAAACTTAAAAAAAAACACTTTTCAATCCAAAACAAGCTCAACCCACGGTGATTCAAGCTTACCAAATCAAAACCCAAGCACATACAATGATCCTAAACACAAAAGTACACCCAAAATTCGAACTTTAACACAAAAAGTGAACCAAATGATGCAAAAACCACTAAACTTTTTCAAACTCAAAAACCATCTAAGAACCACTAGAAATCCAAAGATGTGTAAGAGATGATCTAACCATGGCTCTCGATACCATTTGTAACATATTGGATTTCACATACACATCAAACCATAAACAAAGGTGGCGTACAAGATGAGTTTTAGAGAAAGAAAGTTAGAGGTTTGGGAACTTTAGTGAGAGAAAGAAAAATCTTATTATGAGCTCCAACTCTCTACCTTGGGAGGTAGAGAGTATTTATAGTGTTACAATAAAACGACACCTGACGGGCTGTGGATCAGGCATACAGTAGGTAAAGACCTGTCTGTCCTCCACGGTGTTACAAAACTAAATACTATTTAACATTAAATAACTACGACTACGAGCTTTCTAACGATTACATATACTTGAGGTGACCGACACTTTAACTACTGGATTTTTTAAATCCTAACATATTCTAAATCCAACAATAACCCTAAATGTATTAGTAAAAATAACATTTTGTTAACTTAAATCTTAAAAAAGTATATAAAATTTTTTGGTTGACATTTAAAATACGGACAAAGGAAGTACATGTTTTAGTTTTCATTTTCTAAAATAAAATTCTCTAGTATTGAAATCAAACAATACTTATTTTTATAAAAAGTGAATTACTTTTTTAAACAATTATGTAAGAGAAACAATATCTCATAAACAGTAGTTTTGGAGTACGATGTAGGTAATTCTTATATGAATCAAATTTAGTTCATATTTGTGTTTATGTATGTTATAACATCGTGCATACACAAAGTTTTAGTATAAACGTTAATTTAAACTCATAACAACATTATAAACATTATTTTGTTCAATAAAAATTGAAGTCCATGCATGTCTCGTGTATTTATTTGTAATCTTAATAAACTGTGCTTTAGGTTGATATTTTTGGCAAGTATGTAGTATTATTTAATAATAATAATAATAATAATAATAATAATAATAATAATAATAATATAAAGAGTTGTTTCATATAAAAATAATAATAATAATAATAATAATAATAATAATAATAATAATAATAATAATAATAGGATTAGCTTCGCTATAGCTAGAGGAGTGGGGGCCCATTTAGTATCTCGTCTCCCTACTAATTTCTTGTAAATCTTATAATTTTCTAATAAAGTGATGTTTTAACAAAATAATAATAATAATAATAATAATAATAATAATAATAATAATAACAATAAAAATAATAATAATAATAACAGTTTTTTTAAGTGTAAACTACATGAGGTATTTGTTAAGTGTTAGGATTTAGAAAATCCATAGTGAAGAGTCGGTCACCCCAAATATAATCTAGCATAAGTTAGCTCGTAGACATATCGTTACTTACGTCATTTAGTAGTTAATTAGTTAGTTATTAGCTTAGTTATTAGTTTAGAGTAACACCGTGGAGGAAGGACGGGTCTTTACCCACTGTATGCCTGATCCACAGTCCGACAGGAGGACGTATTAGTTGTAACTATAAATACCCTTTCCATCCTTTCAAGGGGTGGAGCTTCTAATCTAACCTTGCATTTTTTGTTTTATCTCTCTCTCTCTCTCTCTAGAACTCCCTCTCTACTCTCTTCATCTCTCTAAACATGGCACTCTTGTTTCATCATAATCCTAGACCACCCGAATCATCAAACAACATAATATGTATGATCCTACAATTGGCATCAGAGCCTAGGTTTTGTTGTTTTTGATGATTCGTATGGTTTTTGAAGTAGTTATGTATGCGATTTGCTTGGTTATTGTATGCGGTTTGTGTAGTTTTGTATGAGGTTTGATGTGGTCTTGATGTTGCGAGTTGTTTGGTTGATGATCTTGGTATTTAGAAGCTTTGTTGTTGATGTTTGGTTGAATCGTGTTGTTGTTTGATGTGTTGTTAAATGTGGTTTGTTGTTGCTGCTGGTTTTAAGTTGGTTATCAAAACTGCTGGTTTTTAAATGGACGTTAGAAGCAGTTCTTATATTTATTAATCTGATTGTTTAAGCTGTTTTGAAACTGGTTTTAGCTTGTTCTTCATTGAGGTTTGTGTTAAAGATGCTAGGTCTTCAATGCGGTTGTATTAAAATGTCCAGATTCTAAGTATAAAATGCGTTTTGTTCAAAATGGGTATGCGGTTTGATGACTTCTGATTATGCGGTTTGACAGTTCAAAAAGTGCGTTTTGACGCCTTTTACATATGCGGTTTGATCCAAAAGAACTATGCGGTTTTTCTTTAAAAATTGTCCAGATTCGATGTACCGAAAGAGATTTGTCTCTATACGGTTTTGTATTCATGCGGTTTGATCAGCTGTAGTATGCGGTTTGAATTGTAAAAGTCAATTGCGGTTTGTTGACTGAGACTGGATAACATGGGATGCGTTTTGACCCATCTCTGACCGGTCAACTGCGGTTTAAGACTGGTCAACAGCGTTTTGGTTCTAAGTTATCAAATCATGCGGTTTGTAACAATAAAAGATGAAGCGTTTTGACAACCTTGATGCGAGTTCACTAAAAGTTAAAGGCAATTCTTGCGTTTTGTTGACCACCATAACCTAATACCAATACTCATTCACTTCAGGTTTCAAAACCATCATATGTCCTTGCAACAAAAACAACTCAAGAAATAAAATGAATACGATAAGAGAAGAAGAACATCATATCCATATTCTGATTACTACAGCCAACACATAATCCAAAATCAAATCCTATCACCATCGACTACTACAACAACTTTAATCCCATATCCACCAAACCTCAAGACACGACTTTCACAAGAAATTGAAAAATAAGTAGAAGATCTCAGATCGAATTCGTGTCTCAATGGTACACATCAAGACCATCATGGGTCTATTCACATGAATTACTCTCAACACTGATCTATTGTCCGAATATTTTTTTGAAAAAGAAGATAATAATGGTATTATTTCTTTTGTCAAAAAATTCGTTCTAAGCTAATTCAAGACTCAACACTTGACTCGAATCATTCGTATAACGAAATGTAAATGACAATCGATCTCAGATTTTTGTAGGTTAAAAATATTTCTATGGCCTTTTTCAATTCCATACCATCACAAAGGACTATCATCACATATCCTTTCGAAGACTAAGCTTCATATTATTTTCGAATACATAAATAATTCGTGTTATAACAATTGTGTTATAAACGATTATTTGATTCGTTCATATGCTAAAGAATACAAATCGAAAATGAATACATCAAAAATCAAATCAGTGAGTGTCCATGAACAATACCTACCCATGATTGTTTTTAATGACCGTGAAGCCATGTACTTACCTCGTGCCATCCCTGTGGCAATATCATAAGATATGGTTTTTCTATTCATAAGAGCAACAATTAAATATGTGAGTGGTGATGTAAAACGTGCATTTAAGGTATGTTATGGCTGATTTGAGTGAGTAAGATTCGATCAAAAGTCCTTTGATATGTTCTGTGGTAGGTAATTTTTGGTTAATACGTTTTGTGAGAAGGTGGGAGGCGGATTATAAGAGAAATGTTAGGGATTATGTGTGAGCATCTTGTGTTTTATACACGAGAAATTAGGGAGGCATTTGATTTGAATCCTATGTAAAATATGGGCCGAACCTTTGACAATTAGACTTGGGCTTTTGTTAAATTTCATGATTTGGATAATCTAAGCAGTGGGTCGACGTATAATCTAAGTATTAAGCAGTGGTTTTCATGATTTGGACAAATTAGACTTGGGTTTCATTCGTATTAAGTAGTGGGCTGGGGTGAGAATCTAAGTATTTGAAGATCTAATATAATGCGTTTAGTGATTGATATACAATTTCGTTTGAACATTGGGCCATGGAGTTTATGTAACAAAAGGTTGGAAGATTGAGTGGATTCATTGTATGTGTTGAGAGTTGGACCGTGTGTGACTTGTAATTGGATCAATTGTTTAGTTTTGAAAATGGGCTTGGATCGTGATTAAGTATGTTGGGTGATGACTTGGATTTTTATGTTGGACAAATGGGCTTCTCAAAATTAGATCGTATATATGAGCTTTGTGTTATGTGATTTGATGAAGAGATTTGACAATGAGTTTTGATTATTCAAAGAGACTTGATGAGATTTGATGATGCGATTCGTTGTATTATGCGATTTGATACCTTGGTTTATACATTTTCACGGAGGATACTATTTCAAGGCTTGAATTGATATTTGAACAAGGTTGACTACAGGGTTGTTGTTTGGTATTTCTTATTTGGATTTGAAGTGAGGTTTTCCGGACGCGTTTACTTATTTCGTCTTCTTTCTTTCTACCCTTCCGCGAAGATGACTTGTTTGGGCATTTATAGAGTGTGATAAAGAATTGGCTATCTAGTTACCTTTGTGATTCTTTCTAGCTTAACCCCACAACGTAGCTATCACTTCGGTGTCTCACACTGTTGAGGATTCGTCAAGAGGTTTTGTACATTGGGTACACCGTTTCTTTTTTACAAGAATTAGTACAAGTTTAAGTAACAAATCTGGGGAACTCTACTTCAAGATCAAGTTTGGATATCGGGTTTATTTCTCCAAGTGGTTATAGCAACTGCCAATAGAATACGTGAATGATATGTTTACCAAAGGGTTCAATGGTTAAGATGAGTTCAGCAATTCTCATGGGATATTTAACGCCACATAATGTCAATGATACTTCACAGTCTAAGCAAAATCTTTCAAGAATCTTCAATGCCACTCATGATTTTTCAAGATGTTTGCTTATGACAAGAACTTTTCGCGCAGATGATCGTACACGTTAATGATGCTTCCGAAAGTTCAAAACCATCATGGGGGAGAAACGTGTACTTTGATGAATTACGGTCAACCTCAGGGGGAAGTAGTGTATACTACTCGACTTAGTATGGTTTGTGAAGTTGTCTACTATAACAACCCGTAAAATTTCGGATTATTATAATAATATTTATTACGTCATAAAATGCAAATCGGTTATTTTCTGACAGATGTCAATATTTAGATTTAAAAACGAGAGGTCATCTCGTTTCTTTAAAAATAAGACACCGCAGCATCGATACTTTTCCACTATATCTCAGTATAATAAATGTGAAATTTATTATTGTCCAAGTTAAAATTTAAGCATACATAAGCTTAATTCATTGTTTCAAGAAGTTATTCCGTATACTGCAGCGCAGTAGCATACAAGACTAAAAATAAATAATGAGATAAGTGAAATATATACATTTTATCATTCAATGATAATTTACGGAAGAAAACGAGATGTTATCTCGTGAATTTAGGAAGTCACGGCACCGCACGCATACCGACTCCAAATTAGTAACGGCAAACAGTTATAATCCAATTTCAACGTAAAAAGAATGTCATATTATTACATTTAAGAAACCGTTTCCGAAAATATAATTTCTATGTTTCTCGGGTACCGGGAAGGTTCGTTTACTTGAAGATTCGACAAAACACGGGGTACCGTTTATACAGTATTAACAATAAAAACAAAAATACAAAACACTACCCTTAGCCGCCCACTTATTTACTTCTTTTTTTCTTTTTTCTTCGACTTTCCCTTTCTCGCTTCTATCCAAAACCAGGAAACCAAAAAGTTCCATGTTATCTTTCCTCTCCAATCTTCAACCATGATCCATCACTTCAATCGCAGCCTATGCACCCTAGGAAAAGTCACAAGCACATGTTGGTAAAGGTGGATGAAAAGGACTAAAGCTAGAAATAGATCCCCTATCACTCGAGACCAAGAAGATGTAGAGTCAAACTTCCTTGTAATCCTCCATTTATGGTCACAAGTTTCTCTCAGATTCAACATATCTTCACACCAAATCCATGTAAAAAGAAAAATTAGGGTTCATATTGAATCAAAGGGTAATTCTAAATTAAGTTGGGAGTTTGGTAATTCAAGGTATGAGGATGGTAGCTCAAGTCTCAAATTTGTTCCGGTTCATCTTCAATCTTTCCAATCAAACCTTATGTGATGTTCGGTTTCAATCTTCCCCGACCCACTAAATTTATTGTAAGGATATTCTATTGATATCTTGTTAAGTTGTAATCCCATTTATTCGAATTCTGAACATGTTTTAATTCGAATGTTAATTATGAACTTGAGGTCATATTATTGAAGGTTAAAATATAAAAAGGGTTGTAGCTTGTTAATGTTACTGTTGTTGTTGTTGCGTGTGGTAAAAAGAGAAAGAAAAGGAAAACCTGAAACTATGCATTCGACTTAATTGGTAATCGGCTTATTATGGGTTATTGGCTTAATTTCTAGCTTATTCGATTAGGGTGTTCTAACTCATCTCCCTGGCTTAGCTTGTCTCACTTACCTATGTTGTTCGGTTACATCCTTGCTTATGGCTTTGGCTTGTTCATGGTTAAGTATTGAGATGTGTCTCGAGTATGAACATGCCCACTCGAAGGGCAATTGTCTTGATTGCCATTGGTTCAGGTCGTACCCAAGATAAATCTTCAATAATCTTGAATCGGGTAAGAAACCCTATGGGTCTCAAATTCAGATTTATTTTCGGGTCATTTTCTTGTATCTGTAGTGTTTATTCCTGTGCAAACCAGGCCACCCTTAGGACCGTAAGGGTGTAGTTTAGATTAGGGCACTCGCTCAAGACGGGTCATACCCGGCTAACCGCAGGTCGAAACCTCAGGTTGCTCCTGAGTAGTGTTGGTCGATTCTTGTTCGCGTCTTTAGGTACATTTTGGATTACTTAAGCTATCGCCCGGGTTGCTTGTTTTAACCTTAATCTATTTTCGAGTCAAATAAACATGTACCAGGTTGTTGGTTTGAAATCATAGCATACCCACTTAGAGTTGTTTTCAAACTATTAGTGTGCATTTGGGTTTGCCATTTGTGTCGCGGTTTTCCTCTTCGAGTCACACTATAGTTACTATCTGAGTTCAAGCAGCCAAACATAAGGGATGCGCTCGGTTAGTGTCGTAGTCACAAGCTCGAAAAGTTTGTTTGGTTAGAATTCTAGCGTCAAAACTGCTCACAAAAGCTATGGGAATGATGATTTTGAAATTCAGTTGCAAAATATGTCCAGGTTTAATAAGTGTGTGTATATAACCGGGCCACAACCCTCTGATCCATATATGTACATTTAATAGTGACATGAAAGGGTATACATATATGTACACTTAATAAATACACACACACACACAAGACAGATATATATATATATATATATATATATATATATATATATATATATATATATATATATATATATATATATATATATATCTACTTGTAAATATTCATTGGAATAGCTTATATCTTATAATATATGTAATTACTTTTCGTACATCGTCATTCAGTTATCATCAAACCGAAGTCTTGTTCATCCTTGATATCTTTTTCTGCGTGTACCCTTCCAAGTATTATCATTTGGTCATCATTAAACCAAAGTCGAAATTCCTTCCTTGAGATTCCTTCCATGTCATCCTTCCTAAGCCGGAATCCACCCAAATCTTTGTAAATTGTTCTAAAATAAATGATGCCACATAAGCAACAACAACAAAATAAACATTTAAAAACTTATAAAGTTAGTTAAACTTTATCGAGTCTTAAACATGAGTAAAGACTAACTTGCCGTATTAATTAGGTTGCGTGTCGGAGCCGTGCACTATCACTTCTTGATTTAATTCCCTTTAGATTTCTAATTGCCAAGGTGAGTTTCATAGCCCCTACTTTTAAACTGTTTTATACTTGTTTTGGGGGAAGATACATGCTCATTTACTTAAATGATTTTAATGGTGCATTTCCATGCATACTATGCTTTATGATTGATATGTTTAAAGATACATCACACATTGATGTTTTATGGACTATACCATGATGTTTGACTTAGAATATTACGCAGCTTAGCCTAAGTCCTTAGATCCAACATTGCCCTTTTCATGAACCGTCAATTCCTGCTGGGAAGCGCGAATGTTATAAATAGATCTATTGGGGGTGACTCCCCTGTTTGGTTGGCCCCGCATGGGTCAAGGCGAAACATATAGCATGTCGGAATCAAGTGTATTAGGATAAACACTCGCCATGGGCCCTAATTGATGACTACATATTGCATACAGAAACTGTCATAGCTTCGGTTGCATGAACTTAGTCTTTGGCGTAATAGATTTATAATATATGGCATTATATTCGTTGTAATGTGCATATACCCTGCTTATGGTCCACTAATGAAATTCTTTTATGAAATGTAATCAAAAATTTTATGACATTATGCAAGACGTAATGGTCATCAAAACCAAATGAGAAATGATATATTGAAGTGCCTTTTAATTAAACCTATGAACTCACTAGCGTAAGCTGACCTTTTTTAGCATGTATCTTCAAGTTTTGAAGTGATAGCTTATCTTTGGAGGCGCAAGGCAAAGGCATGGCATGGTCATAGATGACTCTGATTTATGTAATTGGGACCACATTTTGATAATGGGCCATTTTCCGCACCAAATCAATAATGTAAACATTGTTTTTAAGAAATGAATAAAAGTTTATTTATGAAAATCAGTTGTTCTATGCTTATGTTGTGCTATCAATTTAGTAGCACCCCAATACTTGTTTGCTCCCGCTGAGCCATTTTGGGGGTGTTACATATTGGTATCAGATCCTAGGTTATAGAGAACTGGGTATTTTTAAAACCTAGACTATAACCACTTTTACAAAAACTTAACCCTATGACCGACACGTGCCTGCCTGCCGAGCTGATGCCTCACTTATGATCCTGCTGAGATCATACTTGACAAGATACATGTTTTATCGCTGCTCACCTAGTTTTATTATAGATTATAATTATCTTCCCTATACGTATACCTACGTATCACAGCACTGCACCTTTTCCTCACATAAATGGAATAATTGTTCTAGTCTTCAAGACAACTTTTAAAAGTATTGGGACATATTACTAGCGTAACTAAGCTAAATATTTCAAAATTCATTGAACCTCGGTTGAATATAGATTGATCACCTATATTCAACCAGGGACAGTGGGACATATCCTGATCACCTATGTCCGACTCAGAGGTGAATTTTGCAATACTTAGGATAGTTATAATAGCCTTATGTCCAGTGAAATTTGATTAATGTTAATATTTTAATAAACATGTAACAAGCCATTCACTGGCATTCCCTAATCATAAGCCACTCACTGGCATTCCCTAATCACAAGCCACTCACTGGCATTCCCTAATCATAAGCCACTCACTAGCATTCCCTAATGCAAAGCCACTCACTGGCATTCCCTAATCACAAGCCATTCACTGGCATTCCCTAATCATAAGCCACTCACTGGCATTCCCTAATCACAAGCCACTCACTGGCATTCCTAAATCACAAGCCACTCACTGGCATTCCTTAGTCACAAGCCACTCACCGGCATTCCTTAATCGTAAGCCACTCACTGGCGTCACATTATTATTTCCCTATATAGAATATTTCCATGTCACAATCGGGTTATGTTATAGTCACTCCTACCCCAAACCTTGCATTCCGTGGACGAATCAAACCATTATATGAACAACCTTCCATAGCACCTATGAGAAAGATTCTATAGTGGGAATAGGCAACAAAAAGAACAATAAACCTTTGGCAAAATCTAGAACGGCATGATAAAGGACCTATAATCCCACAGAAACTTGAAAACTTTACGCCCTACCCTGAGCATTAAATACCTAAAAGCTCCACCTACCACTTAAGAATAACAGTGCCTACCTTGTTACCCTCCTACAAACGAAATAAAAGAGTTGTCATACAAACTATTTCCGATTATCCCTCAAACCATTATAATCAAAATACTTCATGAACCACTCCATGAATTATTATACAAACCAAATTACCACCCTACCATTTCACCATAAAGTAAACTCAATTTCACTACTACCTCACAAAAATAAAGTGTTTCTTAATACTTTGAAAAGTACTCTACAACCACTTTATTAGTTACTTACTTCCTTGAAGAGTGTTTTAAGCTAATACCTCATAAACAGAAATAACCAATGTTCTCCTTGGTAACTAAGCCTAACCTAGGGATGTATCCCACACCTCTGCCTAAAACCATAGAAAACAATGAGGTTCACCAACCATTAAACCTCTAACCCTACCCAACTTAGACAACTAAACCTTACTCGTATCTATGGGTAGATGTTATATCCTGCTACACATCCTTGCTACAATATAGTTTCCAAATTGGAGGATTCCCCTTTAAAATCCAAAAATAATACTTTCCAAACCCCTCGTTAAAATGAGACAAGATCTTTGTGAAACACTAAAAGTTTCGAAAAACTTCCCTATACACCCCATAATTAAGAACCGGTTTTACAATCTTTTGAAAATGTGTCATTTTTACACATTATCGATTTTGAAATCTGGTCTTAGTCAAACTTGTATAAACATTTAGTCGAAAGAGAAAACAAATGTTTCTTCATCCCTTAAGAATCAACCCATATACTTTAGAATCATGAAACGCCAGAAATGGGTACGTTTTGATAAGACCTTGAGAAGTTAGAGGTACCCACACTAACAAAATAGTGAAACCTCATAACATCAAGAATTACAACTTTCACCCAATGAATCTACCTCAGAAAAATCATAGCACCTCAGATAGAGGATGTGATACTGGCAGAACACTTAGGAAACCATACAAAGGGAAACCCTAGAACAACCTAGGGAAAACTCAAAACTTGTTCCGAATATCATCACCTCGTTCCTGACACCCTATCGGGTAACGTAAACTGAGATCCGGGACGGATCTCCTGTAAGGTGGGTAGACTATAACAACCCGTAAAATTTCGGATTATTATAATAATATTTATTACTTCAGAAAATGCAAATCGGTTATTTTCTGATAAATGTCAATATTTAGATTTTAAAACGAGAGGTCATCTCTTTTCTTTAAAAATAAGACACTGCAAGCACGATACTTGTCCACTAAGTATCTGTATAATAAATATGAAATTTATTATTGTCCAAGTTAAAATTTAAGCATACATAAGCTTAATCCATTGTTTTGAGAAGTTATTCCCCATCTTTGCAGCGCAGTAGCATACGAGACTAAAAATAAATAATGAGATAAGTGAAATATATACATTTTATCATTCAATGATAATTTACGGAAGAAAATGAGATGTTATCTCGTGAATTTAGGAAGTCACGGCACCGCACGCATACCGACACCAAATTAGTAACGGCAAACAGTTATAATCCAATTTCAAAGGAAAAAGAATGTCATATTATTACATTTAAGAAACCGTTTCCGAAAATATAATTTCTATGTTTCTCGGGTACCGGGAAGGTACATTTACTTGAGGATTCGACAAAACACGGGGTACCGTTTATACAGTATTAACAATAAAAACAAAAATACAAAACACTACCCTTAGCCGCCCACTTATTTACTTCTTTTTCTTTTCTTCTTCACCTTTCCCTTCTCTCGCTTCTATCCAAAACCAGGAAACCAAAAAGTTCCATGTTCCCTTTCCTCTCCAATCTTCAACCATGATCCATCACTTCAATCGCAGCCTATGCACCCTAGGAAAAGTCACAAGCACATGTTGGTAAAGGTGGAAGAAAAGGACTAAATCCAGAAATAGATCCCCTATCACTCGAGACCAAGAAGATGTAGAGTCAAACTTCCTTGTAATCCTCCATTTATGGTCACAAGTTTCTCTCAGATTCAACATATCTTCACACCAAATCCATGTAAAAAGAAAAATTAGGGTTCATATTGAATCAAGGGGTATTCTAAATTAAGTTGGGGGTTTGGTAATTCAAGGTATGAGGATGGTAGCTCAAGTCTCAAATTTGTTCCGGTTCATCTTCAATCGTTCCAATCAAAGCTTATGTGATGTTCGGTTTCAATCTTCCCCGACCCACGAAATTTAATGTAAGGATATTCTATTGATATCTTGTTAAGTTGTAATCCCATTTATTCGAATTCTGAACATGTTTTAATTCAAATGTTAATTATGAACTTGAGGTCATATTATTGAAGGTTAAAATATAAAAAGGGTTGTAGCTTGTTAATGTTCTTGTTGTTGTTGTTAAGCGTGTGGTAAAAGAAAAGAAAAGGAAAACCTGAAACTACGCATTCGACTTAATTGGTAATCGGCTTATTATGGGTTCTCGGCTTAATTTCTAGCTTATTCGATTAGGGTGTTCTAACTCATCTCCCTGGCTTAGCTTGTCTCACTTACCTATGTTGTTCAGTTACATCCTTGCTTATGGCTTTGGCTTGTTCATGGTTAAGTATTGAGATGTGTCTCGACTAAGAACATGCCCACTCGAAGGGCAATTATCTTGCTTGCCATTGGTTCAGGTCGTACCCAAGATAAGTCTTCAATAATCTTGAATCAGGGTAAGAAACCCTATGGGTCTCAAATTCGGATTTATTTTCGGGTCATTTTCTTGTATCTGTAGTGTTTATTCCTGTTCAAACCAGGCCATCCACAGGACCGTAAGGGTGTGGTCTAGATTAGGTCACTCGCTCAAGACGGGTCATACCCGGCTGACCGCAGGTCGAAACCTCAGGTTGCTCTTGAGTAGTGTTGGTTGATTCTTGTTCGCGTCTTTAGGTATGTTTTGGATTACTTAAGCTATCGCCCGGGTTGCTTGTTTTAACCTTAATCTATTTTCGAGTCAAATAAACATGTACCAGGTTGTTGGTTTGAAATCACAGCATACCCACTTAGAGTTGTTTTCAAACTATTAGTGTGCATTTGGGTTTGCCATTTGTGTCGTGGTTGTCCTCTTCGAGTGACACTATAGTTACTATACGCGAGTTCAAGCAGCCAAACATAAGGGAAGCGCTCGGTTAGTGTCGTAGTCACAAGCTCAAAAAGTTTGTTTGGTTAGAATTCTAGCGTCAAAACTGCTCACAAAAGCTATGGGAATGATGATTTTGAAACTCATTGCAAAATATGTCCCAGGTTTAATAAGTGTGTGTATAATCGGGCCATAGCCCTCTGATCCATCAAGATATATTGGGCCTCAACCCACTCCAAATTTAAAGGGTGCTTTTAGCTTTTGAATGTAAACAAAGTCTTAACCAAATATTCAGATAAGAGTATGTGTATTGGGCTGAAGCCCATCTATCGCAAGGGTCCTTTTGGTTTCTGTCAGCCCACCATGGGAAAAATTAAGTTGTGCATAGTCTCGGGAGCCCTCGATTCTAATTCCATACCTTTCAATATATTTTCCATTTCGTATCGGTTCATCATGCGTGGCATAACCATGCACACGACTTACCCTAATCACACGACTCGTTGATTTATACTCGCTCGTGAACCACGAATGACGACACGTCTAGTGTCGCATCATTAATATTTTTAAGAATTCAAGCCACAAACCAATTAGCGAAAATGTAAACAATACAAACTGAAAAGCATGTTACTTAAAATAAGTTTATGAGTACTTATAACTTAAATGTAAATTTTTACATCTCAATTTATTAATAACACAAGCTTGCACATGTATATATATATATATATATATATATATATATATACGTACAATTATTAACTCGGATATTAAAACTCGATAAATTTGTTATGAAACGTTTGACATTAGTCACCATGAGCAAGTATACACTCGGGTCATGGCAAATTTTTGACAAACATATCTATTGTAACATACCATACTCTCACAATAAAAATAAAATGTTATACCTAACACGAGATTTTCTAAATGAAAATTTGTACTTAAACTAAGTTAGTGCTTAAAAATCCTTTTTAAACTAAATACATTTATTTTGATAGATATTAATGACATGAAAGGGTATACATATATGTACACTTAATAAATACACACACACACATATATATATATATATATATATATATATATATATATATATATATATATATATATATATATATATATATATATATATATATATATATATATATATATATATATATATATATCTACTTGTAAATATTCATTGGAATAGCTTATATCTTATAATATATGTAATTACTTTTAGGCATCGTCATTCAGTTATCATCAAACCGAAGTCTTGTTCATCCTTGATATCTTTTTCTGCGTGTACCCTTCCAAGTATTATCATTTGGTCATCATTAAACCAAAGTCGAAATTCCTTCCTTGAGATTCCTTCCATGTCATCCTTCCTAAGCCGGAATCCACCCAAATCTTTGTAAATTGTTCTAAAATAAATGATGCCACATAAGCAACAACAATAAAACAAACATTTAAAAACTTATAAAGTTAGTTAAACTTTATCGAGTCTTAAACATGAGTAAAGACTAAATTGCCGTATTAATTAGGTTGCGTGTCGGAGCCGTGCACTATCACTTCTTGATTTAATTCCCTTTAGACTTTTAATTGCCAAGGTGAGTTTCATAGCCCCTACTTTTAAACTGTTTTATACTTGTTTTGGGGGAAGATACATGCTCATTTACATAAATGATTTTAATGGTGCATTTCCATGCATACTATGCTTTATGATTGATATGTTTAAAGATACATCACACATTGATGTTTTATGGACCATACCATGATGTTTGACTTATAATATTGCGCAGCTTAGCCTAAGTCCTTAGATCCCACATTGCCCTTTTCATGAACCGTCAATTCCTGCTGGGAAGCGCGAATGTTATAAATAGATCTATTGGGGGTGACTCCCCTGTTCGGTTGGCCTCGCATGGGTCAAGGCGAAACATATAGCATGTCGGAATCGAGTGTATTAGGATAAACACTGCGCCATGGGCCTAATTGTATGACTACATATTGCATACGAACCGTAGCCGGTTGCATGAACTTAGTCTTTGGCGTAATAGATTTATAATATATGGCATTATATTCGTTGTAATATGCATATACCCTGCTTATGGTCTACTAATGAAATTCTTTTATGAAATGTAATCATAAATTTTATGACATTATGCAAGACGTAATGGTCATCAAAACCAAATGAGAAATGATATATTGAAGTGCCTTTTAATTAAACCTATGAACTCACCAGCGTAAAAGTGACCTTTAGCATGTACCTTGAGGGTTTTGAAGTGATATCTTATCTTTGGAGGCGCAAGGCAAAGGCATGGCATGGTCATAGATGACTCTGATTTATGTAATTGGGACCACATTTTGATAATGGGCCATTTTCCGCACCAAATCAATAATGTAAACATTGTTTTTAAGAAATGAATAAAAGTGTATTTATGAAAATCAGTTGTTCTATGCTTATGTTGTGCTACACCCCAATACTTGTTTGCTCCCGCTGAGCCATTTCGGGGGTGTTACATCTACATATAGGTAAAGAATTGTTGATGATATTGTTGAGGATGGAGAAGAATCGTTGATGAACCACTGCATGTTCCTCTAAAACAGATATTCATCGAAACCAAAGTTGTCATAAGACATTCAAGCTGACATTGTTTACGGTTTAGTCTTGATTTTGTAAAATCCCGCGAAAGTATCTATTTCTCGGTTTAAATCATAGATTTGTAAAATCCCGTAACAATGGAAATGTAAAACCCTAAAAATATAAACGCATAATAAGACTATTTTACCCTTGAAATCAAAAATATAAAATACGTAAAATATAATAACATTCATTTAACGAAACTAAAAACCTAACTTATATTTTATTTGAAAAACCTAACGTGTATATAAATTAACGACATTGGTACGACAAAAGAATATAAGTCACGCAACATAAGTTTGGGCCTCGTTTTCTTTTGTTTGTGATCCGATCGGTAGCCAACCTTCATGTTGAGCCGAGAGCCCACTTGGGCCGTGTGTTTGTGTTGTTGGTTGGACCCAAGCGAAGCCCACACCCCTCAGAAGCCCTAGAACCAAATTTGTACAACTATAAATACAACACCTTAACACAATTTGGAAACCCTAGTTTTGCCTCTTTTCTTTTTCTTCTCTATTCGGCCGAGCACCAACCCCCTTGGTGTCGCGAGTTTGTTTCCAACGTGAGCAAGGCTAAGGTATAACCAAGTCTTCCTCGTCTCATTTGATACACATAACGTTAATAATATGTTGTAATATGTCATGTTTGAATCGGGCCTTGTGTTTGTCGAACCGTATGAAATCGAATCACATATATATAAATGTTATCATGCCTAATAAATTCGAAACCCTAATTGGAATGGAACCCTAAGTGTAATTAATGGTCTAAACATGTGATTATAATGGTTTTAATAAACCCTAAAACTGGACAGCATCATATGTCGAATTTGTGTGTGTTATAGATCCAATTTTATAAGTGAAATAATCTGGGTTTTTGTGGGAAAAGTTTATTTTATGTCTTAGTTAAGTTTTCCAAGTGGTTTGGTGAATTTAGGTTGTCTAGGTCGTATTTTTGAATTTTACAAGATCAAGTGTCAAAGCTGAGAAACGAGTCGAAATTATGTTGGATTCATCTAGGTGTTATCTGATGATACCTACATATTTTTGGGTGATTCTTGAGTCTAAATTGTAGTACTTTGAAATAGCTTTCTGGAAATATAAGTCTTGTGTTATTTTCAAACCTGGAAGTATGATTTTTATATTTTTGAAGTTAGGGTGTCTGAATCTGAATTGTTGAGTTGAAATTTATAATGTAGTAAATGATTTTTAGTATTTAATCTATGAGGTTCTGGAACTTTTCCTTAGGTGGATATGATGTTTATATATTGTGTGACACCTGTAGCTTTTGGTTTGATGTGTTGAGTAGGGTGAGTGTGTTTGTTGGGGCCATACTTTTGGTGTGTGTAAATCAGGGTGAGTTCGGACGGTGCTGGACTTATGATTTTCCATAGGCCATTTAGCATGGAAATAGAACCCACCAATTTTTGTAGAGTCTTTTAACTCATATGGGAACCCCTGGGATTTTGCTTGATTTCATTTGAGCTAAGTAAGTAGTTTATAAAAATCGCTAAAGTCTGGTCCGAATATGAGTTAAAGAAACTGAAAGATAAAATATGATATCAATAGGTAACACACTTACAAATGCATAAGAAGCTTATAAAATGAGAATATACTTATAACTCTAAGAATGTTAATGCGATTAATCCGTTATAGCTTTAATGATGCTAATAAGTATTAAACAAATCCTAATCCGTGTAGATTCGTTGAAGGAGACGCGACGTTGTATCTTCGTGTTCGTTCATTCATTTGTTTTTCCCTCATTTGCGTTAAGGTACAGATATTCTGACCTTTTTAGTAAAGGTTTCTCATGATTTCTTTCCGTTGTCATATCTCTTATTTTTATTAGGATTTCCTATGCCATTGCTATGATTCCCTTCTATTTATGTGAATCTCGTTTTGTCGAACCTCTGTATGTTGAATCTTGTCAGTATCGATTTGAACTTAAGATTATGAACTTAGATTATGAACATTTGATTATGAACTTCCGATTATGAATGTATGGTATATGACTTTGATATGAACCTTTGACTTCTGAACATTTGATATGAACCCTTTCGGACTTGTTTGATCCGTTGCTTATCTGAAACTTTTGTTTAGTGAACCATGAAATATCTGATTTGGACTTTATGATATGAAACCTCGATATATATATCTCGTTGAATTTTATGATGAATTATGATCTGTGTCAATTATGACAATCTGTTTGACCTAAGTTAGTTTGACACCCGAGCCAAATATTTCACTAGTCATGGGGTTCCATGTCCAGTATCGGTGATGCACCTCGATATGACTCTAGGGCGATAGAGTGATGTTACTACGCCCCCCTGGATGGTGGAGCATATTTTGTATATGTAGGAAGGTATGGATGCATCCTAGATCGATCGTTATCCGATATGATTTGTCACGGTGAATGATGTCGAGCAATACGCGTCTTCACAAATTCGGGAGCTAGCTACTCCATTTGTTATTGAGGTCTCCCTCATATTATATAAGGTATTCAGGGTCACCCTCCGAATAAGAAAGTTACTGATATGATATGTTACGGGCTCGTGGTAGATAACTAAACACTATCTGTTATTTCGTGTTAGATATTCGTTTATGATTCCGTATTTGTCAATGTTTCCGTTACATATCTGAATTATTATATGTTTAGTGAAGGTATTTATGCTTTGACATGATTATGTGACTACCGTCTACTATGCTAGGATATGTTTCATAGGTTTAAATGTGATTCGCATGTTGCCATATGATTATGTGTTAGTTTATCGTTATGTGAACTCGTTGATCTGTGTGATGACTATGTTGGTGGTAATCAATTGATCTGTATGTTTAGTGTGTATAATCTGTTGATTAATCGGTGAACTTTGCCTATTCGTTAGTGTATCTATCTGCTTATATTTGACCTGCCATGATAAGTTATGATTATACTAAGGTTTGACCTGGGGAAATGATTCAACTTATAATGTCTGAATTGCAAATTTGCTAATTGCTTTGCTATGTCTCTAGTCCATTAATTATAGTTTCCAAGTTGTATTTCCTATTTGTATGTGTGACTGCCATGACTTTGATTGCTATTGATTCCACTATCACGATCACGAGGTAAGTTATTAAATGTGATTACTTGACTTGTGTGAATACCATGCTTTCCTTCTTGTTAACTTTTTACGCTAGTTTTGATATTTCGTTTGGTTTATATGCACTCGAGTTTCTGATTTAGTACATGTCCGGTTATTCTAATGTGTGCATTTGTGTCGCTAATGTGCTATGTGTTTGTTCTTATTTGTTAATTGTTCTCGGTTTTTACGTATTATACGTACTTCCTGAATCCTCAATGATTCAGTATTCTCATTCCGTTGTGATTTCGTTATTTGTATATTTCTTTCGTTTAGTTTTTGTTTTAAGTTATATCATTCACTGGGCTTTGTAAGCTCAGCACTTTTCTTTTCTGCTGGCGGTATTTAGCATTCAAGATGAGCTTATGGGATAGCCGATCAGGTTGAGAGTAGAGGTAACAGCAAGATTTGAAATAGGGATCTTAGATTTATTTTGATTATTAAGTTATTATGTTTTCTTTTGATTATTTTGTAAAGGCTTCCGCTATTGTATATTATTTAAAGTTCTGATATGAAACCGTATTGTGATATCTTTACCCTTGTCGGGTTGAGGTGTTACAGGAAACATCCCGGTGATAGTAAAGTGCATTTCCGGATCTATCTTACGGTTTATTCTTGGTTTTGTAAAATCCCGCGAAAAAAACTATTTCTCGGTTTAAACCATAGAATTGTAAAATCCCGTGATGATGGAACCATCCCGAGAAAGGAAACTGATTCGGATCTTATCGATCTTTGGTGCTACGGTTTCAAATTCGAAGAAGGGATAAAGGGTGTACTTCATGAATTAGATGTGTCTTCGGATTTTCTTCATGGCAGTTTGGTTATTTCAAAGTTTTACGGGGTTATGTGCTTTTGACCATGGTCGGGATGAAACCATTATCATAGTTCATTTAAAACGTCAAAGAAGGCTAGATTTGAGCTTTTAACCAGAAGATGTGACAACGGCGTTAATTCATTATTATTTATTTGGGGTTGAATTGAAATTTCACAGGCGAGTGTACTTAGTATCTGAAGATATCGGGGATGGTTGGATGAAGATTCTTCGAGATCCTTGTTCGAGCTTTTAACATTTTCAAAAACAAATACTTGGAAATCTAGTTATTTTTGGGTGATTTTTCTTTTTCTTTTACCACTTGGGGGAATTGGTCTCTTACCACCACAAAATAACTATCACTTTAAGGAGTTACGTTGTAGTGCTCAGTGTCACATTAAATTGTGGATTTTCAAGAGGTGATGTACGTCTTATACTTGATGGTTGGTTGGATGAAGAGTATAGAGTACTTAGGGATTCAAAGGGGCATGAAATCTTGGCAGCTCTCTTTGTTACATATGTGCAAGTTTAAGTCACGAGTTGAGTTGTTTTACTTGAGGTCAAATTCATCATATTGGGTTTTCTCCATCATTTGTCAAGACAAAGCGACCTCTTGAATGATAATGGGGTTGATAACAAGTTTGCAAGAGAGATTATGAGTTTGAACACAACAGTTCAAGCCTCGTACTCTAAAGAAAAGAAATTAATGCGTTTGGTCGCTTTATCTTTTAAAGAAGAGAAATCTTCTTATGACGTTTGAACACAACAGTTCAAGTCTCGTTCTCTAAAGAAAAGAAAAGTGTATGTTTCAGTGCGCTTTATCTTTTGAAGAAGAGAAATCTTCTTATGACGTTTGAACACAACAGTTCAAGCCTCGTACTCTAAAGGAAAGAAATGTGTATGCTTCAGTGCGCATTATCTTCGGAAGCAGAGAAATCTTCTTATTTATGACCATTCTCATCAACATGCTTCATACTTTTTCCATGCGCTTTCAGTTATCAAGTGAACCGTGACTATCGTTGATAGTTCTCCTATTCCACTTGCTCAATTAATATGGCGATGGCGACATCATTTGCAACCCTTGAGGGGGAGAAGGGTGAAAAGACTACATTTTAAAGATATTCACTTGTTGAATCAAGAATGGAATCTCAGCATGCAATTCTTGAGGGGGAGAAGAAGTGTGATACTTCTGCATGTTGAGTTACATATGAGAATATATGGTCATACGGCTCCAAACTAATGTAAGAACCGAGCTTCTTCTTATCGGGTCACCTTCATCATGTCTTCGATAGAGATGGTGTACAAATGAGTTCCACGGGTTCCCTTTAAAAGTTCAACACCATCTAGTTCTCTATCGAAGCAAGAGTGTTTTCTGAAGGCCACTTCAAGATCTGAGTCACTGAATTGACCAACGAGAGCGATTATGACTAACATATTAACGAAGCAAGAGTGTTCTTCAAAGAGCCGTTGGTTGACATCTTTTCATGGACTGATGATATTAATGACAAAGTGCTTCCAGTTGCGAGGTGGATTTCCTTTATGAACATCTTTCTGTTCTTGTTTGATTGGGAGGGATTTGAGTTAAGGGGAGTTGCTACATGTAAGTTAACGGGAATGCATTTAGTGAGTTGAAGATGTTAACATTCTATTCCCCAAACGGACAAGTATGAAGAAGGTCGAGTCTACAGTCTGCTCTACATTTTATATTGCTTGTTAGAAGACTAAAGACGAGTTGCATTTAACGATCTAAAGACTTCTTCTTATTCCGGGTATTCGTCGAAAAAATTGTCAGTTTAGGGGAGAGCACTAATTGGGGGAGAGTGAAAAATCATATTTAATCCCCAATTAGACTTGCTCATATTCTTCAGCAAGTTAATTCTCACAAGATTTCTAATGGTCTTCTCAAAAGATTTCAAGTATCTGGGCTTATAATATGTTGTTGATTCTGAAGTATCAAAACCAGCAAGGGGGAAGGAGACAAGCATCTAAACGCGAGTAAACTTGATGAACTTAATACTTCTAAGTGATTGAAGATATCCGGAAGACAAATGTCATTATCACAGAGAAACTCAAGGTTTGACTCATGGCGTTTAGTGTTCTTATTCCAACTATGTGGGGAAGAGATGAAGAGTTAGTTTCTAGTGATAAAAGAGGTACACAAGTGTGTGATGATTTTGATGTTATCGCAATCATCGGATAGAGAAGATTGTGTACATTGGGGCCTTCGATTGTTTCACTTGAGAGCTTAATCATGATTCAGATATATAATCACTTATTCGAAGTTGACATCCTTGAGATAATCGATGATTGACTGCTACTTCAATGTTATCGATTATTCTCTCTTTGGGCATTGTTGCTTGGTTCTTGAGCTTCATACACTATCTTGGGGGAGAAAAAGTATACTTGAGGGGTTATTCTTTGGATATCGGACTTAATCTGCTTGCTTTGATGTTATAAGTTTCTCTTTTTTTGGGTATATATGTGTATTGGGTTCGTGAGCTCTATTCTAAGAGTATTTGCATCAATTCAACTACGTGGGGAAGTGGTCTCGTGACACCTTTTTGGTACGGATCGCTTCAGAATTCAGTGGAAACCAAATATGAGAAGATTCACTGTTAGGAATTAGAAATTCCAGGTATTAAAGAGTCGGTCACCTCAAGTATATGTAATCGTTAGAAAGCTCGTAGTCATAGTACTTTTATGTTAAGTAGTATTTAGTTTAGTAACACCGTGGAGGACGGACGGGTCTTTACCCATTGTATGCACGATCCAGACCCGTTGTGTGTCGTTTTATTGTAAGACTATAAATACTCTCTACCTTCCAAGGTAGAGAGTTGGAGCTCATAATAAGAATTTTCTTTCTCTCACTAAAGTTCCCTAAACCTCTAACTTTCTCTCTCTAGAATTCCACTTATCCGCCTACTTTGTGTTATGGTTTGATGTGTATGTGAAATCCAATATCCTACAATTGGTATCAAGAGCCATGGTTAGATCATATCTTACACATCTTTGGATTTCTAGTGGTTTTAGGTGGTTTTTGAGTTTGAAAAAGTTTAGTGGTTTTGCATCATTTGGTTGATTTCTTGTGTTAAAGCTTGGATTTTGTTAGTACTTTTGTGTTTAGAATCATCACAAGTGTTTAGGTTTTCATTTGGTAAGCTTGAATCATCTTGGTTGGGTTGTTTTGGATTGAAAAGTGGTGTTTGTGAAGTTTTCTAGCTAGCGACTTGATCTACGGATAGCTTTTCTTGCTAGCGACTTGCTTTACATTTTGGTAGCGAGTTGCGGTTTGTGGAGTTAGCGACTTAGGCCTAGCGACTTGCCTAGTGAGACAAGCCGACAAGCAGTACAAGTAGTGGAATCTCCACTACGTGTAGCGACTTGGTGGAAGTTAGCGACTTGTACTTTATATTGTTAGCGACTTGGTGTTAGCGAGTTGGTACCTAGCGAGTTGCTATTTAGCGACTTGGTGCTTAGCGAATTCTTTGCCAAAATTTTGTTAGCGACTTGGATTGTAGCGAGTTGTTATATAGCGACTTGGAACTTTAGCGACTTAGCACTTAGCGACTTGGTTCACAATTTTCCTAGCGACTTGAGTGATTTCCTTTAAATACGGTTTTCTCTTGATTCAGTAAAATCCGGTGAAAGAATCTATTTCCCGGTTTAATCATAGAGTTATAAAATCTCGTTTAACTTGTCATCATGTCTACCAACGTTCCTACAATCATCTCCACTTTGCGAGGATGTTCAAGCAAGTGGTTCGAGACACTCGTCCACCCATGCTTGACAGGCTGACTATGACTCTTGGGCTCAACGAATCAGTTATCTTGTCTTGGAAAAGAAAATGGGGTTAACATTCTCAAATCCATTGATGAAGGACCTTAACGAGTTGAAACTACTAGAGATATACTTGATCTGCGAAGATGGAACTTTGATTTACGGAATGGACATACCAAAGATGTATGATGAGCTTGACGATAAGGAGAAAAAGAGATTGATGCGGATATCCGAGCTTCCAACATTATATTGCAAGGTCTACCAAAGGACATCTACAAGCTTATCAATCACAACACCAAGGCAAAAGGCGTATGGGATAATGTCAAGATGCTTCTTTCGGTTCGAGCTAACTATGTTGAAGACCGAGAATCACAGCTGTATGATGAATTTGAGCACTTCAAAATGAAACTAGATGAAAGTGTCTATGAGTACTATGTGAGATTTCATAAGCTGGTGAATGACATGAGGAACATCGAAATGACTATGCCTAACATTCAGTTGAACTCAAAATTTGTAAACAACATGAATCCCGAATGGCACAAATTTGTTACTTCTGTGAAGCTCACTAAAGGATTGAAGAATACTAACTATGAGCAACTCTATGCCTTCCTTCTTGAGAATGAGAGACATGCCATGTTTGAAAAGAGGATTCTTGAACAATTCAAAACAAATCCGGGAGAGACAAGCTCATCAAATGATTCAACCGCCTTCTACTCAAACATTGGGATTACCACTAAAGCTTCACAAGTTATACCCATGGGTGATGGAACTCACAAACTCATTCCGATCCAAAGTTCAAACAAGCGATCTTTGATGCACCGTGGGTAACTTCATTAATCAACTGGCTCTTCTGATTAGTCAAAACATGAATTCTCTCCCACAAACCAACAACAACCTCGAACGACTTCTAACCCACACAATCAAGCTCTTGTCGGAGATGGGAAAATTGTTGTGCAACCAGTTCAGGAAAGACGGTATGATCAAGGAAGAGGAGGAGCTGGTAGAGGTTATGTTGGTATCGAGAATCGAGGAAGAAATGGAAATCAAGGTCAAACTAAGCCGATCAAATGCTATAAGTGTGGTGGTGAGGGACACATTGCAAGGCGCACATCTCCAAAGCGTCCACGAGAATCTGATTACCGGAGATAAGATCTTTGCTTGTACAAGCTCAAGATAATGGTGCTGCGTTGGATGAAGAGGAGTTATTGTTTCTTGCTGAGGGCAATGCCAAGACCTATGATGCGATGTGGATGGCAGCCAATTCAGGAGATAGGTCACAATCATCGAACGCCTTTCAAGTCGTGATTGTGATGCATACGACTCTGATGTGGATGATGGACCTAAGGCACACACAATTTTTATGGCTAGCATTTCTCCAATGGTTTCTCCCAAGGTCTCTTCTTCACCACAAGCTGGCCCATCCAAAGACAAACTCATCTCGGAGGTATTAAAACTATCGATGATCTTGATGTACAAAAGATGCATGACAAAGTACAATCATATGAAACTATTGAATCAAATATTGAAAACATGGGTAATATCAATGTTGTCCCATATGATCAATATGTGAAACAAAGTGAAAGTGAAATTGTATCAAGTGATGCATCTTCTGCGGTCAACAATGACTATGTTTTTGATGAATACCTTGCATGTGCCCCGATGATCTTTGTTATCTCTCTTGAATGCCTATAAAGACCGTGTTGCTATTTATGAACAACGTGCAAAATTTGAGTTGACCACCCGTGGCGGGAAATGGATGACCAACTGCGTACAACTATTAGAAAAAGTAGGTTTAGAGAAGAAGTATTAAAACAAGAGTTAAACTCCTTACAAGAAAAACTTTCAAAAGCTGCTAAGCAAAAACAAGAACTTCAAGAAAATGTTAAAATGCTTAAGCAAGAATTCAATGCTAAGGAATCAAAACTTTTGAATGATTTTTCTAATCTAAAACCTTGAAAAACAAGCTTGAAAATAAGTTGTACGTACAAGGAAACACCATTCAGATTGCTCACATGATCACTAAGCATAGAGTCCTAAGCGATAAGCATAGCATTCCCCTTGTTGAGGAACCAAATCCAGAGGTCATTAAAAAGGCTAGAAATGCTCATAAGGTTCTTTATGATGGCAAGGAAATCCTTAAACCTAGACGAAACCTAGTTGCTTGAGTGCACGAGAGGAAGATAAGAAATTAGATGAAATCACTAGGGAAAAGTTAAACAAGAAACTAGATGATCCAAAATGTAAAGAAAAGAAAGTAATCATCACACCCCATGATTACAAAAGGGAGAATTGGATTGCCTTAAACAAGTTTAAGCCTCAGACATTGTTAACTCCCGAACAAGTGTTCGGGAAAATGGATTTAGATAAGCGAGAAGTTGAAAATATTGTTGAAACCAACCCCCTTTGGAAAATGCCTAGAAGCGTGTGTATCCTCCAAATTCACCAATGCATCTAGTTCCTAGAACAATTGCCACTAAAAGCAAGACCTTAATCAGTCAATATGTTATCTTTCAACTATTTGTTGATTTTGAGAAAACTTGCAAGAAAAGGATCACACCCACCGGTATAAGCGAAGGAGAAAGAGGTCTTGAGCAAACTAAAGAATGTTATTTAACTGAAGTCATGCCTTTCTTTAAACAACTAAAAGATCACTTTGAGAGTCTTAAAAGGGAATGAATTGAGATATTAAAGAAATGGAAAAGGAATTTGATGCTATGATACTTGAGGTTCGTGACTATGAGCGAGCATTAAAATATAATGAGATTGAAAGGAAGAACTTGCATACACTGAATGAGAATATGATTTCGGAATGTATTGCTCAAGATGTGTTTTCCTTTGCTACAACTTGTTCTATTAATGCTTCTCAATTTCATGAATTATCATTTGCCACGAAAGTCTCCCATGATCGTGTCATTGAGCTTGAAAAAACTAATTCTAAATTAGCTGAGAAAATTGAACTGGATGATCACGACAATTTGGTTAAACATTTTTCTAAACTAGAGGTTGAGCATTTTAATTTACAACTAAAATATCAACATCTTAAAGAAAATGTCAAAACTTCAAATATCAAGACATCCTCGGATGCTCCGAGTTTGATGCAGGTTTTCAAATTAACAAACGTGATGAACAGATTCAAGCTCATTGCAACACGATCAGAAAGTTGAAAGCCCAAATCTCTCAATTAAAGGGTCAAAAGAACAATATGACAGGCTCCCAAATGCCTCCTCCTTTAGATTCTCATAATTCTCAAACTTTTCATCTTCAAAACTTAGTTAATGCCTTACAAAAGGAAAACGAGAGTTTTCTAGAAGAAAATGAAAAAGTTAAACGACATTTTAAAGAGTTATATGATTCAATAAAAGTCACCCGTGACCAAAACAACGAAAAAATAACGTCTTTACAAAAGGAAATTGAGAATCGAGAAGTCGGGAAATGGGAAACTACAACTTGTTTTCAATAAGAATGTTGTCTCAAAGTCACCCTTAGATTGCAAATACAACGTGATGATTAAATATATTCCTCCTCATCTTAGGAATAATGAACATGCTTTTCATGACTCCTGTGCTCACCTTAAGGATAGTCTAGAATGTCTCCGTGAGATTGTCGAAGAGGATTTCATTAACAAACCTCTTGATAGTGAAATTAGGTTTGCTTGCCTCCGGGCCAAACGATCTCAAGAGTTGCTAGAATGTGTAATTGCAACATGTCCCAAATCCTTAACCTTAGGTGCAAAAGGCAAAGCTGTGATGCCTTGTTCTATGCCTAGTCCGAGCCTTCAAACCATTCTAGGCCCAGTTCTAAGAAAGTATACATCAATGTGTCGTCTAGTAATACTGAGATCCTTGCACGCGTCTAGTTGGGAATGCAAAAAGTAGATCAACCAACTAATGTTCCCATAATTCCCTCTACAGGGTAATCAGTGACATTAAAGCGAGCAGGTCAAAGTCTCAAGGCAATACAAGGAATGATAGGACCTCGCAAGCTAAAAATGTGCATTGGTAAAGAGTAGAAGACCAACCTAGGATCTTTAAGCTTGAGTTGAATAAAACGAATCGTGTTGATTCTAGTATTAGCCTTAGGCGTCTTGTAATTAATTAATTCGATACTATTTGCAAACCTTGTAATGATGTCTGCTTGAATTCTTTTGCTAATCATGAATGTGGTGTGAATGCTTTGTCTAATCTTTGTCAAATGCCCGATTAAAATTGTTAACGCTAATAATCGTGCAAAGAAGGCAAAAGGCAAAAGCGAAGATTGTTAGAAAATAGTGGAAACCCACGGGAAGAACTTTTATAAAGATAGGTTATTATTGGATACCTTTTGGCCATAAGAATAATCAGTTTTGCTCTCAAACTGCTAAGATTATGCCCACTAGAAAATGGATGCCTCCTGGTAGAACTATTCCCTTAAGAAGTGAACATACTTTGAATAGGTCAAATACTGAGACACCCGACATTGCATCTATTCCCAATGATTCCATTGCTTCTACTTACGATATGGATGTTTCTATTTATGATGTGGGTGTTCCAATTACTGTTACTAACCAAGTGGAACCCATTCTTGCATGGGGATCCCAATTATCCGATTATCCATTCTTGTCGTGTTCAACTGGATCGTTCAAATCGTTACGTGGTACACGGACTCAGCCGTTCCAAGCATATGGGAGACGGTCGCGGCTCATGAACTTTGTGAGCAAATTCATCGGACAGTTAGATTCGGTAATGATCATTTCGGTGCAATTATGGGTTATGGTGATTATGTTGTTGGTGATAGTGTTATCTCTAGAGTATACTATGTGGAAGGTCTTGGTCATAATCTGTTCTCTGTCGGTCAATTCGTGATTCGATCTAGAAGTAGCCTTCTGAAAACATACTTGTTTTGTTAGAGAACTTGATGGTAAGGAACTTTTAAGAGGAACTCGTGGTTCAAATCTTTACACCATCTCTATCGATGATATGATGAAGTCTTCTCCAATCGGCTTGTTGTCAAAGGCTTCGAAAACAAAGTCATGGTTATGGCATCGTCGTCTCAATCACTTGAACTTGGCACCATCAATGATCTCTCCAGAAAGGACTTAGTTGTAGGTTTACCTCGACTAAAGTATGAAAAGGATCATCTTTGTTCAGCATGTCAATTGGGAAAAAGCAAGAAGTATGCCCATAAACCCAAACCTACTAACTTTGTCACAGAAGTTCTTCATACAATTCATATGGATTTATGTGGACCAATGAGAGTCTGAGAATATCTTTGGGAAGAAATATGTGTTAGTTGTGGTTGATGATTACTCTAGATTCACAGGGTCAAGTTCTTAAGGACAAAGGATGAAACTCGATATCATCATCAAACTCATCAAGCAGTTGCAGTTCGACTTAACAAAACCGTCGAAATTATCCGGACGGACAATGGGCGAGTTTGTTAACAAACAACTTAGTGAATTTTATGAAATCATTGGAATCACCATCAAAGAAGTGTTCCACGAACTCCTCAACGAGCGGTGTAGTTGAAAGAGCAAATCGAACTCTTGTAGAAGCCGCTAGAACAATCTTGATTTACTCAAAGGTTCCAATGTTTCTCGGTGAAGCTATTGCCACTGCATGCTACACACAAAATCGTTCCTTGATTCACATTGTTCATGGAAAAACTCCATATGAACTTGTCCACAATAGAAAACCTAATCTCTCTTTCCTTCGTGTGTTTGGTGCATTGTGTTTTCCAACTAATGAGGGTCAAGACTTAGGCAAACTTAGAGCTAAAGTAGACATTGGAATATTTGTAGGGTATGCACCAAACAAAAAGGGATACCGAATCTACAACAAAAGAACCCAAAATATCATGGAAACAATTCACGTTACGTTTGATGAGTTGACCGGTCAAATGGCTCTTGGACAATCCAGTTCTAGACCCGCACTTCAAAACAGTCCCATTGGTTCATCCCTTGTTCCAAACTTTCTCAAGAAACTCCATATGTACCTCCATCTGAAGATGATTTAAAGAAATTGTTTGATCCTATGTTTGATGAACTTTATGATCTAAGTACTAATGAGGTGTCGATTCCTACAACAGAGGCTGTTCATATTCCTGTGAATGAAGTCAATCCCTCGGTCTCAATATCATTAAGTCAAGAAGCTGCTGCTGCTGATCCTTAAGTCTCATCAACAAATCATCATTCTTCAAATGTACATCATGGAACTGTTTCGGGCATCAATGATGAAGTTAATCCCTTTGCTACTCCCGAAGATGCTCCATTTGAAAACATATTTGCTCTGAATCTTCATCGAACCATCTTCTTGAGGAGACATCGACTCGCTACTTCGGTCCCTCAACAACTACCACATGAACACCTGAGAAAATGGACTCACGATCATCCATTAGACAACATCATTGGAAATCCTTCTCGTCCGGTATCAACACGGAAACAACTTGCAACCGATGCCTTGTGGTGCTTCTTCAACTCCGTACTCTCTAAGATCGAACCAAAAGATGTCAAAACCGCCATGAATGAAGATAGCTGGTTCAATGCCATGCAAGAAGAAATTCATGAGTTTGATCGACTTGATGTATGGGAGTTAGTACCGCTCAGATTGTGCTATGATAATTGCTCTAAAATGGATCTTCAAAGTGAAACTTGATGAGCATGGTGATGTGTTGAAGAACAAGGCTCGATTAGTTGCTAAAGGATACCGTCAAGAGGAGGGTATAGACTTTGAAGAATCTTTTGCTCCTGTTGCTCGAATCGAGGCAATTAGAATCTTTTGGCTAATGCTGCAAGTAAGAACATGGTAGTCTATCAAATGGACGTGAAGGCGGCATTCTGAGCGGAGATCTTAAAGAAGTCGTCTATGTCGGCCAACCCGAAGGCTTTGTGAATCCAGAACATCCTACCCACGTTTATCGTTTGAAGAAGGCTCTGTATGGTTTAAAGCAAGCTCCAAGGGCATGGTATGATACGCTATCAAAGTTTCTTCTATCTAGTGGATTCAGCAAAGGAGCAGTTGATCCAACATTGTTCACCAGAAAGTCGGGCAAACATTTAATTCATGTTCAAATTTATGTTGATGATATCATTTTTGCCTCGACCGACCCCAATGAGTGTGACCATTTTTCAAATGAAATGAGTTCAAAATTTCAAATGTCAATGATGGGACAAATGTCATTTTTCTTGGGACTACAAATTTCACAAAGTCCGGGAGGCATTTTCATAAATCAATCTAAATATGCTACTGAGATCTTAAAGAAATTTGGATTTGATTCAAGTGACCTGTTGACACTCCCATGATTGATCGAACCAAACTAGATGAGGACCACTCGGGGATCATGATTGACCAAACGAAATATCGTAGTATGATTGGATCCCGATGTACCTCCTGCTAGTAGACCGACATCTTGTTATTTGTTTGCATGTGTGCTAGATACCAGGCTAAGCCTACCCAAAAGCACCTTGAAGCGGTTAAACGGGTCTTCGGTATCTCCAAGGAACCATCAATATGGGACTTTGGTACCCGAAGGACACCGGTATGTCACTAACGACCTATGCAGATCGATCATGCAGGATGTCAAGATACTCGTCGAAATGCGTGAGGTGCTCGATTTTTGGGTGATAAGCTTGTGAGTTGGTCTTCAAAGAAGCAAATGAGTACTTCTATTTCCTCTGAGAGAATACATAGCCATATCATCTTGTTGTGCTCAAATCCTTTGGATGAGATCTCAATTATCTGACTATGGCTTTGTATTTAACAAAATCCTCTCTTTGTGATAATAAAAGTTCTATTGCTCTTTCATGCAATAACGTTCAACACTCAAGAGCTAAGCATATCGACATTCGTCATCATTTCATCGGGGAACAAGTGGAAAAGGGTGTGGTGGAACTCTATTTTGTGAGGTCTGAATATCGGTTAGCGGACATCTTCACCAAAGCTCTTCCAAGAGAACGTTTTGAGTTCATACTTCCACGACTAGGCTTGAAAAGCCTTCAACCGGAAACACTCAAACGTCTTCAAAGAAAAGGCGAGGAGTAAAGGTCTTTGCTCATCTATCTCTTGTAAATATTTATTCGAAAAACAAAATACAAAATTATAAAACTTTCAAAATCCATAAAAATCAGAAAAATTCGAAAAATCTTCAAAAATATTGTCAATTTGTCATGTTTTTCTCGATTCGATAATATCTACGGTCTTTGTCTTGTCATTCAAAGAATGACACGGGACTTTAGATGTTGCTCGAATTCTTATAAAAAATAAATAAAAATAATAAAAAAAATTGGGAGAAAGAGAAAAAATGGTTTATTGTCATGTTCGGCAGTAACCGCTTGTCAAAGAAAAACGAGCCATACTTGTATCATATTTTCAAAATTCCATGCTCGATTCTAAAAACATTTATCTGTGAAAACAATTGCTATGAAAAATAACTTCGGACTCTATTTTTGATAATCATCAGGATTTATTTGTCAAAATATCTATCTCTCAATCAACAACCTATGTCATTGATTGAGGGAGAATGATTTCAATTAAATTAAAAAGTTATTTGGCATTCAATTGTTTTCAAAAGATAATCATGCATGTTTAACCAATGGAGTTTAAAATCTCAAAATCCGATCCTTATCAGTTAAAGCGCTTTCATAATCAAGTCACAATTCTCCTCAAAAGCTTTCAAAATCAATTTAAATCTATAAGAGATCACAAATCTCAAATGATTTGATAATTGTGATAGGGGAGAATGTGTGATTTAAATTGGATTTAAACTGATAATTTGGTAAATGGTTTTATAAGGATGTACAAGCTCTCCTTCCCACATGTGACAAACGATTTCAAATTTTCCATGCACATGTTGAGGGGAGCATCTATCTTAAACCTATGATTTGAAACGTGATCACTTATCTCAATGTGCGGGTTCCCTCTAGTATGTGCAAAACTCTTTTCAAATCTCGAGGCACATATTGAGGGGAGCAAAATCATGAAAACCTCATCCTTCCCCAAAATGCTTTATCTACTTGATTCGATTAGGAAAGTGATGTTGATATTTTTTAGAAAATGGTAATCAAAGAAGTTAATTCTTTCTCTTGCCTCCGTGTGGAAAACTATTTCAAATACTTGATTCACATGTTGAGGGGAGTTCTTCTTCTAAAAATATCAAAAACAATTCAAGTACAAAATGCTTTGATAATATATCACAAGTATCCGGATTGATTTTCAAATGGTTTTCAATTGGTTCCTATGGCGGATGAACAATACCAAATAGACCGACCAACTTTACTTTATGTACGGTGATATAAGGATGATAAGGTTAGGTATTGGTTCCCATGATCCCGCGAGAGCCGGAGGGATCTACCCAGTGACAATCCACTAGATAGTGTAGAGTCCTTAGGTATATTGAAAAAGGAGAAAAGTGAGATATGGGAAGAGTGCGGACTGAGACAGAGCTAGTATTGGAATAAACCCAACAAGGTTCTAGTTATGAAGTCTCGGTAAGCACTGAAGGGGTTGAAGAATGAAAAAGAATTGAATGTGAAAAGGGTGAAAAGAAATAGCCCTCCAATAATTCAACCTTAGGCGTAAACCGGGTTCAATACATATGCTACTGGTGGTTACTTAGGTAACTCCGGTATTGAAGACAAGGCGTCATGGACCCAGTGGCCTTGCTGCACTAAACTTCCCAAGCCACTCAAGTTCCTCTTAAAGGGCTTGTTTCATTCTCACGGGGAACCTACATTATCTATCGACTTTCTCTTAGAGATTGTTGATATTGAAGAAGGAGACCCTCTCCTAGTCTCCGATATAGGATCCAAAATGCACAAATTGAGTCTAGAGCCACGAGATCATCAATAAATCTCATTAGGACAATTTCAATGAAGACTCTCTGTTTCACACAATGTGGAAAGAGAAATTATATCTTGAGTCCTACGCATTATCCTTGTGGTATTGCGAGAACATCTGAGTGATGTGTTTACATATTCACTGTGAAGATGGAAAGCCTTCGGGAGCCAACATCTAACAAGCTCCTGGTAGGTGGCATGTGAGATCTATTATACAGATCAACCATGTGACAAGCTGAGCGAAACAATGGGGCGATTCAGTCTTTTGAATCAATCACGGTTCAGGTTATGGATTGACGGATACCTTTGAAAAACCGGTCTTTGTGCTTTAAAACTCTTTTCATTAGCACGTCGACCGTGTACTAATTTTTCAAATCAAAAGGTGTTTTATGATTGATAATTGATTTTCATTAAAACCTTCGTTATATTGCAAAAACAATTTCTATTGAGCAATACACGATTGTTTTTCAAATCTCTTTTCATCAATCGATGGACTTAAATTATTTGGTTCACTCACTCCGTGTTGTCTTCTTTGAGGCGTTCGGTTTGAAACGGCTAGAGCATGCGAAACCCTGTCAAGGAAATTCTTGAATTATACGATCACGAGGCGGTACTTATGCGATCAGCGAGAACCGTGGGCGTGTACCTCAATTCATCGAAAGTGATCAAAGACACTTTCGTGCGCTTTATTGCTACGTCTTATGCGGTACACCCCGGCGTTTGCGGTGATCGAGAATGGAGCGGTCAAACCATAGCCGCATGCTCACACAACACATTCATATCTAAAGAAATCATGATTGGTGCATCAATGACTCGGATATTCTAACTCCATGCTTCTGCTACACTGCTGCCAATATCATGAATCAACGAAAGCTTCGCTACTCTGATGAGAAGATATCATGATCCAGAATGTGAGCATGTCGGTCCGAAAGTCACAACATCACATAATACCAACACCACAATGGATGTATCGAGATTTTCTATTAGATGATGATCTCAAAAGTTGGCTCAACATTATTATCACGTGGATCAGTAAAAGACCTCCACTTGGATTAACCAAACATGCAATGAGTGGAATCAATGACTACGAGCTTGAACAAAGTACTACATCATGAATGCAAGATCAATTGTTAATGTAATATCTGATTGTATTCAATGTCATTTTAGTATATGTTTGAGGTGACCTCCCTTAGGGGGAGATTGTTAGGAATTAGAAATTCCATGTATTAAAGAGTCGGTCACCTCAAGTATATGTAATCGTTAAAAGCTCGTAGTCATAGTACTTTTATGTTAAGTAGTATTTAGTTTAGTAACACCGTGGAGGACGGACGGGTCTTTACCCTTGTATGCACGATCCACGGACCCGTTGTGTGGCGTTATATTGTAAGACTATAAATACTCTCTACCTTCCAAGGTAGAGAGTTGGAGCTCATAATAAAATTTTCTTTCTCTCACTAAAGTTCCCTAAACCTCTAACGTTCTCTCTCTAGAATTCCACTTATACGCCTACTTTGTGTTATGGTTTGATGTGTATGTGAAATCCAATATCCTACATTCACTCAAGCGTGGGATGATACGTTCTTTGTTCTTTTTGATGATATAACCCCGAACGAAGAATCACAAAGATCATTCTTAAAAGGGCTTGAAGATCAATGATAATGGTGTGCTTCTTTGTGCACTGGCTAAACAAGCTTGAAAGAAGCTTAGAATCTGCTCAAGAAGAAGATTTTCGATTTGGGGGGAAGCTGCCAAAGTCTTTCTTTCTTAAAGGCTCATGTTCTGACTATTATGGAGCCTCGGAAGCTTAGGTGGTGAAAGTTTAAGAGATGATGACTTCTATCTTCTACAACGATGTTGGATGATATCCTTATCTCGGTACTCGTATCATCATCTTCTTAAACTATTTCTGTTTAAATATTTATCAAAAAGAAAATACAAAAATATAAAACCAACAAAACAAAATAGAAAAATGTAAAACCAACAAAAACCCATAAAAATCAGAAAATTTAAAAAATACCAAAAATATGTTTTATCAAGACATGTCTTCTGGTATCGATAACATCTACGGTCTTAGAAATGTCATTCAATAATGGCACGGGACCATAGATGAAGTTCGAGCAGGAGGTGTAAATATTCTTTTCCAAAACATGTCTCAAAATATGGCTTACAGTTATTTCAGACTGTAACCCGTGCTTAAACTATGGCTTGCAGTTATTTCGGACTGTAACCCACGCTAAAACCATGGTTTGCTATTATTTCAGATAGCAACCCGCTCTTCAAAAAAAGGAAAGTGTTGCGCTAAACCAATTTTCAAAATTATCGAGCACTTATCCTAAAACAAAATGAGGAAAGTATGTCGAAGGATTCTTTGTTCCTACTCAAATATTTTTCCTTCCAAAATTCTTCAGAAAAATATTTGTTTTAACAAAATGGTGGTAAATGAGTTGCTTGAAAATCAATGAGAATCAAGTTTTCAAAAAATTTGCAAAAACCAATCAATGACTTCAGCTTATTTAAAACTTTTCATAGAGAGAGTCATTGATTGAGGGGGAGAATGTTTTTCAAATTTATATCATTTATCGGGCTTATCTAATTATCCTACATACTTAAATGAAAAAGATGCTTGCCTACGTCGAAGGACTAGGAGTTTAGGATATGATTATTATGATTAGATGACTATAGTTTGATAAACATATTATTCCAATGTTTTTCATAGATCTGATTGCCAATATCTTTTGATTGTAATTGTTATTTGTTAATGTCTTTTATAGGGCGTTGTCTTATTTAATTGCTTTACCAATAATATGTTTTGAAAATGCATAAGGTAATCAAAACACTATTTGTAGAAGTGTTTTTTAATAATAAGTCAGCTCATAAGGTCCTTTTATAAAATCTTCTATGGCAGAGATTTTAAAAAGGTTTATAAATTTGATAAATTACAAATTTATAGATTTTTTTATATTATAAGCCATTTTTATTCCAGATAGAAGTTTAATCATTAATACATATTTAGGTTTTTAATATTCATTCATACTTAAGAAAATGATAAATAAATCAATTAATATTATAAACCTAATCAGAATCTTAGACTTTTACATTAAGCATAAAATAGTTGATCGCTATTCATTAACGAATTTTAAATCTTTTCATTTTTCTCTTTAACTTTTTCTTAGTTATTGCAGTGAATGCTCTAAGAATGAGTATAAACTTTAAGAAGTCAACCCATTTTGGTTTTGGCGGTTAGGTTTGTAAATATATTTAACCGTATTGGACAATGTTTTACTTTTAATAGTTGTTAATACGAGTTGAAAGACATTTAAGGGTTTAATTCCCATTTGTACAATGTTTTACTTTTAACATTTGTAATGAAGACGGTAAATATTATATTATACAAATTATGTGATTAAAGTTAAAAAATATATATATATATATTAAAAGATCTTAATCCAAATTTTCATTTGATTAATCGACCTTTTTATCAATTATAATTTACATGTGTCCTGTTTGATTCCACAACTTAAATTGGATATGCACTAAAAAGGACCGCTCAAATTATTGACAAGTTGGTCTACCATACTTTGGGTTCCAACTATACAAGAAATAGAAAAGTTGGTCTACGACACTTTTTGTTATTTTACTGTTATACAAACAGCTGGTTATATTGTTCAATATATTATCGTTTGCAAACAACTTTTTTTACCCGGAATTATGTTAACTTATTACGATTTTTTTATTGCTAAATGTATCCACAAAATTAATTCTTAAGATATACCAAAATGTACAAAATCTGTTATCAAAAGTAAACAAAATATATATTCAAAAATCTTAATCTAAATTTTCATTTGCTTAATCTTCCTTTTTATACAGTTTTCAACTATGATTTACATGTGCCCCGTTTGATTTTACAACTTGAATTGGACATACTTTAAAAAGGACAACTCAAATTATCGACAAATTGATCTACCATACTTTGGGTTCCAACTACACAAGAAATGAACAACAAGAGACATACAACATGTAAATATCTAGCTTTTTGTTATTGTACGGTTATACAACAACCGGTTAGATTGTTCATTATATTATCACTTGCAAACAAGTGTTTTTACCTAAATTTGTGTTACTTATTACGGTTTTTTTGTTTTATTGCTTAACGCATCTACATAATATTTTGTTAAGATAGATAAAGCTATACATGTGTATGCAATGCAAGTACTAAAAAATTTTATTGTTTTTATAATCTTAATACTATTTTTAGCAGATGAATCAAATTTTATTGTTTTTATAATCTTATTACTATTTTTAGCAGATGAATGAAATTTAAGTCACAATGAGAATTGCTTTGGTGTTAGGTTTCAAGCACTAACTGGATGAAGACGTCATCATGATCTTGCAGATGTATGAGTTTGTAAAAATTCAAACTTAATTGTAAATTGTATCATAAACTACGATATATTTTTTTAACTTATTTGATAATTGTTGGACTGTCTGTATGTTTGATTTATGGTATAAAACAAGATATGTTTATAGGTTTTGTTCCGCCATCTTACTACATAAGATATCAACATTATGTAACTTTTTTTTTAAATACTCGTGAATTTCAAGGGTCTTTTGCTAGTATTATTATATTGTGTGTATATATATATATATATATATATATATATATATATATATATATATATATAGGGTAAAAGTTAAAATAAAAATAGAAAATATCAGTAAAAAGAATAAAAGATTTATTTTTTTAAAAGTTCACCAAAATTCTAAAAAATTCCACGAGATCGGGTATGTTGAACAAGTAAAACTTTTTTGTGAAAACATTTTTTATAATTTTGAGTTTTGATACGTTTTTTTTAATGCACAAAAAGCGAATTTTGATGCATAAAAAATTTTGATGCACAAAATTTTAACTTGTTTTTAGTTAGATGCGCAATGTTATTTTTATTAAAAAGTCAAAAGAAGTTGGGTGCAAAAACGCACAAAAAACGATTTAATTTTAAGCGTATTTTTTAATTTTTTTGAAAAAATATCCACTTTTATAAAAAGTTTTCACTTTTCATGCACCATCATGCTTGTGGATTTTTGGGAGAGAACTTTTTTGAAAAAATCTTTTTATCTTTACGGATATTTTCTTTATTTGATCTTTATCCTATATAGGGTAAAGTTAAAGAAAATATCATCCACTAAAATATTTATTTCTTTTAAAAATTCACAAAAAATTTTAAAAATCCCTGATCGGTATGTTGTGCATAAAACTTTGTGAAAACATCTTTTATAATTTTGAGTTTTGATACGTTTATATATATATATATATATATATATATATATATATATATATATATATATATATATATATATATATATATATATATATATATATATATATATATATATATATATGTTTGTCATAATGGGCTTATCTTTTATGAATCAAGATATTAATTTTTGATAAATCTCATAGATATGTATATTGGTAAGTATAAAAAAGAATCACATACTTATTTATTTTGTCCTTTTATAAGATGAGTAAACTATCTTACATTTTTATTATATATTAATCAAAATTTACATATAATTTTTAGAGTTAATTGCATTTTTTGTCTTTGTGGTTTGGCCAAATTACAGGTTTGGTCCTCAAAACTTTAAAAGTGCATCGATAGTCTTCATTTTGAAGTTTGGGTTGCATTTTTGGTCCTTATTGGTGTGAAATGACCAAATTACCTTTGTCTTTTTCTTAAGAAGACAAATGGTATTTTAGTCATTTAACTATATCGAGGGACCAAAACTGCAATCCAAAATTCAAAATGAGGACTATCGCTGCACTTTCAAAGTTTTGGGGACCAAACCTGCAAATTTGGCAAAACCACAAGGACCAAAAATGCAATTAACTCTAATTTTTAAAAGAAAAATGATACATACACTTAAACTTAGGCATAAACTTAGACATAAAATCAAATGTCAGTATCCTGATGGTTGCAGACAGGGACTCACTTATTTTATAACCCATCAAGATGATGCCTAGTAGTTTTAGGTCTAAATTTAAGCCTAGGTCCATTTATCATTACTTTATTTAAAAATAACTAGCAGGGTACCCGCGCGTTGCAGCGGCGGGCGCCATACAATTAAAATATTCAGCGAATTTTTTTTAGATCTATATTTGACAATACAATAGATATACATACGACGATAATTTTAGTTTTGAATCTTTGTTATGCAATAACAAAATTTTCATATAAAAGTTGTAGATAATCCACGTGATGTGGTGACAATAATGAGTTGGTAGTAAGCATATTATAAAGGTATGAGATAAAAGTAGTTGACAATAGCCCGTAGTCATAAGTTATCATTAAATAATAACACCATAGCGACTTTTAAAAATCACTTACATTATACTAAGAAAATTTAGTTCTCAAAAATAATGTTTGTTAAATTTGTCCCACATAGATGGATGATACAAGTAAAGATTACTTATAAAGATAAAGTAAAAATAAATATTCAATAAATCATGTGGGTTACTTTAAAGAGGATAATTATTAATATTCAAATATATATATAATATATATGCACTTAGCACTTTGCACCTTTGCATCCTTTGCTTTGAAAAAATCGTCCGATTTTTATAAAACAAAGTTTTTAGTTTTCTGGTAAGTTTTATTAGAAAAAATTCCAAAAAGCACATATGTTGATTCCGAGACTCTTTAGCGATTTAATAATATTTTTTGAACATTGTATTTTAATATGCAATTTTAAACTCTATTGATTTAACAATATCGTTTTCGGACGACTTTTATGGGCTAGCCGAACCGGTGGTGACTCCGGTTCGGTTGAACCCGTTAGGCCCGGTCCGTTTTTAAAACCATATGTCTGTGAGCTTGTTTAGATATAAATTGTATGAAGATTTGTGTGTTTTATTAGTTTGTACAATATGTATAATAACATGTACTTTTCATATTAGGGGTGTTTTAAAAATAACATTTATTAGGTATTTATTGTTATGGACGTTTTTTTTTCTTATATTAAATTACTTTGTATTTTTTTATTATTTTTTTTTAAAACATGTTTAAAAAAAGTGTTTTAAAGTGTTGCAACAAATGCTATTATAGATGAAATTATTAAAATTTGCTATTATTAGCAAGTGTTGAATCTTAATTTTTTAAGCCTTCCTTTTTAGGAATGTCCCAAATGCTTTATAATATAGTATAGATATGTGTAAATGTGTATAATTATATAATTAAGACTTTACACCTTTGCATCCTTTGCTTTGAAAAAATCGTCCGATTTTTATAAAACAAAGTTTTTAATTTTTACGGTAAGTTTTATTAGAAAAAATTCCAAAAGGCGCATATGTTGATTCTCGAGGCACTCTAGCGATTTAATAATATTTTTTGAACATTGTATTTTAATATGCAATTTTAAACTCTATTGATTTAACAATATCGTTTTCGGACGACTTTTATGGAATTTGCCGAACGGTGGTGACTCGGTTCCGGTTGAACCCGATTGGCCGGTCCGCTTTTTAAAACCATATGTACCATGAGCTTGTTTAGATATAAATTGTATGAAGATTTGTGTGTTTTATTAGTTTGTACAATATGTATAATAACATGTATTTTTCATATTAGGGGTGTTTTAAAAATAACATTTATTAGGTATTTATTGTTATGGACGTTTTTTTTCTTCTTATATTAAATTACTTTGTATTTTTTTATTTTTTATTTTTAAAACATGTTTAAAAAAAGTGCTTTAAAGTGTTGCAACAAATGCTATTATAGATGAAATTATTAAAATTTGCTATTATTAGCAAGTGTTGAATCTTAATTTTTTAAGCCTTCCTTTTAGGAATGTCCCAATACTTTATAATATAGTATAGATATGTGTAAATGTGTATAATTATATAATTAAGACTTTACACTTTTCATCCTTTGTTTTGAAAAAATCGTCCGATTTTTATAAAACAAAGTTTTTAGTTTTAAAGTTTTATTAGAAAAAATTCCAAAAGCATATGTTGATTCTCGAAGCACTCTTGCGATTTAATAATATTTTTTGAACATTGTATTTTAATATGCAATTTTAAACTCTATTGATTTAACAATATCGTTTTCGGACGACTTTTATGGGCTTAGCGAACCCATGGTGACTCAGGTTCGGTTGAACTTAGTTGGCACGGTCCGTTTTTTAAAACCATATGTACCATGGGCTTGTTTAGATATAAATTGTATGAAGATTTGTGTGTTTTATTAGTTTGTACAATATGTATAATAACATGTATTTTTCATATTAGGGGTGTTTTAAAAATAACATTTATTAGGTATTTATTGTTATGGACGTTTTTTTTTTCTTATATTAAATTACTTTGTTTTTTTTTTTTTTTTTTAAAAACATGTTTAAAAAAAGTGCTTTAAAGTGTTGCAACAAATGCTATTATAGATGAAATTATTAAAATTTGTCATTATTAGCAAGTGTTTTTTTTTAAGAATGTCTCAAATGCTTTATAATATAGTATAGATAAATTATTTATTTTATGATATATTTTGTCTAAAAAGTTACATATGTCAATATGTAAGCAAATATAGTAATACTTTTAAGTCTTTACTCTCTCTTCCTAAAACCCACTCACTCATTAAAACCCTTTTTTTTTCCTAAAAAAACCGGTCCTTTCATTTCACTTCACACTCTCTCTCTTTCTTTATTCCATTTTTCAATCATTATCACCAAACACCCTCAAATGGGTCTGGTCTGATCATCATCTTACACCAGTTAATTTACTAACTTTGTGTTTTTTTTTAGTTTTTTTAAGGGTTTTTTAATTAGTACACATTGTGTTGAAAGTGATGAAAAAGAAGGGTAGAAAAGTGTGTAAAAATGATGAAGATTCTGAAGAATGGTGTTTTGTTTGTAAAGATGGTGGTGAAGTGATTATGTGTGACCATAGGTGAATTTTTTATATATAAATTTTTGATTTTGATTTATGTGCATTTGGTTTAAGGTTATATAATGGGTGTTTTTTTGTTTGGTTTTATTTGATGATCTTGACTTGTTTTTGACTGATTTGACACTTGTTTTGTATGCATGTTGTCTGGGCTTAAAAGGGTATTTTGGTCTTTTGGTGTTTGTTTAAGAAATGAATATTTGATGTACCTAAATTGATTGCTATGTTGGATGTTTGATGTTTGGACATCATTTATTATGATGTTTGGTTACTTAATGACATGAAATAATTGATGTTATGTTTATCTAATTTGTTGCTAAATAGGAGTGACATTGGTTGATTGATGAGCTTAGGATCATGTGAGAAGCTATATATTCGCAAGTTGTGCTTTAACTTTACTGGTTTACAGTTTTTGTGAATAAGATAAATGAAAGTAACGTGCGCAACTTTGTGAAGCAGCATTCATGTTTTTTATTTGATCCGAACTCTATGCTGATCAATGTATTTAAATGTAGTCAAGTTTGCTAGATGTCACAACTCCATTAAGCAAAATCTTTGCTTTTTATGTATTTTTTTATTGTTTTGGTTATATATTATTTGGGAGCATTGTGAAAATATGGAGTTCTGCATACTTATTTCAGGGACTGCATAAAATCATATCATATTGACTGCGTGGATGAGGCGTCTGCAAAAGCTAAAAAGTTTATTTGTGGTAAGCAACTTGTATCAAGTATCAACTTCTTTCATATGTAGGCTAATGTGCTGATCTGAATTATTAATAGTATAAATATATTGGATATCAGTAATGGTAATACCAGAATTATGCGTTTTGTAATAGATTGATACAAATGGCAAAAGTTAATCTAATACATATTCATATCATGCCTACATATAATGTGATGTTTACTGTTGTTTCCAGATTGGCATAAGTGTGATACTTGTCGTAGACCTTCTGATTATCAATGTTATTGCTGTCCAAAAAGTGTATGCGGACGTTGTATCAAATCTGCTGATTTTGTCCAAGTGAAAGGGAAGAAAGGATTCTGTGATCACTGCTTGAAGCTTGCACTGCTTGTCGAAGAAAATAAAGATGTGGACTCTGACGGGGTATGATTTGCCTTTTACCCTTTTTGGGCTTATTGTGTTTAGTAAGTCAGTAATAAATAAGCTAATCCAAAACACACTTCTAATATAAATAGCAGAACATTTTTAATTACTTGCAATATATTTACTCTTGAAGTGTGGCTTTGCAGGAAATAGTAGACTTTGACAATCGAAACACTTATGAGACTCTGTATAAGGAATACTGGGAGATTATTAATGAAGTGGAAAAGTTGACTCTTGATGTTCTGACATCTGCAAAGGCGCAACTGAAATCAGGAAAGAATTATGATTCAGATAAGTGTGAAGACAGTGATGAGTACCAATGTTCTGATTCTGATGAAAATGAAGAAATGGAACCACATGATTCCGGAAAGAAATTGAAAAGATCAACACCTGGGTCATCCAAGAAGAAAGCCAACAAAAAGGTCAAACCAGAAGTCAAACCAAAGTCAAACAAGGACGAATTCATAGGCTGGGGATCAACACGTCTTATCGAATTTCTTACACATCTTGAGATAGATACAACTAATGCATTGTCTCAAAGGGATTTAGAAAATATCGTAAAGAGATATAGTATGGATAAAGACTTGCTCCAAAAGAAGAAGATAGTTGAATGCGATGAATGGTTAAAGTCTATTTTCAACAGAAAAACAATAAGGATGAATAGAATATATGACTCGTTGGAGACTCATTTAGCTGAGAATCAGGTGTCATCATCGGATGATGATGACGATGACGACGACGATGATGATGATGATTTAAGGTATGATTCAGAGGAAAATGTTCATGTTCATGTTGACGAGGCGCCAGTAATCCATAAAAACAAGAAAAAGAAAACTTCAGATAAAATAGTAGAGAAAAAAGAGGCTGTGGTTGATGTTTCACACTTTCGTTTTGCATCAATTGTTCCTGAAAACATCAGGCTTGTGTACTTGAGAAGGAGTTTAGTGCAGAAGTTTGAAAAAGAACCCGAGACGTTTGAGAATAAGGTGATTGGAAGTTTTGTGAGAGTTAAAGAAGATCCAAACAGTTGCTTTTCAAAGGGTTCTTATCAGCTTATGCAAATAACAGGTTCGTCCTTCCATACAACAGATATATTGATAAATTCCACTTTGATTGCAGTAATCATCAATTTCTATTAGTAAATATAACAGGGAATTTGTAGTAATTATATGATGTATCTTGATGTAACTTAAGTATGAATGTATAAATGTATCAAGATGTAACTTTAGTATGATGGCTATTCAGGCGTAAAGAAATGTTTGGTTGGTGAAAATGAGGAAACTGTTGTGCTACAAGCATTAGAAACAGAAATCCGGATCAGTTCTCTGTCAGATGATGAATTTACTGAGGTAAGGGCTTATATCTGTTCACCATAAACCTAATTATTTCTAAACATGAACGCAATCATTCTTCTTATCTTAATGCATAATGTGCAAAGTAGTAGTGTATTTTACACTAATTCATTTCAATGTTCATGTCATTTGGTTTGATAATCTCAGGAAGAATGTCAAGAATTGAAAGCTAAAGTGAAATCCGGATTACTTAAAAAGCTTGAATTGGTATGCGTAATCATTTACTCCACTAACAGTTACTATATTGCTTATCTGCTTCATATGTGTGTTTGTTCGTTTCAGGTATAACTTTTTTACCAAATTAACTTGTATGGCAGGTAGAACTTGAAGAAAAGGCTAAGAGTTTGCACAGAGATATTAAAACACATGTAATTAATGAAACAAGTATTCATTATTCTCTGTTAATCATATCTTTACGTTTCTGCTAAAACCATTTTATTTGTGTCAATTAGTGGCTTCCGCGAGAGCTAGCTTTATTGAAACACCGTATTGATCAAGCGAATGAAAAAGGATGGAGAAAAGAATATCCTTTTTTAGTAGTTAATGAAATATACTTTTCTGAATGATACATAATATGAGATAATGAAATGGTAATGTGGTCCTTAACCTATGTGTCTGTTATACGCTGTTCGAGTACTTGCAAAGAAGGGCATTCCTACAGAAACCAGAGAACCAGAAAGAGTTGCTAGAAAAAGTGCCGCCTGTGGTTCCAGATTTTGAAGAAGCTGATCCCGATGACAACAAAGACTCACCAAAGTCGACATTAACTAATATGTCATATGGAAATTTTAAAGGTTCTTCAGGTATGATAAAGACAAATTGCTTTGCCTGTATTTTAATCAGAGTATAGCTGTAAGAACGGGTGGGTCGGATATGTTTTAAAACAGTTATACTTTGTATGGGTCAAAATGGAACGTGTTAGGTTGACCCAGAACTTGTGTCCAAAATCAATCAGTTTTTTAGGAATAAATAGTCCCTCAAACATGATTTAGTTTTATTTAATTATTTCAAAAATCAAATGATTTAGGAGGTGTTTCGCAATGAAATACGCATATCAACCATTTTTCGTACGGGTGGGTTGGATATGTTTTAAAACAGTTATATTTTGTATGGGTCAAAATGGAACGTGTTAGGTTGACCCAGAACTTGTGTCCAAAATCAATCAGTTTTTTAGTAATAACTGAAACATGATTTAGTTTTATTTAATTATTTCAAAAATCAAATGATTTAGGAGGTGTTTCGCAATGAAAAAACGCGACTACTTCAGACACTATCAACCATTTTTCGGACATAAAAAACAAGACTGTAACTCTAATTAACCCGTTCGTAAGTAAATGGGTCGAAGTTTCTCCTACTCATTTTACTTGTATTCCATAGAAACGCTACTTTAGTTTAAAAAAGGATTCTTTTGTGCTTGTAGGTGAACTTTTGTACACTTCGTTTTGTTACACTAATTTGTTTGTACTATTGGTTTTAAAATGTGCGAGTTGTGTAACAGGCCAAAAGGGGTTTTAAAAGATTATATTGTATATCTAATATTCTCTCTAATAAAGAGATTAAGGAGGTTGTAACAGATCACTTTCGACCTGTTCGATCCATTGACCCATTTCATTTATTGTTGAAGTTTACCCTTGTTGTTAGTCATTATATATTTAACACAGCCCAAAGTTAAAACATCGCTAACCTACTTTGTCAAAATCATCACATCTGTATTGTACAATATAAAGGCATACAATGTATTTATTATTTATTTGTGCAGAAGAAAGCAAACCCGAAGTGCCTGGATTTGAAAAGATGGAATTGGCAGCACAACTGCAGAAATTATTTGAATCGGCTGAGAATAAAAGCAAGTCACGGAAATCATCAGTTGTCAAAAATCCAAGTCAACTCTTTGAATCTAATGAAGGAAAGTCAACGATTGCGTTAAGTAAGGAGGAGCTTGAAGACACTGAAAACTTTCAATGGTATGTTACTAGCTCAACTAGTGATAAGGTCGGGCCTGTCTCATTAATGGTGCTTAAGAACTGGAGCCAAAACGTAGGTGCATCAGAATTGAATATCTACAAGATGGGTCAAACCGAAGAACATGCCAACGCGTTGATTGCTGTGCTTCATCTCGCATTTCCTAAGATGTAATGTTTGTAACGGTTCTTCTGAAACTTGTGTTTTGGCTCTGCCAAAAGTCTATCTCAGTATGTACATTATTTGTAAGTCTATTAAGCGGTCTACTATATGAGACCTCATAAGGGATCAGATGTTTTGGTGAACACCGGTGTTCATAGCCATCAGATGATAAGACTGGTTTCGCTATGTAGAACTCTTGCAGTTTATGTAGTTGTTTGTGTCATAAAGTATGGTGTTTTCTTTCATCTCTTTATATTTCTTAAGAGTATGAAGCATTGCTGGCTGATGCTCTTATGCGAAATCTGGACAAGACTAGAAGTTAGAAAAATGCTTGTCAACGAGATGAGGTGACCTGCGGACTTCTGTTTAACTGTTTTGAACTTCGAAATTACTTGATGTGCTGAATCTGACTACAAGCACAAGAATCTTACAATAATGATTTTAGTACATGAAGTACTTAAAAAGGATTCAATGCATTTTGATACGTTTCGGATGCATCTATCTGGTATGTTTCATTTTCTTTTAGAGCACCTCGATGGGTTTCCAATGTTGTTTACATTTGTGTGGGAGGGTATAATTCTATCGAATTATCAGATTTATTATACCCTCTTTTAAGGTCGCTATCTATGTTTTAGAAAAAGCGTTTTGGCATTGGAATGGTTTCTATCGATAGGTTATGTTGCAAAATAAAAAAGGTTGCGCATGGCAGATGCTACAGATTAGCCCCCATTTGACTTGCTAAACATTAAAACACAACTGCTTTGTATATAAACGGGTCAAAATTACCTCGGCATAGTCAATTATGCTCCAAAAACTTGAAGATCACCAGCGTATTGAAAATATACAAGCACAGTTAACGGCTATTATATTTCTTTCATTCGTGCTATTAATACAAACTGAATAAAATCAATGATGAATTAACACTTCCCATAAATCGAAGGAAACGAGCTACAAACTCTACTTTTATAATTTGCAAAATCCCATAAAAACATCTGCACGGTAAATGTATTACAAAACATCACTTCGAGGTAGTCTAAATTTACCCATGTATTTTCAGTTTCCAACAACTACGTATATTGAATCTGCTTATTGAATGAATGTCATCTTTTCCGTACTGCCACACAACCAAAAGTTCTGTAGGATTTACATCACGTTCTCAGTTTCAGCAGCTTCTTTCCTCAAAGCTTGCAGCCTCTCTTTAAGTTTCTTACTCTCTTCAAAATTTGCCTTCCTCTTCACAGCTTTCTGCCAGACCCAACAAGAAATATGTAAGGTATGAGAAGGCTTAATTCTTCAAGGAATTAAAAGAAACAATTGTTGAAGAAAGCTTACTTCTTGTCGAAAACACTTATCGAGCTTTATCTTGAGATCTGTGCACTCACCAAAGAACTTTCCGTAAGGATGGTCATTATGGCACTTCTGAAACAGTTCAATTATCTACACCAAAAGACAAGACATAGACAATATCAGTTTCCGAGATTGAATATTTCAATGCGTTGCCCAATATGAACAAAGCTACAAGCATAAGACCTGTGCAGCTATATGAGCAACACTTATATATGCTACATTTAATAGAAAGATGCAGTACCCTTGAACGATAATATTAGGGCATGTGAGAGCTACCCTAATATTGTATTTTCTGGCAACGACATCAAAACATGTATTTTAGGAAAAAGCTAAATTTATTGAATAAGGTATCAATTCTCAGTGCATGTGCAAAAGCATTTCATAGTTATAGATAACTGTTAACATAGCAGAAAAGAGTAGAGAAGTTTATTTTTAACTTACTTCAGCACACATTGGGTGCCTATGTAACGTCAGAGGAGGATGCATTTCTGCGTCTTAGAGACCAAAGTAGTGAACACTGCACAAAGTAAAACATTCAGAACATTAACTTCGCATTATTTTAGAAGGAAGCAAGCATCAATAAGAAACTAAGTATCAAGTATCTACATTTGAGCCTATGGATGTGTTGCATAACAAAGATTTAACCCATCACCTATGGAAAAGGTTAAAAAAAATACTTCAATAATACATCAAGTCATCAGCTGAATCCATAAGCTCATAAGCAGTCATGGTGCATGTTCCACCAGAATATCTCATGCTATAACTAGAGCATACACATCCAACTGTTGTTTTTTTTTCTCTCCCAAACTACATACAGGGTTTCTTGCTCAACTGTCCCACCAGATAAATTTCACTGTTCCTGAAATTTTTAGTTTACGTCCATCTTTTTGCCTCCAAATACTGTGATGATTAAGGAGACAGAAGTGCGACATTCAGCTTAATCCACTTTAAACATGAAGATGCAGTTACAACTCCAACACGACATCCCTAAAATCGAATATTTATCTAGACTCTGCTAAACCGTACATATCTACTTATTCGAATTGAAATAAAAAACAAGTTCCACTGATTTCAAAGACTTCAGTTTAAGAAAAAAATTAGAACTTCATAAAAAGCTATTGTACTAATTAATTTTTATTTTGGTCAAAGGAACTGTCATGGGGCGTTGAGCATGGATACCAGAAACATGACATACACGGAAATTAGAAAAGTAAATCAGTGGGTCGAATGTAATGAATAATGGGTCAACATGGGTAATGGATCACAAGAGCAGGTCAAACGGGTTCTTTTTCTTTCTAGAATGACTGGTGTAATCAAGGCTAACTAACATGTTTTGTCCTGTTAAATACTTTTTCCTCGACAAAAGAAATCATGAAGTTCCTGAATCCTAAATAACCAACATAAACACAATTAAATAGCTTGGAAGAAAATTAGTTTAAAAACACAATAATTCTTCTTGTAGCCCTATAACTGATAACAGAACCACAGATAGCATCCCAAACCCAAAGACACAATATTTAGTGGAGTATCCACCTTACAGCTTGCAAGCAATTAGATTTTATGGAGCAAAAAGCAGGGTATATTTATACTTCTTGAACTAAAATGGAGAACACTGCATACAGTATAACACTCAAGACTTTCACTTCACGTTATCATAAAAGAAAAGTCAGAACAAGAAAATCAGGAGCAAATATCTATCGTATAATCTATGGACTATTGAACACATGATGTCAAGAATAAAACAGATTTAGCCTATAAACATGGAATATATAAGAATTGTTATAGTTCATCTAATGAATTCAGAAGCTCATAATCACACATAATGCACATACAAAGGCAACCATATCTGTTTTTATCTCCAAGAATAAGCGCACAATATTTCTTGCTCAACTGTCCCGGATAAATGCCCTGTTACTAACGTACTTCCATCTTTTTGCCTCCAAAACACCATATTTAAAGAGGAGGTAAAAAATAAGTGTAACACTGAGCTTAATCGACTAAAAATATGTGAAGATTCTGTTACAACTCCACATGTGGCATCCTTAAAATGAAAGTTCTATCTAGGGTCTGCAACACATTACATATCTTAGGATTTATTTAAACACTTCTATAAAGAGCGTCGCCAACTTTTGGTTTTGCTAGAAATAACGGTCCTGTGGTATACTATTGGTATCAAAAAATGCCATACCAGTCTACCTGATATTATTTGGTAAATTTACCTAAAGGTGGCAATATCAGCAGGTTGTACATGAAAAATGGGCTAAAAGGATAACTGCTCACACAAGCGGGTCAGATGACGTACTTTTTTCTAGAGTGGCTCGTGGACTCTAGCTGGTTAGCTTGACCTATTAACTACTTCTTTGTCAGAAACTAAAAAGGATACAGAGTTTCATAAATTCACACCTTACGATAGAGAATTACTAAAATTAGTATCCATCAATAATTTCATACCATCATAAAATGCAATGGAGAATCAATCTCACTAGTTTTAGATTTCCGGCCTGCCAGCAATAATATTTCCATTTTCCATTATTAATCTACATTAAGATAATTAAGAGCATGTCAGGGTTGTATCTAGAGGCGGCAATATGGCTGTTTAGGTTGGGAACAGGTCACAATCCGTTTGTGATGTGACTCTCATTCCATTGTAATAGAGATATAAAAGTGTGCCATGAGATATTAATCTGAATAATTTGGGCTCGTTCTTTTACATTATACTAATATCCATTTTGGGATCTCCGAGGCTAATAGAATATTTGATATTTGTAGCACTATAAGTGTATACGAGATCAATGAATTTCACAAGCACAACATTGGCCAAGGTTTGCAGATTTGAGGATACCGTGTTTGCGCAGGAGAAGGATGACTAACCATATGACTCAGCGAAGAAGATGAATGCGATGTTAGCATTCGGCCACCTCTTTAAAAATTCTAGGTAGACACGACCCGTGAAAAACCTGACAGTCTAGATAAATCAGGTGACCCATTCAATCCCAAACTCTAACCAAAGTTTCTCGGGTCGACCAAATCTTATACGCGTAAGTCAAAACCGTCACTATTAGTCGTACGAAACAAGTGACAATTTGATTCAGGGCATAAACTAATAATGTTTGTTTTGTTTTTATATTCGGAACCTTAACCGCGCAGTTAATCTCGACTAACATTCATGTAGTTGTAAAGCAAAAAACACTGTCATTCGAGATAATCCTAAAATCGAAATGAAAACACACAACATAATATCGATATTTTTGTGCCTATAAATAATTTTCCTAATACTTGTAACTTGATCACCAACCAAATAGTATAATAATAATACTAATTGTGAAGAGATTAATTAAAAAACCCTAATACAATAAATTAGAGAAATGAAAAAGTAAGAGAATTGAGAGGGTGAAGGAAGGAACCTGAATCTGGATATGTTTAGATTACAGCTATTAAACAGTGAATTTGGTGAAGAAAGATTAATTAATAAGCTGATTATGATGCAATTCCTGACTAGTGATTCATGAAATGAAGAAAGAAGTATAAAAAGCTGGGCGAACGTATCTTGCTGGAGGACCTTTCGAAAATATGGACTACGTGGTGCGGATCGAACCAACTAACTTTCAAGACTATGGGTAACGTGGTGTGGATCGAACCAACTAACTTTAAACGGGTATGTTTGGCACAGAGTGAGAGTGAGTAACGAGCATTTTGATTTTTATTAATAGTTTGGGAAAGGAGCGGTGAGTTTTTCTAAATTTTTTTAAGAATGCTCAATTTTCCAATGCTTCTTTAAAATAATTTTGAGCTGAAATTTCCACACCACTACCATACTACTATCGCTATTATATTTCTCACACATTCACTATACAGCTTAACGCATGTCACACACTCACACTCATATTTTTTATTAAATCACTTAAAGTACAACTCTTTAACGCATACTATGAAGCGTAGTTTCACTCAAAATTTACAAAACAATTCCCGCACGTACACGTATCGTTCAAATATTGAAAACAAAAATAAGAAAGACAAAATATAATATAATTTAAGTGGTCCACCTCATTTGCCATATGTATATGTGACAATTCTTTTATAAAATTTATATGAGAATAGCATTTCTTATACAGTAAAAAATTAGAGTATGTCAATCACTTCCATTTGAATAAGGTGTTTATTTAAGCTTATTGTTATCTTACGAGGTTATATGATTTTCACTTATTTGATCATCTGTCTCTGAAACCTTCTTTAATTAAATTAAGTGGAGAATTCCTTCGTACTTAAGTGTCCCAATGAGCCCGTAGGCAAGGTCCTTACTATTTTCAAGGAAGTTAGGAGCTAGTCTGCCAAGCTTAAAAAAAAGTTCAAAGTAAGCAAGGTTGTCAGCGAGTAAGAAAAAGAAAATGTAGGCTTTTCAATAAGCTTATTTTGGGATCTATTTTTCTGCACAAGCATTTCATGATATACTAAGTGTTCATTTTGAGTTTTTTGAGTTTTTCTTGTTCAACTTTAACCTTTAATTTTTTTTATTTTGTTATATCTATATTATCTTATAATATATTTAGGACTTTTTAAATAAGGAAGTCTTAATTTTTTAAGCCTACACATCTTGCTATAAGTAGTAATTCATATAGTTAAATGCTACACTATAATAATTGCATTATAATGTACACTAATAACACATTAAATTTTAGTATTAAAATGGATGTTACAAACTTACAATAATACAAATAATAGTTGTATTTTTTTATCATAAACATTCAAGTTAGACAAAGTTCAAATGAGTATAAGTATATATATCTATATTTGTATTGATATACTTTACGGAAATTCAAATACGCATCTATAACTTTTCGAACTATCAAAAGGGTAAACCGGCAAATACTAACTCTCATTGCGTACCGCTTAAAGATCAAGATACGAGAAAAACTAACATATTAGGTACCGCCGCAGCTTTGCGCGGGTACTATGCTAGTAATACTTGATGAAAATTATATCAATGAAAATATATTTAAAACCTAATCTATTCACATATTTTGCATCAAGTATTATATAACACAAATAATAGAATTTAAAGTCAAAGTGGACACTTAATATGGGATGGAGGTAGTAATAAACTAAGTTCATAGGATTCAAAATGAGCCAGAAAAATTGATCTTAAAAAGCTCAGTACAGTGCACCCATGGTATACTATAGGGCTATTTTTGCACCTATGGCGCCGCTATGGCATGCCAAACTGTACCAACACTTAGTTTTATAAGTGCAAATGCCATCCAGTTGTCATGCGCTATGGGATTTTTTTTTTTTTTTTTTTTTTTTTTTGTTAGCGAGTGAGGTGTTTTTAATGGTGTGTTATAATTTTTTTATTAAGAAAGGTGTTTATATTAAAACAATGTTATATAAGGTATGTGCTGAAATGACGGTTAATAACATGTTACACTGTATCAATTGCACCCACATCTCTTACAAAAAGTAAGCCGAAATCAAATACTATCATAAGCCAAAAACTGGGTGTGTTTGATTTTTAAAAAAACGTCTTACTAGCCCTCTTACTCTTACCGATGGAGAGGGAGGCGTTTTGTTTTGTTTGTTTTTTTTCTTTTGAGTAAAACCCAGTTAGACATATAATGTTTTTTAAGAGGCTCTGAATCTGAATCGCTTTTATGCGAATCTCACGGTAAATGTGTAATCGTCTCACGACCGCATTCGAGCGGGGAAAAAACTCATGTTTGAACCCACATTTGCTTGCTTCGTACTAATTTTTTTTGGTTTTTGTATGACAGAGGCAACAAGAGGCATTGAGACACCTCTCTCAAGTCTAGCCCATTAAGATCTTCACTTGCCTCTGAGCGCGTCAGATGGGGAGGAAAAAGCGGTGCGAGCGACCAAAATGTCGGCCGCGTCAGCGGTTCAGATTAAGAGGTGAGTTTTTCATGAAAACAAACACCACCTCGATGAGGTGTGGGGACTTGTCTTACTGTCTCTTACTCGTTTTGTAAACTTTATATAATATATTTGATTGTTTATTAACTATGTTATATTTATGATAAAAAGTCTTGTTTCATATTTACATAAGTTACTTATTATCGCATTGCGTTGGTTTAATAAACAAATTTCAAAAACGAGCCCTTAAAATCATTCGGACAATTATACAAAAACAAACAACATTATTTCGTTTAGATTTAGATTTTCTAGCCACCTCTTACCAATAAGATGCGGTAGTCAAATTTAGACCCAAAACATCTTAATGAAACAAACACTAATAAGGGTGTGTTTGTTTTTTAAAAAAACGTCTTACTAGTCCTCTTACTCTTACCAGTAAGAGGTGAAGTGAATTTTGGTTGTTTGTTTTCTTTTGAGTAAAACCCAGTTAGACATATAACATCTTTTTCGATTAGAATTGGGGGACTTGTCTTCTTGCATCTTACTCATTTTGCAAACTTTATACAATATATTTGATTGTTTATTAAGCGTGTTATATTTATGATAAAAAGTCTTGTTTCATATTTACATAAGTTACTTATTATCGCATTACGTTGGTTTAATAAACAAATTGCAAAAACGAGCACTTAAAATCATTCGGACAATTATACAAAAACAAACAACATTATTTCGTTCAGATTTAGACTTTTTAGTCACCTCTTACCAGTAAGATGCGGTAGTTAGATTCGGACATAAAAAATCTTAATGAAACAAACACAAAGTTTAAATAAACACCATCATAGGTGACAATCGATTTAGTACGTGTCTGACCCATTTAGGTTGGTGTGCCTACAAGTCAACATCACCCCAAGTCAAACATGACATATTCGTTGATTGCGCCAAGTAATTGAACCTTAACACACCCATATATAACGAGTCGTGTAATCTATTCAAAACCTATGAAAATATGCATACAACATATACAGTTTAGAATCAAAATACAAATTTAAATAGTTTATTACAAACTGGCTACACATTTAAAACTTTTGCTCATCATTTTCATTTTCTGTTTCTAAGATATATGTTTTTTATTTCTTAAGGTTTATATAATTGAACGGGTTGACGGGGTTAATGGACCGTGTTTCATGTCATATCGAGCCTAGATAAACTTATTTCAGTGTTTGGACTTTGGATACTTGTGAGCTTATTCAGTATTTTTGATAAGTTTTTCTCCCTTTTTCTTTTTGTTTTTCATTTCAGAAGGCTTTGAGTTTATTGGGTCATTCTTCGAATCTTCGAGCATAAACTAATCCAGAGGCCTTAAAAACATATCTGTCATCAAAGGATAAACATAAAGCCTCAAAAATTAGCTTAGACAAACACACTTCCTTTGACCAATACCTTTGTGTAAAGCTTATTTTAAGAGACTTGATCATTTCTAAGCTGATAAATTGACCTTTGCTTCAATAAAATAGCTTATTTAGCTCAAAAAGCTAATATGTTTAAAGTGTTAGGAAGATACATATGCCTTTTTAAGCATAAGCTTGCCCAAACACTTCTTAAGATAACTATGTTTTAAATTAAACCATTGGTCTTTTATAATCTGTGTGATTCTTTGTCACATGTGTAGAATAGCTTTGGTCGTTATCATGAGCAGATTGTTGGTGCACATATAGTTTCGTTCACAACTTGATTACGTCTGGTTTTGATAATTGACAAATCATTATTTTCCTTTCTATCATGATGACTTCTGGAATCAAATCGCAGAAGCTTGCTGAAGAGGACACCCGACATAACTTAGTGTAGTGGATTATTTGCCACAAATATTAACTGAGCATAATGTATTTTTGCAAAAAAAATGCCTTTAGCTGCTCGACAATTTTGGAGAATTCGGTAGGTTTGTCCTAATTCCGTGTTATATATGTTATTGCATCATGTATTTTGAGGCTCGTTACTTGTTTTGTACTCCCGAGGATAAAAACCTGACATGATAAATGATATGTAAATCGACTCACCCATCAAATAGGGTCTCCATTCACAACAATGAAATGTGTCAAAATCCTAAAACATGAATGACTTGATATTACACAAAAATTTACATTATGTAAACAAATTAGATGTTGTTTTATTTCTTTATATCCTTATCCTCTTCAATTATATTTTTGTGGCATAATTATCACATACATTTGTAGGTTTTTTACATATTTCATGACACTGTTCACGTGTCTCCTTGCATAAACTTGGGTCAAGACAACAACAATACTTGGGTTTTCCAACTCCAATTGCTTCCGTACAACGTCCACCACAATCTGGTGATTTCGAAATACCATGTGTTTTGATGATATCGATTTCAATTTTCCTACCTATAAGTTCAAGATGACAACATTAGTTATGATGCACATTACTCAGTTTGGGTCTCTAAGACGGTGGACTCAAACCATGTGAGCGAGTTGGCCACAAGATCAAATCTATGGTTGAAAAGAAAGTTATGATACGGAAAAATGTAAATGAATAACGAGAACTTACACTCGTGCCCAACAAGCATTATAAGAAAACTTATGTAGAAGATTATCACACGTGATTTGTTGGCCTTGATCATCTTGATGGTTGCTCTTCAAGTCAGAGCGTTTTAACGGAAGGAACTTGATATGGATTAAACACGCTAAAAGCATTTTAACGGAAGGAACTCAATATATATTGTCTCGGCGTATTTATTTGATACTCAAAGATCATTAACCACATTGTTTTCGTGTTTTGGAAGTCAAGATTCACAAGGAACTAATTTGCAACACAAAATTTTAATACATGGGCAAGTTCACAAGAAATGTTTTGATTCTTCGGAAAACTTGAATTTCATCTTTACTATCAAGAATTTCTTTGTCCCAGCATATTCCTGTTAAAACCTGACATGTTATTTTTACAGTTTAGACACCCAAATTATCACAAATTTATGCAATAAATCACAACTCACAAGCATAAGACATTAATCAAGATAATCACACAAAAATAAACAACCATGGTTAACTAGAAAGACGTTTTTTTTTTTTTTTTTCAAATACTCATTTATGCAACACAATGGTTACTTAACATTTCATTTCCGAATACTAAGCTTTAAACCACAATACGTGGTCAAATCAATACACTCATTCTAACGAGATTCTGGCCAATTCATATGAACTTCTGTCGATTCGGAATCACGACTAGAAACTCACGAGTTCTGGAAGAACTAGGTTTTTAGGCATTTAAATCTCATGTTAATAAAGAAAGGAACTGGCTACAAAACGTAAACTATCTGAACAAAACTTTGTGCATATATGACTTAATTTTTTTGCTTTGACAAGTACTAAAGATTTTACTCAGCGAATAGATAGTAAATAAGGTGGCTTAATAATAAATTGACTCTGTGGCCCAATGGATAAGGTGCTGGTCTACGAAACCAGAGATTCTGGGTTCGATCCCCAGCAGAGTCGTTATTTTTAACCTTTTTACCCTTAAAGTGTAAAAACAAACAAATATTTTTTGAAAAGGGGGAATTGCATATATACCCATTAAAACTTAAAAACTTGCATATTTCCCCACAATACAAGTTTTTATTGCATGATGTACAATGCATTTTAAGCATGTTTTGGGTATATATCTCTTATATCGAAAGTGGTATATATGCGATTGTACTTTTGAAAATATATGGCATTGAAAGAAATTTTAACAAGTTCAAAAAAAAAAAAAAAAAAGAAAGAAATTTTAACAAGGCACACTAACAACAAATTGACTCTGTGGCCCAATGGATAAGGCGCTGGTCTAAAAGAGATTCTGGGTTCGATCCCCAGCAGAGTCGTTTCTTTTTCAACTTTGTTTTTGCTTTTTACCTTTTAAAAGTTTAAAACAAACAAATATTGTAAGTTTTCGAAACGTACCATTTTTCACCACACATGTAAAAATAGACTTTAGATGGTGATCATTTTAGATACAGATTATGTGTTTGTATTCTATAATACCTATTTGTATAATCTATGAGCCTCTTCTTTTGTTAGGAAAACACAAATGTTGTTTTCGAATACATGGAATAAACTTTGAATAGATGTTAATAATTAAGGTCATAACACTTATCTGATTTAATCAAACACTCGGTTTGAAATGGTAATATTTATATTTTATTTTCAACTATAATCATCTATGTATCCGACAACCCGAAATTAGAGATAACGGTACGGTGTTTAGCGACTTCATTGCAGTTATATGTAACATTTTTTGGGTAAATGACAAATTTGTTTTGACAACTTTTTAGTTTTCGTTTTTCACTAAGTATGACCTCTGTTTCGTAACTGTAAATAGGTAAACCGAAACTAGATATAACCTCCGTTTCATAACTGTAATTCGGTAAAGCGAAACCATACCTCGATGTGTCTTCTTAAGCATCAAAACTGTGTATGGACAATAATTCTGATGTAGCTCTTATGTAATACACGATTTATATGGTGCTATAATAAGACTATTAAAAAAATGAACCAACTCCCTTATAGAGAGAATCAATGACTAGCAACAAGAAGCCAATTATAAGCACTTAATCTCAATTTTCTATACTTGTTTGCTTAATGTTCTTTCTACACTCTGGCGCTTATGTTGTTCCTGCAGAATATATACAACAAATGAACAAGTAGTCAAGTGCACAGCATGTAGAAGACTAACCAGTTAATCGCAGTGCGCAAAATACAAAGACTAACAAGTAAATATGCCAGCATAAACCACTAAGAACAAAAACACTGAAATCTTTGTAGACGACAAACCTGTATATGATAATGTACAGATATCAAAATGACGAATCTGAGCAACAACAGTAACGATGATAGTTCAAGGTGGAGCAAAAAAAACAACCATAGGAATTACTAACTACATGTAGAAGACTAGCTACTAAATTGCATATTTGCAGTGGCCAAAAAGACAATAGCTAAGTAAAGATGACAACATAAACCTGTAAATGGTAGTGTACAAACAACTAAAGGACACATTCGAGCAACAGCAGCAATGACGATAGACAGCACAAGCGACAAGACATCCAGCAAAACGACCATAAGAATTACAAACAGCAGCATAGGCGAAGAGGCATAAACGACGTACCAGTAATGACACTTTTTGTACTAAACATTACTTTAATAAAAAAACGACTATAAGAACTGACAGCGGCGCAGATCAAGATGACTGACAGCAGCACCAGCAAAGAGGGTTACCAGTAATTACGCTTTTCATACTAAACATAAATACTCCATATATCCAAAATCCTTTCGGATTATTTCAGCCCACAAAAAGGCAAGAATCAGCATACTTGTGTCATCAAGAACCCATAAGATATTCATGCTTCAGTGAGTCGATGTCAGGAAGTACTAAAACATCAAGAATCAAAATACTAGTATCATTTTCCTTAAGATTACTGACATCAGTCATACTGTCATACTTAACATAGTTAACATAACTCAGTTAAATGATTTTTTTCGTAAACTTAAACTATCAATTGGTCCATAACTACAAACTACAATGGACCTCAGTTATGTTTATTGTTGACCCAAATTATCCTTAGCAAAACAAATTTTATTGACTAAAACTCAACAAAACTGGTCGACACTTATATGTAAAGATCTTTGTATGTAAAGATGTTTTCCTAAATAAGAGTCTGATGAACACACACAAAAACATATGTGGATCAACAATTACAGCAAACAAATTCAAAAACCACAAACACAGATGCAGTTGAATCAATTTAATATCAATACATTTAACTCTCATTTCCATTAAATCAAGCTTAATGAACTACAACAATTATAGATCCCCAATCAAGATGTTCTAATACTCACATGATTCATAACCAAAACATTCACTATTAACGTTTAAACTGTACAAACTTCAACTTTGCCCCAACAAATTCTAAAGACATTAATAACAACAATAAAAACATAAAATGCAAGAACCAACATACTAGTATCATTCTAATAAAGATTAATGGTGATAAAGTTTCCTAGATCAAAGTACTTAACTAAACGCTGAAACCATACATGCTTGACACTTGTACATAATGAATTAATGATGCTTTGCTAACTCATAATCTCTGATCACACACACATGACGTAGAATAATCATCAAAATCTATCATTATCATTTCATTAAATTAGGCGAGTAACATGAATTAGTCAATTATAGATCCCCAATCAGAATGTTCCAAAATTACATGATTTATAACCAAAACATTCACTATAATCTGTCATTTGCTAAATACTAAATAAAAACTTAGATACACTTCTAGCGATCGTAATAATAAACATCAACACGATTAATCACAGTAGAAGTTAAAAGCTAAAGTGAGATTCATTTGATTGATAATGTTTCAATTACACAACAGATCCATAAAACCGTACAAAGAACATCATAACAACAACATCATTCATTCTAAAGAACATTCTAACCCCCAAAACCATACAAAGTCCTGCCTTGTCTCTTAAGAGCATAAACAACATCCATAGCAGTAACAGTCTTCCTTCTGGCATGCTCAGTGTACGTAACAGCATCACGGATAACATTCTCCAAAAAGATCTTCAAAACACCTCTTGTCTCTTCGTAAATCAAACCGCTTATCCTCTTGACTCCTCCTCGTCTCGCCAACCGTCTAATGGCGGGTTTCGTAATCCCTTGAATGTTGTCTCTCAACACTTTCCCAGACGCTTCGCTCCGCCTTTGCCGAGTCCCTTTCCTCCCTTCCCACGTCCTGACATGATGATTTTCTTTTTGGGTTTTTGTTTGATTGGTTGAATGAAAAAAGTTTGATGTTTTGGTCAAATGTGGATGTGGGTTTTTATACACACCAGTTTTGGGGTTTTTTTTAAAATTTTGGAATGTGAAAGAAGCGGGATAGTGAAATGAAAATGGACGGTTCAGATTGCCTATCCGTGTCATGGGGTTTAATGGTTTGATGTGAGTTTTAAGTGGGAGGTTGTGGATCGGTGACGTGGAATGGTTTTTTTTTTGAACATTACTCGTAATATTTTTTAGGGGCAATTTCATATCTCCCCTCCTTTTTATTGAAAATTTTATATATACCCAAACATGCATAAAAACATCAGACATTATGATTCAAATACTTCAGACTTTGGTATATATGAAATTTATGTTGAAAGTATATATGAAATTAATCCTATTTCTTAATCAAAATGATGTCTATTTTAATTGGAAATAGCTAAACGTAATATCTATACTATTATATAAAGCATTTAAGTTGTGGACTCCACAAAAAATTAAGATAAGGAGCTCCAATCATTAAGTGACATGTGTCACTTCTCTAACTAAAAAATACTCCCTCCGTCCCATATTAAGTGTTTGCTTACATCATGCACAAAGTTTTAGAAAATTCCACTAACTACACTCTCCACCAATCAAATATCATTTTTACCCACTAAAGTCTTATCTCATTGGTTGAAATAGAATATAGATACTTAATTTTGGACATTCAAAGATTTAATTGTGGACACTTAATATGGGACGGATGGGGTAACAAAAAAGGGAGGAGCTAACAAACTAAAATAAGGAGATACAATAATGGGGTGACACATTTCACTTCATAACTAATTAATAACCTTTATTTTTAAATTTAAATATCTTTTAATTCGTTTAATTTTTTTTATGATCTAATTTCATCATATTTTTAAAAAAATTTGTGATTTTTAATTCAACATTCATTTTGATATATTTTTATGCGTTTTTAGTTTTTAAATTTTTAGTAGGTTTATTTTATTTTGATTCGAATTTTTATAACTTTAACCTTTATTTTAATCAATAGAAACTTTATTTATCAAAATCATTTACTTTGGGAAAGTTGCTTCAATAAGCATTTAATGTCTTTTATATATGCGGAATAATGATGTCACTCGGAATGATACCTAAAACCCAAACACACACATACAACTAACACATATACATTGGAGTGTTGTTAAAATAATCAATGGGGTAGGAATCATGGGAGAGTTGAGTTAACAATTCATTTACTATATTTATTATATAACTATATTTATCGCCGCCGCTGTGCGCAGGTGTCCAACTAGTATTTTTAAGTTATTTAAACACGTATTAATTACTTATATTTTTATTCTCTCTACATTTAATCTTTTTTAACCGATTTTATGTATCACAAGTTATACGTAAGGAGGGAGATCCTCTCACGTTGAAAACACAACTTGACTCAAGTTAGGGACTTATGAGCAATTGGATTTAATCCAATGGCTCAGATAAAAAAAAAAATTCTTTTGATTTAAACCATTATATTAAATCCAACGGCTCACAATCGTCTAACTTGAGTCAATTGTGTTATACAACTTGAGAGGATCTTGATCCTATATGTAAACACATGAGAAATTTTCAAATGCTTACTCTTATTTTGGTGTTTACCAAGGGACAAATCCCCACCATCCATCTAATTTGATCTAATGGTGGGGATAAACCTAAGATTTAATATGAAAACCTAAGTCCATTTTTCTCCTTTTTCTTTGTCCTTTTGTCTTTCTTATTTATTAACATTTTTATTTCTTTTTTTTTCATTTTTTTTGAAATTCACGTTTTTATTTTAAATTAATGTTTTTTTTTCATTCACGTTTTATATATTCAAGTTTTTTTTTTTCTTCGCTTTCCTATGTTTTCATCTGTATTCATATCGCTTTGCTTTTTTTTATACGCTTTCGTCCGTTCATATGTTTTCGCCGTTTTTACGTTGCCTAATTTCGACGCTGGCCTGCTGTCATCCGCTTTCGTTCGCTTACATCCGCTTATCGACGCTGTGATGTTTTCATACGCTTATATACGCTTTCGCTGCAGACGCTTTTTCACGCTGGTCCATTTTAGACATTTTCGCTCGTTTTAAGTTTTCGTAGTTTTATCGCTGGCCCATTTTCACGTTCTCGCCCATTTACTGTTTTACACGCTGCTTTTTTCACGCTGTTTGTTTATACGCTGTCCATTTACTTACGCTGTCCGTTTCATCCGCTTTTCGCTGGCCCATTTTTCATAAGTTTTCGCATGCTTTTACGCCATACGCTTGCCATTTTCATACGTTTTTGTCCGCTTTTAGGTTTTCATGTATTTTTCTCCGTTTTTATACGTTTTCGTCCGTTTTCAAACATTTTCATACGTTGTCATCCGTTTTTTACGCTCGTCTATTTTCGCACGTTTTCTGCTTTCACGCCACCGCTTCATACGTTTTCGTTTGTTTTCAGACGTTTTTGTCCGTTTTTATACGTTTTTGTCCGTTTTCAGATGTTTTTGGTCGTTTTATACGTTTTTCATTCTATTTTATACGTTTTTGTCCGTTTTTAGACGTTTTCATTTTGATATTTGTAAGTGACACTTATTTATCTCTTGTGATATAACATTGTGAGGAAATTTAAAAGTATTACATTTTTCATCATGTGTGGATACTCAACTAAGAATGTGATGGTTATGTTTTTGAAAATATTTATGAAGATTTTTGTGTTTTATGATATTATGAAATGTCACACCCCCAAATTACCTGTTTTGCAGCGGAATGGAATTCCTGGGGATTGACTGTCATAGCATCACAATCATGCATGAAATTAATCGAGTATGCTTTGGAAAATACATCGCTTGATTTAATAAAATAATCGTGAGTTTACAAAGTAGGTCCCAAATGAAAATCAACCGCGGAAATAAGTTTGTACAATTCAAACGATGTTTTAAAGCATGTAAAACCCATGTGAGACGCAGCTGCCGCCACGCGACTCCATGATGTGTCCAAATGCATGCCATGAAGTGAATGCCTTAGATAACTGAGATAAAACATGCTAAAAGTGTCAACACAAAGGTTGAGTGAGTTCATAGAGTTTGAGTTGAAATGAAAAGCCGCTGAAATCGTTTATGCAAAGAAAGGCATTGTAAATCGTAGAAATGTAAAGACTTTCAAAATCGTTTATGTAGCAAAGGCATTGTAAATCCACTCGGGCCAAGTCCCGCCATACAAAATTTGCAACCTCTGTGTTCACAACCCACGCCGGAATATGTAGAGTTTATGTTTAAACGTAAATCGTCAAATGAATTAACAAAATAGTGCATGGCTCAATGTATCGAATTCTTATGCAAAGAAAGGCATTAAATCCACTCCGCCCAAGTCCCTACCATACAAAACTTTGCAACCCGTGGTGTTCACAACCCATTGCCAAATGTATATAGTTTATGATCATGCATGATGTCAAATATTCACAATATAGTACCTAACTCGACGAGAACGATAGCACATAATCAATAGTACTTAACTGAATGTAGAACAATAGCACATAATCAAAGACCTAACTAATGTAATTGAGTAATCAATACAGTACTTTATTCACTATGTATCAAAGAGTCAACTGATATAGAACGTTATAATGACGGAGCACTATAGCACTATGCAAAACAAGAAACAATTGATATAGTATAATCTTGATTTAGAAACAATGGTGATCACGGTAGCATTTAGCCTTCAAATCAAAAGTACTTTGTGAAAATAGTTAAGTATGTATCTCCCCCAAATGGTACAAACAATTGAAAATGGGGCTATGAAAACTCACGGTAATCCATAAAAGTTAAAGTATTTGGAAGTAAATGAAAACAGTTTGAGCATGTATCTCTCCCAAAAAAGTTATGAAAACAAGTAAAAGTAGGGGCTATGGAACTCACTTGGTAAACCGGATTTAAATGACAAGAGTGAGTACACTGGAGGGTATAATGTGATCGCTATCCGTACCCTAGTACCAATGATATGATCTGATATGAGTTGCAATGTAATGTTATGCATGCATTTCAGATGTTATTTATACCACGCAGTTTTGAAAATATTACTGTCGTGAAAAATACTCTTTTGACGTCTTGACCCTTCAAAAATGACTTTACATGTTTTACATTAAAATGTCATCCTATAATGGTTTTATAATGATTTATAGTGAAATTATTTCTTTTCGTCGCAAAACAATGTCGTCGGAAATTTTTATGAAATTAACAAAAATGGCTTCGAAAAAGTAGTCGTGAGAATGTGAAGCACGTCGATCTAGAGAACGAACTCACAGCTTTTGGAAAGTTTGTATCGATATCTAAAAGTTTCGGGCCGTGAGTTTTCATTCAAAAGGTCTCAACATAAAGATAATAAGGGTTAAAGATGGTGGTTTTGGCTAATTGTGTGCAGAAAATTAGTTACTGCAAGTTTATGAAAAAGTGCATATTTGCCGCTTCAAATTCGCTTCACGCATAATACGTCCTTAGTCAGATCAAAGTATACTAATATATTTTTGCAAGTCGAAATAATTTGTGAAGCTTAAGGCTGCTTTTGACCCGCACAAGATAAAACATGTTGTGAAATTTCAAAAATAATTTTCGTCGCAAACTTGTAAAATCCATAACTTTCTCGTTATAACCGCTTTATCCGCCTGCCGCCACGGATCGCTTTTAAAGTATATTTTATAAATATCAAGGCCAAAAATTCGTGCCTACTGTCGGATTTTCCAGAAAACGTAAGGACAGAACACAATATATACTTATCTAAAATAGTTTTTCTCGACAAACCTATTCTAATCTCTTCAAATCAACTCCGAAACTAATCTAATCCTACCATACACCTTCTTAGGGTGTCATGGGTTCCTAATCACCATCAAGACCAAAGAATACCATGGGAATAATTATAGGATGACCATAAATATATATAACTCAAAAATCATGAAATAAATGGTATAAATCACATAACTTGCATACTAGCTCCAAAAATGAAAAGAAACATATGAAAATGAAAAGGAAACATGAAAATGATAAAAACATACTTACAAGTGATTATGATGAGGTGAAAGTAACAAGGATTATCTTAAATACTCTTGGTTTTTATTTCAAAACCATATAAAGAGTATATACTAGATTGTGATACTTGAACTTGATAAAAAAAATTTTGATCCCTTTGAGAAAACCTTGGATGGCCGGTTCTTGAAGGATAAACAAAGAGAGAAAAAAAACTTTTTGCTAACTAGATGAATTATTTGAGGTAGATGAAAATGAATGAAATACTTGGAGTATAGATCTATATAACCATGAAATTCTTACCAACATTAAATGCACACTTCCCATAGGCCTGGGTTTTAGGGGTTAGTGTTTCATCAATATATATTTTTTTTTCTTTATAAAATGTTGTGTAAGTATTTACTGTTAAGTTGTAAGAAAGTATAAGTAATTGTGTAAGAAAAAGTATAAGTAAAGGTAAATGAGAATTTTTGGTACAAGTAAGTTTTTAATAGGTCAAAATAGAGTGTAATGAAATAATAAAAATTGTAAAAATACATTCCTTGAGAAATTTGAGTGATATAAAAATTATGAGTAGTTTTAAGAAAAGTGTCGTAATAATATAAATTCAACGATTTATATTCAAAATAAATTCAAAACACTAGTTAAGCTCAAAATATAGTTTTTATAAACTAAATGTAAGTTTAAAATACATCGGATCATTTGAAAGAATGGATTAAATATTTAAAATAATAACTCACGATAACGCTTATTTAATATAAAATTACGCTAAGAAATGTGAAATGAAATGTCATGAATGAACTAATGAGATACAAATGATGTCAATGGAATGTAGACTAATCTTAGTCCATATGAAATGTACATGATGATATGATCATGAATTTGCCGCTAAACCTTTAAGGTTACGCGAATTTGAAACAAGTAAACCAAGTTTACTATAAATGTTGAAATAGGAGGCATAAATTGTATCGAAATGACCGAAGTATCGGGTTGTCACATTCGCCCATCTAAAAGGAATTCAATTCCTCGATTCAATCGTTGTTGGTCTAACGGGTTTAGGGTTTGATGAGGCAAACTTTCCCATTCCCGAGCAAAACCCTCAAAAGACTTTTTGGTAACCGATTTTACTTAATCCCACTACCATCAAACAAGAACCGCATATACGATTAGTTAAATCGTTTAGGTAACAACTTGTTTCTAGCTCGATCTTTGCAACTCATCAAACAAGAATCACTACGCTGGATCAAACTGAAACAAGTGGTTTGAAGAAAATCTTTTGAAAATTTGGCTCGACACGGATTGTTGCATAACATATAAGCCTACTACTCCCCTTCATTGCATGATTCTTCCTGAATTAGACATAGGTGATCATGCTATGTATAATTTAGGAGTAACTATGCAATGCTTGGACTAATCGACTCATATGTTGTTTGGTGTTGAGTCAACTGATGTTAAAATTGTGATGAACATCGTGAGAGAGAAACATGGAGAAGTCGCTAAAATGATAGTTAAAGTAAAAGAATTAAAATCCTCGTAAATGATAACAAATCGGAAAGAAAATAAAGTACAATAGATGAGAATATTTTACAACGAGTAGTTTAGCAAAAGTAGTACATCTTAGGTTATAAAGATTCTGCAACATGGAAAACATAAACTTAGTACTGACATATACATAAGGAGAAATAAAGCTGTTAGTTTCCTCTTCTTCGCCTTTCTCATGCTTGTTGATACCATGACGAGCCCTCCCTCCTCCTTCTAACACATATACATTCCCATGAGCACCTTCGACTTGTTGACCTTGGTTTTGAGGACATTGATTCCGATAGTGTCCTTGTTCCCCACATCCAAAGCATGTGACTACGGCTTTGCTCCTTACAGCCCCAAGGTGTCCACTTTGTGACAAATTTTAAACATATACCACATGGACCATTATGATGTAGCGTGTATTGCAAGTATCGTGGTAAGTTTCCATGCTTCTTTCCTGTTGTAAAAGAACATAGACCTCGGGATTTCTTGTTTCTATTATGTTGTTGATGATGATTAGTGTTACGGTTTTGGTTGTCGTTATCATAACCTCCTTGGTCGCTTCTCCCCACTTTGTTGTTGTTGATTTGTTTATCGCCGTTGTCGTTGTTGTTTTGGTTATTGTTGTAGTTGGCGCGTTGTTGGGTTATGTTGTTTTGGCTGGTGTTGGTGTACTTGCCTCTTCACTACCGAGCCATGAGCTTTGAGTCAATCTAATAGCTTCCTCAATCGCTTATGGTCGGGAAGAAGTCACGCCTCCTTGAATAATTTCGAAGTCCTTCAATGAAAGCCTCCGCCATCTCAACCATAGATGCATAACCGCCAATTCTTGAATTCAATATAAGTGTCGATATCATACCCAATAGTTTTAGTTCATAGAACTCGCTTCAACTTTTTCACTTCCGCTCGGAGGACAAACTTCTTAGTCACCAAACCCTTAAATTGCACCCAAGTAAGCTTGAAAGCATTCTCCATTCCAATCGGTTGAGCATAAGAATTCCACCAAGACAATGCTCCATCGAGTATGTGCCGTAGCAAACTTAACCTTACTATCATCCGGACAACGCAAAGCAAAAACACCGATTCCAATTTTTCAAACCATCTAACCATGGTCGAAGCTCCCCTGCACCTCAAACTTAGTGGATCTCCACTTGAAATCCTTGTGTAACAACTTTTAACTCCCGTCCTCCTGCATTTCCAAAGCTAGGAAAGAAGCCTGGCCGGCTTCAAGAAGAAATGCTGGCCTCGAAGCAGAAGCAGCCCACTCGCTTCCCTTTCAATCCTATCGCCGCCACTATCCCTTACCAACTTTTGAATAGTCATTGTCACATGTGTGTGGCTTCTTCTACGCCATAATTCTTCAAAATAAGAGGAAAGGGTGAGACGAAAGCAATCCGATGTTAATAATAAACGCCCAAAGAAATGTGATAAGAAATGATAAATTGAGGTTATGTTTCAAAAATGATCGTCGGCTTCCTAAAAGATGGGTTATGAGGCGTTGTGAGTGCTTCAATGTATGATGGTTTAGAGACTTAATGTGTGAATAAAGTGTAACTCGACATGTTAGTGGTGAAACAAAGGAATGAGCTTAATTTCTCACTCTATATAAAAGTTCATCCTGATTCGTCATTATCAATACTGAATAAAAAATTGTGATAGGGAATGACAAGGAATTCTCCACGCTAGAGTACGGGAAAAGATAATGGAAATAAGGCATCCATGTGACAATCGATTTGAAATGAAAGTAATAACTCAAAATGTAATATAAATCGCATGCAAACCTAACATGCACTTAAAGAAATGATGAGATGCTATGAAGGGGTAGTTATAGTCTAGGGTCAATGATGCAACCTAGTTCTCTATAATCAAGCTCATGCCAACTGTCACACCCCCAAATTACCGCTTTGCAAAATGAAATGGAATTCCCCATTGACCATAGCATCACAATCACAAGTATATTGAACGACCTAAAGTGTCGTTTGGAAAATACATCGCTTGATTTAATAAAATAATCAGAGTTTACAAAGTAGGTCCCAAATGAAAATCAACTTGTGCGAAATAAGTTTGTACAATTCAAACGATGTTTTAGGCACAAAACCCATGTGAGACGCTGGCCGTCATCGCGACTCCATGATGTGTCCACATGCATGCCATGAAGTGAATGCCTTAGATACCTGAGATAAAACATGCTAAAAAGTGTCAACACAAAGGTTGAGTGAGTTCATAGAGTTTGAGTTGAAATGAAAAGCCGTCAAATCATTTATAAAGAAAGGCATTGTAAATCGCTTGAAATGTAAAGATCTCAAAATCGCAGGCACAAATCCACTCGCCCAAGTCCCATATAAAACTTGCAACCCGTGTGTTCACAACCCACCCGTAATATGTAGTTTATGTTTAAAAGTAAATCGCCAAATGAATTAACAAAATAGTGCATGGCTCAATGTATCAAATCGCTTATGCGCAAAGAAAGGTATTGTAAATCCACTCGCCTCCAAGTCCCATACAAAACTTGCAAACCTGTGTGTTCACAACCCATTGCCAAATGTATATAGTTTATGATCGTGTATGATGTCAAATGAATTCACAATAGTACCTAACTCATGAGAACGATAGCACATAATCATTAGTACTTAACTCGACGAGAACAATAGCACATAATCAATAGCACCTAACTCAATGTATCGTGAGTCAACCATACTTATTCTACCATGTATCGAAGAGTCAATGATATAGAACGCTATACCTATCGATAAGCACTATAGACGCAAACAAGAACAATTGATATAGTATAACATTTGATTTAGAAACAATGGGATCACGCAGAGCATTTAGCCTTAACAAATAAAAGTACTTGTGAAAATAGTTACATGTATTCCCCAAATAGTACAAACAATTGAAAATGGGCTATGAAAACTCACTCAGAATCCATAAAAGAGTATTGAAAGTAAATGAAAACATGTATCTCCCCAAAACAGCTTATGAAAACAAGTAAAAGCAGGGGCTATGAAAACTCACTTGGTAAACTGACGAAATGACAAGAGTGAAAGTATAATCGAGGTATAATGTGATGCTATCCGTACCTAGTACCAATGATATGATCTGATATGAGTTGCAATGTAATGTTATGCATGCATTTCAGATGTTATTTATACCATTTACGAGTTTTGAAAATATTACTCGCTTCGCCTAAAAAATACTCTTTTGACGTCTTGACCCTTCAAAAATGACTTTACATGTTTTACATTAAAATGTCATCCTATAATGGTTTTATAATGATTTATAGTGAAATTATTTTTCGCCGCAAAACAATGTCGTTGGAAATTTTTATGAAATTAACAAAATGGCTTCGAAAAGTAGTCGGTGAGAATTGTACGCCGATCGCGGAAACGAACTACGAGCTTTTGGAAAGTTTGTATCGATATCTAAAAGTTTCAGCCTGGAGTTTTCGGCCCAAAAGGTCTCAACATAAAGATAATAAGGGTTAAAGATGGTGGTTTTGGCTAATTGTGCGTAAAATTAGTTACGCAAGTTTATGAAAAAGTGCATATCTTTGCCGCTCAAACTGCTTACGTAATACGCCTTAGCTTCAGACAAAGTATACTAATATATTTTTGGCAAGTCAAATAATTTGTGAAGTTTAAGGCCTTGAACTCGCATAAGATAAAAACATGTTGCTGAAATTTCAAAAAATATAATTTTTTACCGCCAAACTTGTAAAATCCATAACTTTCTGTTATAACTCCGTTTTATTCCGTTCGCCACCACGGATTCGTTTTACAGTATATTTTCTAAATATCATGGCCAAAAAGTCGTGCCTACTGTCGGATTTTCCAGAAAATCAAAACAAGGACAGAACACAATATATATTTATCGAAAATAGTTTTTCTCGGACAAAACCTATTCTAATCCCTTCAAATCAACTCCAAACTAATCTAATCCTACCATACACCTTCTTAGGGTGTCATGGGTTCCCAATCACCATCAAGACCAAAGAATACCAAGGGAATAATTATAGGATGACCATAAATATATATAACTCAAAAATCATGAAATAAATGGTATAAATCACATAACTTGCATACTAGCTCCAAAAATGAAAAGAAACATATGAAAATGAAAATGAAACATGAAAATGATAAAAACATACTTACAAGTGATTATGATGAGGTGAAAGTAACAAGGATTATCTTAAATACTCTTGGTTTTTATTTCAAAACCATATAAATAGTATATACTAGATTGTGATACTTGAACTTGATAAAAAAAATTTTGATCCCTTTGAGAAAACCTTGGATGGCCGGTTCTTGAAGGATAAACAAAGAGAGAAAAAGACTTTTTGCTAACTAGATGAATTATTTGAGGTAGATGAAAATGAATGAAATACTTGGAGTATAGATCTATATAACCATGAAATTCTTACCAACATTAAATGCACACTTCCCCCCCCCATAGGGCCGGTTTTTAGGGGTTAGTGTTTCATCAATATATTTTTTTTTTCTTTATAAAATGTTGTGTAAGTATTTACTTGTACAAGTTGTAAGAAAGTATAAGTAATTGTGTAAGAAAAAGTATAAGTAAAGGTAAATGAGAATTTTTGGTACAAGTAAGTTTTTAATAGGTCAAAATAGAGTGTAATGAAATAATAAAAATTGTAAAAATACATTCCTTGAGAAATTTGAGTGATATAAAAAATTACCGAGTAGTTTTTAAGAAAAGTGTCGTAATAATATAAATTCAACGATTTATATTCAAAATAAATTCAAAACACTAGTTAAGCTCAAAATATAGTTTTATAAACTAAATGTAAGTTTAAAATACATCTGATCATTTTTTGAAAGTAACGGAAATATTTAAAATAATAACCCGATAACGCTTATTTAATATAAAAATTACGCGTTAAATGTGAAATGAAATGTCATGAATGAACTAATGAGATGCAAATGATGTCAATGGAATGTAGACTAATCTTAGTCCGTATGAAATGTACATGATGATATGATCAGCGAACGCTAAACCCAAGTTACGCAATTTGAAACAAGAAACCAAGTTTACTATAAATGTTGATATAGTGAGGCATAAATTGTGTCGAGAAATGACCTGAAAGTACGCATACATGAAATATTGTAAAAGTTGTTCAACCGAACAATAGATGTATGAGATTTTGTGTAGACTTGTGATGAATTTTTCTATTTAATGGATACATTGTGCATATTTTTGATAGGTTTTATACCGATTTTTCGATTCACATCTAACTAATAGTTACGGTTGAAGATAGCACACATTATAAACAAACAGGAAGCTCACACACCTGTGATATCACATGTGATATCACCTCACTTGTGATATCACACGTGATATCATGAGTGATAACACATGTGATACACTTGTGATATCATGTGTGATATTACCGCGATAGCATGTGTGATATCGAGTTTATATCACTTGTGATATCACTGATATCACTCGTGATATCATGTGATATCACAGGAGATATCACCGTGATATCATGTGTGATATCACGTGTGTTCGAGCGTACTCGCTTGTTTTTTATAAAGATGTGTGTTTTCTTCAACCATAGCTTCTTTAGTTTGCCGATTCAACCATAGATTTAAACCCAAAACCTATCTAAACATGCACAATGTATCCATTAAATAAAAAAATCCATCACAAGTCTAACAAAAGTTTCATAACATCTCTTATTTCGCTAAACACTTTTTCTAATATTTCATATTATCATAAAACACAAAAATCTTTCTAAATACTTTCAAAAACAAAAATAAGAAAAATGAACAATCGTCACAAGAATATAATGTTTATGTTTATTATCATTTCTTCATATATACTTGGTAAAATACTAAATTAATATCACATTTGGTATGAATTTAATATTTCACATTCTTAGTTGAGTATCACAACTGATAACACATACATGATGAAGAGTGTAATACTCTTCATCTTTCTTACAATGTTATATCTAGAGATAAATGTTGTCACTTAAAATATCAAAATGAATAAAAATGAAGCAAACTATGAAAATAAAGACTTGATATATTCTTAAAATCAAACAAGTTTTGCATTAAATTAGTCTTTTTTGAACAAAATAAGAATTCACCTAAAGAGACTTTAACCCTTTTATTTATATTAAAAGTATAATTTCACAAGTGATAGATAACATTGGTTGCATTAAAACAATATGCATAATTACGATGAAAGGACAAAACTATCTTGAATTCAAAAGTTATAAAAATATTAGAAAACACATAGGTGATAATATATAAAAATATACAGAGAAATGAAATATCTCAGGTGATATTAAAGGTTAAAAAACATACTTGTTTGTTTATGAAATACCACAAGTGATATTAGATATTAACTTTTTGTTAATAAAATATCACAATGATATTAGACATGTAATATAATAAAGTTTAATAGTAAGCATAAAACATACCTAAAATAGACGAAAACGATAAAAACAAGAAAAAAACATAATAAAACGTATGAAAACGGTAAAAACGTATGAAAACGGACAAAATGAATAAACCCCAATGAAAAGCGTGATAAAAAGGAAGAAAAAAAGCGCCTAAAACGGACGAAAACGTATAAAACGGATGAAATGGACGAAAACGATAAACTAACAAAACGTCAAAAATGGACGAAACGTAAGTAAAAATACGGACGAAAGCGTATATAAACCTATGAAAACCGATGAAAACGAAAGAAAATAGACGAAAAAGTTTTAAAGCGGACGAAAACGTAAGAAAATAGACGAAAAGGTATGAAAACGGACAAAAACGTAAGAAAACGAACGAAAACGTAAGAAAATGAACAAAAACGGACGAAAATGTAAGAAAACAGGCGAAAACGTAACAAAACGTATGAAAACGGACAAAAAAGTAAGAAACTAATTTAAAACGTATTTAAACGGAATTTAAAATGTAAGGAAACCACGTAAAACGTAAGAAAACAAAAAAGAAAACGTAAGAAAAACAGACGAAAACCTAAGAAAACGAACGGAACATAAGAAAACGTACAAAAACGCGGAACCAAAGCAATGTAGCAAAATGCATGAAAACGATGAAAACGTAAGAAAACTGACGAATTTAAAAAGTATGAAAACGAAAAGAAAACGGACGAAACGTATGTAAACAGACAAACTATTTAAAACGTAAGAAAACGTAATTTAAAAGTAACAAGATCAAGAAAACGAAGAAAACGTATCAAACGGCGAAACGTATGAATCGATCGGTAAAGTAAGAAAACATACGAAAACTACACGTAAAACGATGAAAAGGATCTAAAACTTAGAAAACATACTAAACGGCGCGTAAAAGCGACAAAACGTAAGAAAAAGTAATAAGGAAATATCAAAAAACGAAAAAAAACAAAAAAACGTGAAATTTAAAAAAGTGATTAAAAAAAACAAATAATGAAAAAATAAATAAGAAAGATAAAAAGAAAAGAAAAAGACAAGAAAAAACATGAACTTAGGTTTAGACATATTAAATCTTAGGTTAATCACAATCATTAGATAAAAGATAGATGGTGGATTTATTCCTATTATGTGCCGATTTTTGAGTATGCAAAATAAAGTGCCTCGTAAACACATAGCTTGTTTTCTTTTAAAAATGGGAAGGCCAAAACCTGCAATTTTTTTTACATATGTTGATACGTAGTCATGCTCTTACTGGGTCCCATTCCAGACAATTATGTCTTAATGCTTGAGACCTCACTAAGAAAATGTAAAACACCGCTAGGGCTTACCGTGGATTGTCTCCCACGCATTATCCTCCCGCTGGAGTAAGTAATCGTTTGAGTATATTTAAGAATTAGGGTTCGTAGATCGTACCTTTAATGATGGTTCAGATATCCTTTATATACATATGAAACCCAAGTGATTTCGTGTTCCTCAAGAGTCGGCAGATCCCGCCCTAAACCGGTTTTGGAATACTTATCTCCCAAGATAAGAGATATCCGATATCATGAGCCATAAATAACTCCTAACCGGGCCTTCGTGAACCCAAATTGTTATCGTTAAATTTACCGTGCTGGCTTGCTAGTAGTGCGTAATGTCCGTCCGGTGACCCAATATAGACTATACGCCATTATGTCCCCCCGCCTAGTATGTGCAAAGGAGACTAACTGTGGATGCTAGACTAATAATTGCGCCAATAAAAACTCAAAGCGTGAAAGCAAAGAAGCCAAAAAAGGTTCTCGCCTTGAAAGATACACGTTGTATCTAGACATAATATTTAAAATGGATGCCTCAGAAATCGGGAAAGTAATCGAATCAAGCCACATCATGATCCGAGCCACACATGGAGATAATGGGATCCACGTGTCATTCATCGCGTGTATGAGAAGACTTATATAACCATCGACCTTCCTTTCACCGTGATTATCACAAGAAGTCAATCCGCCATAGTTAACAAACCTTCAACTTGCAACCCGTAAAACTACTATTCCAAAGGTAATCGCGCGGCGCTTAAAAAAACAATACCATGGTCAAAGTTTTATCTCGATTTCACATCCGACATAATGAGGGCTAACTTCTAGTGATCGCCCATTATTACATTCTCATGCGGTGCATCCTAAGTTCCGTGCAACGATCGCCAATTGCGGACTCCTCAAAGGGAAAATAGGTATACACACGTTTTTTAGTTCGCGAATCAACGCTGTGCCAATATCATTATTCCCGAGCGACGCGGTTAAACTACTACCGTTTCGATATATCCCAAATGCACCGCATAGGTGCAAAATAAAATTATCAACCAGGTTAATTGCCGACATCGGCAATTAACCCGACTATCCACTGTTCGCGACGCTTTACCACACAACGTGGTCACACGGGTGGGTATCATTCATGGGTTACCGCCTTCGTTATACGAAAAAATTAGACGCTCAGAATTGGAGAGAAACATTTTTCGGGTAGACGACGCTGCGTTTCCCATCTCGCTTTGATTTTACACCCGTGGTACACTCATTAAAGGATGAGCCTCCTCGATCGCATAAATGCTGGAGGATGATGCAAAACACCAACGATCCCCATCAATTCCTACCCGAGGAATTTTTGCACATGGGCATTAGCCGCAACTATTTTGGTAGTCCTGAGGAAGTTCCGATCTTCTTAGGCGATGGCAGGGTGGGTGCTCGGCCCTTCGGACCCATTGTGTTATATTATCGTTCTTTCTTCTCTATGTACTGTCGTAATCCGTTTTGTTTGCTTGCCAGCAAATGGACCCTATTGCAGTCGCAGAACGTTTAAGCCGCCGCAGTTAATGTAGGGACGCCCGCCGAGAGAGGGAGAGAAGAGCCCATTCTTGATGCCAGGGCCACTTGAAATGGTGGGAGAAGCAGGGGCTAGCTCATACCCTGACTGAAGCGACCCATCACAGAAAGGCCGAACCCTAGAGTACCTTCCCAAAGAGCGCAATTCATCACAGCAAAGCATGGAGCACACAAGAGGAGGAAGAGGATCCACATTGAAGCGCAAGAGATCACCCGAGAGGATGGCGCAAGCTCATCGAAGAAGCGCCCGCTATCCTAATCTGGAATCATCATCGGCGACGTTGCGCTTCCCCTCTCGGGCCTGATACATCTCGCCCAAGTAGTGAGTAATGTCGCCAAAGTTGTTTACATCCTCGCTTATGCAGAAATTAATAATTTCCCTTTCTTGCAGGTTTGAACGCATTCACCCCCAGAGATAGTCTTGTGCACTCGAAGTTCTCCGAGCCAAATGTACCACTTGCCGGGGATGCACCCATGGAATGTTTTGTTGAGAGATTATGCCGCGATCAAGCTTCACTAGTGGAGAAGCTAAAGGCTAAGGTTTATGGGGAAGGCAAAAGGCGCCGCAAAGGATCAAAATTGCGCCGCTAGAGGCGCACTGGCCGGTGCCAAGGTTTGAGGTAGGTCTGGAAAATTATGCCCAAAAGCCGGGTCAAGAGTAGATGGCATGTCAAATAAGCCCACCAAGAGCGCAGTGCATGGTACAAGGCTTCGTGTCTCGGGGCCAAAGTATCCAGAAGGGCAAGAAGAGTTGACCTCTCTCACCGAAATTTTTGGTGCCACCGGGTGAGCGGGGCACAGAGATGAAGAAAGTCGCTCACCGAGTATGATGAGGAGTTATATCCCCAACTCCCCGCCTACAATCGCCGAAATGTGGCGCCTATCACACGCCACTTCAAGGCCAAGCACTGAGGCGCAGTGAAGTAGTGGACTTTGGGGAGTGGTGCAGCATGCGACTGCCGGGTAAGCGCAGGTCAGAGAGCCGCATTAGGCTAAGTTGTTGAAGGTGCCCCGATAAGGTACCCGGTATAATGCGCAAGCATAATGGCGAGCCGGTGGTCGCTATGGAGTCATTGGAGCATGAATTCCTCGAGCCACACTCCGTGATTATCCGATTGTGATTATCGATAGGGGTCACATGGAGGGCCGCCTTAGCGCGGCATCTTGCTCGAAGCTTTAATTTGACTGACCATTTTTGAAACCCATGAATCTCAACTCCATGTGCCTGTGTTTGCTCACCCTAAGGATATCTTGAATCCCTTCTGGAGGGAAGTACCTTTAAAGCCGAAGCAAGCATGCTACAAGACTTGCAAGAAAGGAAGGGATTAAAGGTAAGGCCATTTTGTGCGGTATCGGCGCAACTCATCTCCTAGATCCGACGGATACCGTTAGCTGCCACGGTATCTCGCCGATTCACCTATCGAAGCCGACGATCGGGGATGCCGCAAGTTTGTGGGACTTCATCTCTTGCGGCGCTCTAGGAGTATGTAGATAGGAACTTGTATTTGTAAACATCATTTTTGTGAGAATGCATGGTATCTAATGAAATTCTCCTTTGTGAATGCATTATTGGTATATTTGTAATGTTTGTACTTAGTTATTTGTTTTGCAAAACGGACTTGTTGTCTAAGAATCAAACTGTTACATTAGCTAATAATATAGGAAATTCATAACTGTATGAAAACGGTCTACTTAAAACATAATTTCTAAGTATTTGCATCATAGTCGGTATGGTGTGATATGCGCCACATCGCGGAATATCATAACAAGGAGTCAAGTGTCTTGATTCCTAATTTGTTAAACGCAGACAATATGCATAGGGCTAATCCGCCGTGAGATGCGACCGAACTTATTCCAACGTCTTGAGAATAAGGTGTTTAACAAGGATACGTGATCCACTGTTGATGGGTTTGCAACCCTCTTACTCAACGAGTTATTTAGTAGGTTTACTCATCATTTTACCATCGTGGGTTTATTAGGTGCATGCACGCCATGTAGGCAAAATATAATATAACAACAGTGTTGAGATATGGACAATAAGTAAGTAACAAATTAAAATGTGTCGCGGAGTTAGCTAGAAACCGCGATGCTTTATTAATACTTGCAAGTTTTTGTAATAAGAGGAAAAATATTTGCCTAAGTGAAAAATTAAAATACATGGACTTTTATTGAACACAATACTAAAGGAATATTCATGCTATAAATGTAGCCATGTCTAGAGATAACACCGCTGAGGTTGCATGTTCCATGCGGTAGTTCACGCACCATCCATGTTCAGAGCTTGTACGCCGCTTTCCCAATGCTTCAAAGAACTCATGGGTCCTTCCCACTTTGGTCCAAGTTTGCCCAGATCTTCGCGGCTCGCGCATTGGCGCTGTATACTAAATCTCCCCGGTTCAATGAACCACTTCGCACCTTGGCATCGTAGTAACCCTTCATTTTTGCCTTGGATCTCGCTTCATATGCTAGCCAAGCTCTTTTCTTCCAACAGTGTCTAGGTCGATACCGCTCATCATCATTGGTTGCAACGTTGACTTCACCGCGCGTAATAGTTGGCATCCCACCGCCGGTATGACGCCTCTGCCCCTATAGACGAAAAGGTGAGGTCTCCCATCTTGATTGAAGTGCGTGTGCCCAGATACGCGCGATAATTCTTCCACCCACCTTCCTTTGTGCTTGTCCAGACGCGGCCTTTAATTCCCTTCACCCGTGACTGATTTACAGCTTCTACCAAACCGCTGTTCGTGGGTGTTTAACCGACGCAGTGGCTTTGCGTGATATTCAACCTCCGCACCAGCCCTTGAAGGGGTTGTCAGCTGCATTGTTTCGTTGTTCGAGATGATTTCCCCTGTAGTCCAAAGTGGCATACAATATTTTCCCATACAAAGCGCTTTACCCGATTGCCAAGAATTGTTTCACAACCGCCTTTGCTTCAATCCACTTGGTGAAGTAATCTATGGCTACATGAGGAACTTCAATCCTCCCGGCCGCAATGGGTGGACCCGCAATATCAATACCCCACTTGTAGAATGGCCATGGTGCCGTAATATGTTAGTTCCGTTGTGGTTGGCGTAGAACAGTTCAGGAACCTCGCGGTCGCCGCGACTTTATCATCGTCTCGCCACTTCGGCAGCCAATAATATCCCCGACCGTAGCGCGCCACCACGGACCGTGGTCCCGAATGGCCGCATGATGGCGGCGGGATTTCCCGGAGTACATAATTTGCTTGCAAGTGGGCCACACAGCGGAGCCATGGTTGCGGGGAAGGAGCATCAATATAATATATCGCCTCGGTTCAAACCTCTGCGCCATGCTGCCGTATTCTTCGCTTCCTTCTTCGCTTTGGGGCAATACACCTTTGCTTATGAATTCCATTATTGGTGTCATGCACGTAGGACCTTCCTCCTCTATTACCGTGGATATTTCCATCTCTGAGATAGACTTGCTTTTCAACGTTTCCACCAACACTTGTTTTGACAGGTGAGCAAAGCTTGTGGATGCAATCTGCGCTAAGCGATCCGCTTTCGATTTTCCCCTCTAGAACTCGCTTGATTGTGAACCCGCTTCAAACTCAATTAGTGACTTGGTCTTTTCTAGGTATTGATCATGTTTTCCTCCTTAGCCACGATTCGCCCAACACATGATTGGCTACTAGCCGTGAATCCACATTTGCTTCCGTGTTGCGCACACCCATCCGCGGCCGCACGCGTAGTCCCGTAATTAGGGCTTCATACTCGCCTCATTGTTTGTCGCCGTGAATTCAAAACGCAAATGCGTAAGTGAATTCCATACCTTCTCGGATTTGTAAGGATGAGGCTCGCCCACCCATCCACGCATGAAGATCCATTTGTGAACAAGATCCATGGATCTTGTAGTTCCTTCTTGCTTGGTACGGGTGCATCATCGGTTCCGGTTTTTCGATGATGAAATCCGCTAATACATGCCCTTATTGCAAAGACGTGGTCCGTAAGAGATGTTGTGCTCACCTAGCAACACGCTCCACTTCGTAGAGTCGCCCGAGCGCGTTTGGAGATAATTTCCTTGATTGGTTGGTCCGTGATCACCGCGATGGGGCGCGCTCGAAGTACCTGTGGCAACTGCTTACGCGAACACTAACGCCAAGACCAACTTCCATCATACTGTAATTAATCTTTGTTTCACGCTTTGCTTACTTAAGTATTACACGGTGTTTGTATCGGTCATATCCGCCAGTGATTGCCACGACGCTCCATGAGTCGCAAATAAGTACATAATTAATTCTTCCTCGGCCTGGGGTGCTACTAGGTGGGGAGCTGCCGTGTTGTTTAAGCCAAAGGCTTCTTCCTCGTAGTCCAATCGAAATCTCCTTTTTGATACACTTATGAGTGTTTTGAAGAGAGGGATGACTTGTCCTGCCGATTTGGACAAGAATCTATTTAGGCCCGCCAGCTTCCATTGAGATTGACTTCCTTCGCGCCGCTGGCGAGGGAAGTTCAATGACGACCTTAGTTTTTCTCTGGAATGGTTTAATGCCATCCTGTTCTATCGTACCGAGAAACTTGCCTCTCAGAGCGCCAAAGTGCATTTTTAGGATTTAGCTTCATGTTGATCTCTTTGAGAGTCCTAAATGTTTCCTCAATGTCGCGCACCAACTCATCCTCGCATGGCTCTTTATAACCAAGTCGTCAACGTAAACCTCTAAGTCGGCCCACCTGCTTTTCAAATGCATTATCTACTAACAAATGATAGGTGGCGCGCAAGGCTCAAGCCAAAGGGCATTTTTGGTGTAGTCAGACGCCGCTTTTATATGAAAGGTCCGCCCCTCATCTTCTTTTAGCCATCCGATTTGGTGGTATCCTTTATATGCATCTAGGAAGCATTTAAGTGGGTATCCACACAAAGACTCTACCTTCCAATCTATCTCCAGAGTGGGTAAACGATCTTGTGGACATGCCTTGTTAAGATCTCAGTGAAGTCCACGCACATCCCCGCCTACCGCCGCTTTCACCATTACCGGATTGGAAAGCCAATCGTGATAGTAGACTTCCCGCATGATACCCGCCTCCCAAGTTTATATACCTCTGCCAGAATTGCTTCGCCTGAGCTTGGCCGCTCGCTGTGACGGTGAAGTATCCTTGTCGGATTCTCACGTGTTCTGTGCGGATCGAGCGTGGTACCCATCATATGCCTTGGTTCCCATGCGAAGATATCCAAGTTCTTTTGCAGGAGTGCGAACACGCCGCCTTTGCCCTTATCCGACAGCCGATCCTCCGATCGATACTTCTTGTTCTGGGTACGGGTGGATTGCAACCTCCAGGTTTGGAACTTGGCCGCCGCTCGAATGGGTACCGCCTCACATGTAATCGTTACATTCTGGCGCGGTACAAGGGCGTTGTAGTAGAGTGACAATAACACCTTCCACGGGAATTTGAGCATCCCGCGGTGCCGTAGACGTACAAACGCGCATGTGGTGATATCCATGGTCTTCCAATAATGCCATTGTATGGCGGATTTGATCACCATAAAATTCATCCAGCCGCCGCAGAGTGTTCTTTATTACCCACACCGACTAGTAGACGATTTGCCCCATAGGCCATATCTTTTCTCCCGTAAAACCACCGTGCTGCCGTAACGGCTTAACCGACTCACGTATCTCGTGTCGTAGTCGCTGAAGCAAGATACTGGTATACTGCCCGATGCTCCTCCATCAACACATGCGGTGGATACGTGACCCCGCATTAATTTCGATGGCGAAGGCTATACCATCGCGTTTTCTGCAGGTGGGGTGGAAGGAGATTTCGCCTCCACGGAAAATCTCTGGTCGACCTTCGCTTGGTTACCCGCCATGATTGTATCATGTAGATGTTGTGTTCCTTTATCTCGACATCCTTCTTGTTCCCATTTTTTTGCTTATCTTTTCCTTCCTTAATATTCTTGACTAAATGGTCCAATCTGCCTTCTTTTAACAATTTATCAATTAGTTGGCTTAATTGACACACTCATTGGTAGTGTTGCCCTTCTCGTCCATGGTAGTCGCATTATCCATTTCCCACGCTTATCTTATGGTGTGCGATCTACGGGCCCAGTGGAAGTTTCCCTATGTAATATCTCCTTTGGAGTTTTGGTTAGCGGTGTATATTTGTCGGTCACATCACATCAAAATAATGTTCAGCGGTCTCTACCCAAGTAGTTTTGGTCCATATATATATATATAAATATATATATATATATATATATATATATATATATATATATATATATATATATATATATATATATATATATATATATATATATATATATATATATATATATATATATATATATATATATATATATATATATATATATATATATATATATATATATATATATATATATAGAGTATGGTTATTGTGAAAAGTCACTAATGGTAAAAAGTATAGGAAGAAATTCTAGCCATAGGATTATGAGATTAAATTGGTGTATTATTGATATTAAATTGAGGTATTAATGACACATTTGGCACATAACTCTATATGTTGACACACTTGCACAAAACTTATTGTAATTGACACATAATTGACGTATTATTGACACACACGATTGTTTTAGCTAAATATGTTGACACACTTGCACATAGCTTCTTCTAATTGACACATAATTGTCACATTTTCAATACGATATTAATGACACATACACTTTTTATCCTTTTTATCTTAAAAACTTTTTATTTGATCCAAACCCTATATATATATATATATATATATATATATATATATATATATATATATATATATATATATATATATATATATATATATATATATATACTATATAAAATGGAAAAATGGTCAAAGTGGAAAAGTGAAAAATGTTGAAAGTTGAATGTTGAAAATGGTCACCTGGAGAGAAATAAATAATATAATTAATACTCTTATTAAAACACCCCGTTATAAAGTACAATAATTTATTAACATTGTACACCCAATTAAAAGCACATCTACCAAATTAAAAACAACCAATTGAAACCGACATGTGGTTGACCCGTTGAAACCGATACCGGTTGACTGTTGAAACCGACACCGGTTGACCGGGACGCTTCAAACCCTGCTGGTCAGTTTAATTTGACATTTTTCGACCCAACCTATCTGTTTGACTCGGTTTAAATCGACTGCTTTTTATCGAACCGCTCAACCAGTTGAACTACCCGAAATCGGTTTCAAATTTGACAAAATTATATGAGAAAAGAGAAGAGTTGTAACCCGGTGACTTTTTTTTGAAAGGAGACCAAGTAATTGTAGTTTTTGGTTTATTTTGCTTTGACACATGTAATTGGTCATTTGTATAATGTTATTTTAAAAAATGTTCTCAAACCGTTTAAGGGACTAGATATATGAATCGTCGTTTAAAAGTTAATATATATCAGTATACCTTTTCCAAAGGTATCAATAATGTTATGTAAGTTTATTAAAATCACAAAAATAAATAGTATTGTTATCTTTAGCGATAATTATTTGTACCTCAAACAAATAACTTTGAACAATGCATAAATATCTATACAAATTGATAGTACAAATAATCTTATATGGTGATATCCAATTTGCAAAGTTACAATTTTAAAAGCCACACACCAAATGATAAACGTTACACATGTAAAAAAAATAGTTATCACTGCCTAAATTACCGACAAAACAAGAAAAAAAAACAAATACACATGTTATACCTCTAAAACACAATATGTCAACTACATAATACGTTGCTTTTGAATGCTTGAATCTATTTTTACTAAAAATCTTAATAACTTAAAACAATCCTATTAGAAAATATACTCACACACTTAGATCGACTCCACATAATTTTTAAAAACTATATATTTATGCTGCTATGCAACCACGATCGTAATTGTAGTTATTCGAAAATCCATTCTAATGCTACAAATACATTGTTGAAAGAAACTTATGGGTCATCAAACTTTGCAGAAAATTAGACATCACGCCAAGCAGGCGCGGTACTCGCTCTAGATATATATATATGTGTGTGTGTGTGTGTGTGTGTGTGTGTGATGAAAGAAAATGTAGTAACTTTTGTTTCCATCATTTGCATTGGTCAATAAAAGCATTCAAGAAATTCTGTTAAAATTGACATCAAAGGAAAAATTGAGGAAAGAAGATCTTTCAAAAAAGTTTTAGTGATAGAAAAACTATTTCAAGCTATATATTTATGAATTATTGATTAAAAAAAAGATTGATAAACAAACCACTAAAAGCAAATTTTTACGTAGTTGTTTTCATAAGAAAAGTGATTTCTATACTTAAAACATGAATCTAAATATAGACATAAAATTTTTATTAGTGTATTTAAAAAGATTGTTAAAGTATATTACACTTATCATGACAATTTTAGTTTTTTTTTTGGTTTTGCTAATGTGTGCCTATTAAGCACACGACTGAGTGCAATTAATAAAGGCAAAATTTTCGTTTAAATCAAAAGATGCATTTAATGATCATTTATTGATCTCTAAAATTACCGTAATTAATCACAATTTGATATAGATTAATTCCAACATTCCTTATATATATAGTTAAACAAGTGCTTATTGGACACAAGTTAGCAAAAAACCCTTTTTTTTTTAACTATTATATCAATATTCTATTCATAAACAAAAATTTAAATTTTGTTTTCAGCAATTTTAATAATCCTTTCTCTTCTTTGTTAGTTGAATATACCTTACGTCACATACGAGTAAAGTAAAAATAAAAAATAGTAATAAAATAATAATAATAATAATAATAAAAGTTAACCACATAAATGCAAATTTCCTTTCTATTTTAAGTTTCTCCATTTATTGCCCGTGATGCCTACTCTTTACTGACCTTTGTAAATAATAAAATACTGGCCCGCGCTTTGGCCGCTGGACTGAAATAAAATTTCCCGGATCGGTATTTGGGTTAGTTTATTACGCTTTTTTTTCACAATACGATATCAAGAATTTCATTTAGCCCGTGCCCCTCGTGGCCCGGGCTCTGCGCCCTGTTGCGCGGTCATTTGGGCTCAAGCCCATTTTGCCGGTTGCCCATTCGGGCTTTAATATTTGTATAATGTGCTTTATTATTTGTATTAGTGACATTTAATGCAGTACCTCGGCCGCGCAACATGTAACCCGAAATAAAATTTCAAGTGAATCATGTATTTTAGTTTATTATGTTCTTTTTGACAATAAATTTACGGATTTCAAGAATTTCGTTTAGCCCGCGCCCGTTTGGCCTGCGCCTGTTCGGGCTCAAGCTCATTTGGGTTGTTGCTCGTTCGGCCTTGAATATTATTTGTATTAGTGACATAGTAGGTACCCGCCATGGCCTGCGGGTACCCTGTAATAAAATTTGTGGCACAATAGCCTACTATCAACCAATTTTGGATTTAAAATGAACAGCCCAGTATCAGCCCAATAAAATCAGATTCAGTCCAACTTAATTATTTTTGTAACATAGGCCCGATCCAAATTGTTAAACCGATCCAACAACTGAATGATATATTCAGTTTTGATATGAATACAGCTCATTTGACCTAACCCTAAAAACACTCATACTTTTTACTCCGCCCCTATATCCTCTCTATCTCTTCTTCTCCACCCAAACCCTAAGCATCAAATCGATCTAATCTCCAAATAATCAAATAGATTATAACTCAATCAAAGCTCATCTTCATCATCTACTAATATTTACCATAAACAGCTCGACACAAACAAACCACCGTATCAGGACCTTGTTATCATTTGTAGTTCAATCCGAATCAAGAAGGCGTGTTAATGGCTTCAAGATCCTTTGGAGGGTCTCAGGTGTTACGCCCCGTGCCTGATTTGACTAAAAATTCAAAACTTTTTACGAAAATGACATGACCCGAAACTTACCTCTTATTACTCTTTTGACAATTGGCAAAAGTTCTTAGACATATAGACCTTGAAACCATTTTTAAATGAATCTAGACTCATATACTTTTAAAACGACGGGTGGCACCCTAAAGTGCATTGAGGACCTAAAGTGCACAGATGACCTAAAGTGCACTATAACCCATGTTATGCACTATGGACACCTAAAGTGCACTATAACCCATGTTATGCACTAAGGACACCTAAAGTGCACTATTTTCTCAAATCGGCCCATAACACATTTAAACATTAAATCAACACTTAAAACTTGTATTTAAACATATGTAATACATATTAACTAAAAATATACCATATACATTGTTTCCCAAAATCCTTGACCCGTTTGACCGAAAATGGGTTAAAATAGACCTTGTCCCAAACACCCTTTTTTTTTGCATATCCTTTTTATATACTTTTGACCCATTTTCTGGAAACCATAGTTCCCAAACTCGTTAGACCACGAAACATTCCAGATTTCTTAGACACATCATTGACCTCATTTCCATACAAAAACATTTACTGTTCGAACTTTGGATTAGTACTTTGCAAAGTAACGGGTTTTGTGCCCAAAACCCGTTTTGACCCATTTCATGTCAAACGACTCTTAGCAAATCATTACCATACCAAACTCAACCAAAATCATTAGTATAACATAATAAACTTATTCCATAATCGAATGACCCGTTTACAACCCAAAATGAGTATAAATACGCTTATGCCAAACACCCCTTTAACTTTGACTATAAACACTTAAAACACACTTTGATCCAGCCTACCGATTCATCAAGACAATCATAACATACAAATTGATACTTGAAGATACATTTACAAACCATTTTAGACTCACGGGGTACAAATTATCTCACGAGTCGGATCTACCTAGCTCCTATTATCACATATTACCATCTTCAACAATCATTCCATGAACCACACCCAATCCAAGCCATATCGCTTCAAGAACATGAACCTACAATAACATTAACAACTATAACATGTAAGCGATAACGCTTAGTAAGTAATTGGCTAATACATGCTTAATATATCGATTGCTAATACAAGCATCTCAACCATATAATCATAACACACAACTATCCAATTAGCACATAAAACATCTCACACATACCTTAGCCATTCAATAAATCCAAGACATGTCTATAATCACTTAACACAACATTAATCGCATACTATAACATTTTCATATTAAACACATAGTAACCTAGTTACTTACCTTAGCAAGCCAAGCTAAGTTATTATGATATTGTCATCATCTTCCATCATCTCCATCATCAACACCATCCAAAGCTAACATTCTTAACATATAATCAAAACATACTTAAAACATAAACAATAAACTATAGCCATGATTTACACAACCATTTGGCTTACATAACTAAGGGTCCGCTTGGTTCAAAGTGGGGAAAGGAAAAGGGAAAGGGAAAGGGAAAGGAATGCAAAGGAATGAGTGAGGTGGGTAATCAATACCTTACCCCCCAATTTACTCTATAATGGTTCATTACCCACTACGGGGTAATCAAACCCTTACCCCTCCCCAAACAAGCATCAATTTATTTGTGATGTGGGCCCTTTTGAATACTTTACCCATTCCCCACCCCCCTTAACCCCTTACCAAGCACGCCCTCAATTCTAATCATCACATAATCATATATTGATTATGTGATGACCAAACCCATAATTATCCAACTTATACCCATAATAAGATTTCCCCCAAGATTACTATAACTATTTTTAATCTCAAATTATCATAATATCATCATATCCAATTTATCTATTTTATCTTCAATTCAATTAGAGGTGTTTCACCCAATTACTTTATAACCTCTCAATTAGTATTTAAAACCTCAATTACCCAAAACCCCCCCAACTTGGGTACATAAACCCTACTTCTTCAATTAACAATTAACACTTCAATTAAGTATACTTACTTGCAGGGATCATAGGTACTAGCTTATTTCTTGATTGGGAACACTAATCCCATTCCAATTGATTATCAACCTTTCCATCATTTTTCCCTCCATCATTCTAGACCGACATTCCAAAATAACCAGAAACTTTGAGAAGTCTGATTTAATACATAAGGCTTCCTTCAATGCAAAGCTATTCCACTATTTGGCACCTTTGGTCCCTCAAGATCCATTATTTATAAATTGGGCACACTACACTTTATAACTATTTTACAATATGACAACTTAGGTCCTCTTATTTTCTATAACTATAATACAACATGTGTTAACCATTAGTTTGACTATCGGGTTGACTAGTCAACCCCGACAAGTCCTTAAGCCAATTCCATCTAGGGTAGGGCCTATTTGTATTTCAGGATACGGGTGTAACATCAGGTAGGTTCTACAAAAGTGATTTTGTTTTTACGTTTAGTTCTTGTCTTGTGTGTATATGAATGAACCAAAGAGGATTATAACAAATTTGTTATAGATATATCTTTTATAGTTCGAATATAAATAGAAGTGAAAACTTCAAATTGATCAGTGATGATTTCAATTCGTGTGTATTTGATCTTTTGTAACACGAAAAGGATGTATCTGAGATCTTATGGGTATTATCTTTTTGTACGTGTCTAGGTTATGTATTTTTAAATGGAGGATGGGATTACGTTGAGTGTTGGTTTGTTGTTGTTGTTGGTTGATATTGGTATTGTTGAAATGATTGTGGTCGCTTTTTGGTTTCGGGATATTTCTTTTGTTCTTTCCTTTAAGTTTTCGAATAATAAAAGAGAAGTTATCTACTTATCTTCTAATGGATCTATGATGGTTGTATGTTCAAAAAAACATGTGAATCTTAAAGATTTGTAATAAGTTGAACAAAACTGAGATATATTCTTCCTTCGTTTGTGTTCTTGTTCGTTAGTGTTGAATTGAATATTGTGTAGTTGTGTGTTTGTTTCTCAGATTTATTTTTTAGCGTTTGTTTGGCTTAATAGCTTGATTAAATTGTACATTGTGATTAAATTGTTGTTTATTTTAGTGTAGGGATGAATTAAATAGTGTATTAATTGACCACTTTAATAGCATTAATGTGGTGTTTTTTTAATATGTGCATTAAAGTGTTGTACACTATGCTTATTTGGTTGTAACTTGTAAGTCTGAAAATTATGTGCTTTCAAGTGTTGTACATCATGCTCAATTTGTTGCAAGTCTGAAAGTTTATTAGGAGAGAGATGCATCCGTGTATTATAAAGAGGCTTTTAGATTTTTCTTTAACTCTTTGTACAAAATTATTTTGAGAAAGAAAAATACAAATTTAGCATCTTATTTCCCTAATAAATTAAAAGGATGAGAGTGAAAGCTACAAATACACAACATATCAAACAATTTTATAAATC